>CM042666.1:49828284-49849548 GCA_023638005.1 Forsythia suspensa | reverse complement strand
TTTGAAGAAGTGAGTAATGAAGAATAAGTTGGATTTGAGAATTTGATTTTAAAAAATGAATTTGAAGAAGCGGGAAGATATGATAGAGAAAAAAAGTTAATTTTGAGCGTAGCATACGATGAAAAATGTGGTTTGAAAATTTGATTTGAAGAGATTAAATTTGAAAAATCATTAGATATGATTGAGAAAAATCAATTTTGAGAATGAAAATAAAGATAAAATAATATGTATTTTGTTGAACTAGTAGCAAAGAGTGATCAATAAAAAGATAATGCTTCTTCCCACGTGGTCCCTCTTCAAAAGCAATGACGAACGGAGAAATTGAAGTGGATTCGCGAGGAGAAAATGGGAGGGAGTAATTTAGTCAAACCCGTTTTACATAGGCAGTTGGTAGTGCAGCGCAGCTTTAGATTGCGCCCATTTGTATTAAAGATTGCACTTTCCTTTTCGAAACAAAAGAGAATTTGCACTTTTCTCCAACCTTTGCCAAATATAACAAATTTACCATCAACTTGTTTTTAGCATAATTCATCCATAATCTTTCAATTACATAGCAAAACTCGTTATTCCCTCTATTTTGGCCGATCAAAAAAAGATTTTTCGGGTTATTATAATTAGAACATCATTACAAATTTTTTATCCGCACAAAAAATTGCCACTGCCATCACCAACACATTTCCCACCACCAACCTCCACCAAAACCTCGAACACTCACTTCCAAGCCTATAGTTTTCTTCCTAAATTCTTGAAACAATCTCGGAGACCTTTTTCACCACTACTAAACCTTGCACCACCACCAAAATATAGTGCATTACCCATTACATAATTTGTAATGGGTAGCGTTACTATATATACCATCCACCACTTGAAATTGTTCGTTGTCACACATTTGGTTAAAAATTAATTATGGCATTTCTCTTTTTTGTACTAGTTTAGAATTTCTTAGTTAAATGACATTTTATTATAATGAATCGAAACCTACGCTTTATTATGTACTAAGCGTATATGATGTTGGTAATCTACGCCACTACTAAATTTCTTAATACTAGTGTTTTATGTTTTAACATCCCCCACTGTCCCCCAAATCAAGACACGTTATTTGATTCAGCAAAAGGTGTAGATAAATTTGAAATCAATCTTGAAACTCCTAAAGAAGATTCATTTCAACGACGTATAAAAAGAGAAAAATATTTCTTTCATTCTTTGGTGACGACGAGACAATTACATTGGGTGGTAGTGATTTGGTTGTGGGGATTGGGCGTTCGGGGTTTTGGTCAAGATCAATTGCTGGAGATGTACAAATGATGGTGGCAGCAGCAGTGTACATAAATGTGTTGGTGCGAGTTTGGGTTTGGGTTTGAATTTGAATTTTTATATATATAGTAGGAAGATGAAAATTCTAAATTTTTTAATATGTATTTAATTATTTTAAGTGGGATTTATTTTTATTTTTGAAAATTTATGGAATTCTCTTTGAAATTTTTCTTTATTTTTTATTGTTTTATTACTTTCTTTTATTTTGTTTGTTTAAAGAAGAAGGTAAATTCGTCATTTAATAACCAAAATAGAGAGAACCGCGAATTTTACTACATAATTGAGAAGTTGATGATGGATTGTGTTAGAGCATCTCCAATGCAGTGAATGGATTGTTGACGTGGAAATTAAATAGATGGACTTCTAGATTATGTGGAATAAATAGACGGTGAAGTCCAAAAATTCTCTCCAATGGGTTCATTCTACAATATAATAATATTGATTATGTGGCATTTATTTTTTAAAATTAAAAACAATAAAACTAATCTACTTAACACAATTTTAAAAAATTAAGTAAAAAATTAAACAATTGATGACTCACCATTCTCACATAGTATCTAGATGTAGAAGGAGTGCTTCACATCTTCTATTTTTTATAGTGCCACGTCAACTTCACATAGTATTCCACATTGTGCATTGAAAAAGTATTTCTAATAGACATTGTTTCACGGGGCGCCTTTCTTTCTAGCACAAAAGGGGCACCGTGCGGCAATAGTTGACTCCTCTCGACTACCTTTCGCCTTTTCTCGATCGATCCAACAAATTAAAGAAAGCTTAGCAACGTAAGATTTGAATGCGTTGAAAATAGCTTGATCATTGATTGACGAAAGCGATGAATTACAATTGATGGTGCGGGGGTCAACACCGATAAGCTTGACAAGACTTGAATACCAACTACCCTTATAATAGCTTAAGTGACAAAAACCTAAAGTTACATGAGTAGACATCAAAAGCGAAGAATCATAACGAAAAATAACCTATTACAAACTAACGAAAATAACAACGAAAGTAATATTTACAATGTGCGGCGAAGTTGGGCAATCTGTGTGCTGCAAAGTCATGATAGGAGGCTAAGTATAGTCATGGGTCCTAACATTCTCCCCATTTGATTTGGCGGCGTCCTCGGTGCCATCTTTGATAGATATTCTTCAAGTAGAGGTTTGAAGGCTCCAAGGTCTTTAACTTTTTCCCAAGTATTCTCCTCGCCATCTGCATCCGCTCCATTTAATTAAGTACTCTGATGATCTTTCTTGGAAGCTCGAGTAACTCGGTGATCAATAATAGCTTGACAATCCTTTTACTGCTTTTCTTCACTTCAAATGTAGGTCGCTTTGGCTTATTTCGGATGCATCCTCCTTATCTCGCAAAATATGGTTTGAGTGCACTAACATAAAGGACGTTGTGGGTTTTGCACCATGAAGGAAGTTCAATTACATAGCGACTCTTCCAATCCGCTTCATGATGGGTAATGGCCCGATATATTTCGGCATTAATCGAGAATCCGTCCCTCTTATTACCTTATACTGGCGTTTGTCAGGGAGTTTCACCATCACCATATCTCCCACATTGAATTCCGAGCGGCGTTTACGATCGGCGACCTTTTTGTCTGTTTACGTGCTTTCTCAAGATAACTCCGAGCAATTTCAATATTTCGTTTCCACTCTTGAGAGAAGCCCTTTGCTTGAGGAGACTTGGTACTTTGATCAATATCCACAGTATGAGGGAGTAACGGTTGCTGGCGAGTAACAATCTCAAAAGGGCTCTTATTGGTGGAAGAGCTCTTTTGGGCATTAAAGCAATCGAGCCGCATCCAAAAGTTTCACCCAGTTTTTCTGCGAAGTAGAGATAAAGTGCCGAAGATATTCTTCTAGCATAGAATTGAACCGCTCCGTCTGTCCGTCAGATTGTGGGTGAAAACAAGAACTCATACTCAAAGTTGAACCAAGGAGTTTGAACAACTCGATTACAAAATGTGCCGGTGAATCGAGGTCTCGTTCACTAACTATATCTTTAAGCAACCCCAATGTTGACAATGTGCTTGAAGAAGAAGCGGCGGTCTCTTCACCGATACATACTTAGGTGCTCGATAAATGTTACATATTTTGATAAACGGTCCACCACGACGATGATAGTGCCAAGATCTCCAATCTTTGGCAAGCTAACAATGTAGTCCGTCGATACACTCTCGAATGGTCTAGTTGGGACGAGGAAGGGGCTCTAGTGAGCCCGTCTTCTTCTGATGATCTGGCTTATCCTGTTGACAAACCAAACAAGTTTTCACATAAGTCGCAATGTCATCCCTCATTTGCGGCGATAATATGCCCTCTCCGCAATGGAGCGGTGCGTTCCTCTCCCGATGTCCTAAGCCCCAAAGCGTGTCGTGGCATTCTTTGATTAGGGATCTCCTCAAATCTCCACCCTTTGGAACATAGAGGCGGTTTCCTTCGTCTTCAATAAGCCCTCATCCAACCGGCTGCCGAGTTTTCCCTTCTTGATGAGGTCGACCAAATAAATTGTTGCAGGTCCTTCTCCGAAGTGCCCGTATTTGGTCCTTTGTGGTTGTAGTAACATTGCTCCCGAAAGAGCCGCCATTGAGCAGATAGAAGCTAAGTCAGCTCGCCGACTAAGTTGAACTATGAAAGAAGTTCTTGCCAACGAGCCTGCTTGCTTGAAAGTTTCGGTTGAGACATGAAGTGACTCACAGCAGTATTGTCTGTCTTCACAATGAAAGGAGACCCAAGCAGATAATGACGACATACCCTAAGGCAGTGGACCACTGCCAATAACTCCTTTTCATACGCCGAGTAACGGCGCTCTGCATTATTCAGCTTTCGACTCTCATATATTCTGGGATGCCCTTCTTGCATAAGGACTCCTCCTAGAGCAAAATCAAGACATCGGTCTGCACTTCAAAAGCTTTAGCCATATCTGGTAAGGCTAAAACTGGATCTGTCCACATAGACTCCTTCAATTTTTCAAAGGCGGCTTGGCATGGTGCCGACCACTCCCAAGCTTTCTCCTTCTTGGTTAATTCGGTTAGCGGCAGTGCGATTTCTGAATACCATTTCACAAATCTTCGATAGTAGTTGGCCCACCCAAGGAACGAACGTACATCATGTACATGCCTTGGCGGTTGCCAATCTTTGATAGCCTTAACCTTTTTACTATCCATGCGGACTTTTCCTTGCTCAATAATATGGCCCAAAAAGCTGATCTAGGTCTGGGCAAATGAACACTTTGATGGTTTCGCATAAAGTTCATTCTCCCATAGTCGAATAAGAACTTTCCTCACATGCTGAACATGCTCCTCCAGAGTCTCGCTATAAATTACGATGTCATCCAAATACATCACCACGAAATCATCTAGAAATCCGTGAAGTACCTGATTCATCATCGTGCGAGAGGGTTGCGGGAGCATTTGTCAATCCAAAAGGCATAACTTTGAATTCAAATGCCCCATATCTAGTTACCACTGTAGTCTTCGCTTCATCTCCTTCTTTGATCTAGACTTGCCGATGTCCGGACCTTAGATCAATTTTTGTGTAGTACTTCGCCCTGCTCAAACGGTCGAAGCAATCTGCCCCTAGCGGAATTGGATAACTATTTTTCACCGTAATTTTGTTCAAGGCACGATAGTCACAGCACATCCGAAGAGAACCGTCAGACTTTTTCTGAAATAGCACTGGAGCTCCATATGGCGATTTTGCAGGCACGATAATCCCACTATCCAGCATTTCAGCCAATTGTTTCCTAAGCTCTTCTAGCTCAGGTTGAGCCATGCGATAGGGCGCTCTGGCAGGAGGCTTGGCACCCGGAATAAGCTCGATTTCATGATCAATAGCCCTCCTCGCGTAATCACCTTGGTAATTCTTCCGACATAACATCCTCGAATTCTGTAAAAGTCTTCTAACGGGTTTTGGGATAGGGCGATTGTTTCTTCAATCTCTTCCGGATGAAGAGTACACGTAAACGAATGTTCATTTCGCTTGAAGCCCTTCTCGAACTACATGGCTGAGATGCTCTTCTCACCCATTTTCCCAACTAGCATGGGGATGACACAGGGCTTGCTCTCCATCATCATCAAAGAATCAGAAAACGGTAACATTGCCGTATTCGTATCCCGAAGGAACTCCAACCTTAAAATCGACTTGAAGTCATCCATCCGAATGCAGACAAAATTAGTCCTCCCTTCAAAAGGACCAACTTTAATAAGCACGGATTTGGCTACTCCAAAGAAATCGGTTGAGCAACCGAGTTGATTGCCTTGACCTTTCCACTACCTTTCTCCAAAGACAAGCCCGAGGCGCTCTACTTGGGACTTGCAAGGTAGTTATGAGTAGCCCGGTATCTACCATGGCCTTGATTGGTTTCTCATTGATCTTCACATCAATGTACATCAAACCTTTAGCTTTACAAACACGAGGTTTCGCACTTCTTTTTCCACTATTTTACGAGATACATCGCCTTTTTCAATCACTCGGTGCGATATTGTGCTTTGCATCGGTGTGAAAATGCCCCAAGGACATCCTCATCATCTTGAAATCGACAGCAATGATCGCTAGCTGCGGAACGTGTTGCTTCGAACCCGATGCTCCACTTGTCGATTGGCTCAATGCATTCACAAATTGTTTCGCGGGCAATCCTTCACCTGTGTGAGGCCCACCGCATAAGAAACATCCATCCTTTCTAGGGGCCGTACTAGATTTGCTCTCTGGAGCCTTTCCTTTGTTCCAGTTTGTTGCCACGATGGTTACCACGATAGCTACCACGATGGTTACCTTGATTGCCACCACGATGGCCTCCTTTATGGTGAGAATAGCGTTCTCCCCATTTGAGTTTGATGTGGGCTTGAAGGATCTATTTCCTCCCCTGGGATTGGCTATTAACTTGCGCCCACTCCTTTCTCGGGTTCTCGATTGATAGTCCATCAAGCACTCGGCAGCCTCCATAGCCGTGCTCACATCAGCCACCTTCTATCTTTGGAGTTCGGTTCTGCGCCCATGGTTTCAGCCCTTCCATGAAGGTGAAGAGCTTGTCCTTTTCAGACATGTCTCGGATGTCCAGCATATGCCCTGAAAAGGTTTTCACATAGTCCCGAATGGAACCAGTATGTTTCAGTTCTCGTAGTGCCCGTCGGGCCTGATATTCCACATTCTCTGGAAAAAACTGTGTTCTGATCGCTTCCTTAAGAAGTTCCCATGTGTCTATCTGGGCCCTGTTAGCCTGAATATCAGCATATTTTGTCCGCCACCATAGTTTTACATCTCCACCCAGATACATGGTAGCTGTCGTCACCCTTCTTGCCCCGTCTTCAATATTGGCAGCAAGAAAGTATTGTTCCATGTCAAACAAGAAGTTCTCAACTTCTTTCGTCGTCGCCCCCACCATAGGTACGCGGTTACGGAATTACGAGGCTAGGTGCATATTCTTGTGCGAGGGCTTGCCCATTGCCAACTACTGCGTTGAAGTATTCGCAAATCGAAGTCTCATGGCTTCCATTTCTTCCCGCAGATCGGAAAGCATTGCAACAAAGATCGTCGTCACATCATCATCCGACTCTCATCCACCGGATGTTCAATTCGGATGATATCGCCTCACTGCCTCGACCTTTTCCTCGAGGTCTCGACAATCGCGCAACCTAGTACTTTGCCCATCGAGCGCATCCAAGCGGCGCTTAGTACTCTTTTTGTGACCCACCACCTCGATGGTGTGTGATGCATCGGTTCCATTGCTTTCTACTCGTGTGTCTTGAGCCGCAACTCGATACCAACTTTCACGGGCGCCTTTCTTTCTAGCACAAAAGGGCACCGTGCGGCGATAATCGACTCCTCTCGACTACCTTCCGCCTTTCGATCGATCCAACAAATTAAAGAAAGCTTAGCAACGTAAGATTTGAATGCATTGAAAATAACTTGATCATTGATTGACGAAAAAGCAAGAAATTACAATTGATGATGCGGGGGTCAACACCAAGAGAGTAAACAAGACTTCAATACCAACTACCCCTATAATAGCTTAAGTGACAAAACCTAAGTTACATGAGTAGACATCAAAAAGTCGAAGAATCATAACGGAAAATAACTTATTACAATCTAACGGAAATAATAACGGAAAGTAATATTTACAATGTGCGGCGAAGTTGGGCAATCATGGTACGCAAAGCTATCGAGAGGCTAAGTATAGGCTGCGGGTCCCGACACATTGTCTATTTAGTGATGTGGCGACACATTTTCTTCCAATCTATTGAATACATTGGAGATGCTCTTATAAAAAAAATTTGAGGATAGATTTATTAAATTTGGTAAATGTTGAAGAGAGAGAATGCAAATTCTACAGGAGAGAGAATGAAAGAACCCAATCAATTAATTTGAGTGTTTCTTATTTTCATTAAAATCAAATATTTTTTGTAAAAGTTTAATGAATACTTAAAATTAATTATTAATTTTGAATCAACTTTTTATCAAAATTTCAATTGTAATCAAAGGGCTTTAATAAAACTCACTAAAATCAAGAAACACCTCTCCCGTACGACAACGTTTCTGAGATCAAGAAACAGCACATCTGATTCTATGGCGGAAACGGTTACAGTCCATTTTATTGGAACACCAGGCCTAACTCTCAGCCAGCATTGATATAAAATAAAGAGTGCAAAGCTTATTAGTCTGCTGCAGCCTAAATCAAAATATACAAAATTGGTAATGCATCCAATTACAGAAGAAATATCACTTCTCTAATTTAGAGGCCCATTTCTTAGGACTCTTTCGGATACTTCTGCCTTCTTTCTTCTTGCTACATGTTGGACAGAACCAGTCTTCGTCCTGAATATCTCCAAATGGAGGATTGCAGCAGTTAATATGAATACCAATGCCACAGCCAGCAGAACCATTCTTGTCACCACAAATCAACATTTCGTCCGCTCTATCGTGATATCCACACACTTGACATGCTACATCATCAATTCTGTGATCTTCTGGCTTTTCGCTTCCTCGACAACCTCTTCCATGCGGTTTACAAGGTTATTGAATGACTTCTCAGCCCAAACATGGGTATTGTATTGTACATGTCGTTCAAGGGAGTAGCCAGGCTTGCAGACGTACTCTACAAGGTAATCGGCTAAAACACATGGTATCTCGTGTCTTAGAAACTCCTGAACCCACATATCAACACGTGGCATGCCGGGACTGACAATGGCAAAATCAACCTTTGATTGAAGAAACCGCGTGTAAGGGGTGACGTCGCCAATATGGTACCATCTCCAGCCTTTATAACCCGCTTCAAAGTTTCCTAATCATAGGAAAGGGATAGCGAGTATATTAGAAAAAATGTGTCCTCCTTCTCCTCGCCACCCTCGACAACAAGAGAGGAGAAAGAGTTCCACGGATGAGAAACACAAACATTTTGAGCTCAAGTAAAGCAAACATAGTAACAAACTTATGGCCTGTTTGGGATAGCTTCTGCTTATGCTACTCCTTTTGTAGATAAGCTTTTTGGAAAAACCACCTTGGACCAGCTACCTTTAAAAGCCCTTCTAATTAGACAAAGCACTTTCAAAGAGTTATCGAAATAAGTCCAAAAGCGGCTTCTTTGTCTCAAAAGTCAATTTTAGCTTTTCAAAAGCATCCCAAACGAGCACTTAGCTAATGAACAATTAAAAAGCATACCAGAGGAGGGGCTATACATTCTCCATATATGATAATTCGCGTTCCATAAAATGCGCCATGACCCGTTCTCTCCTTCACGAGACGCCATTTCCGTGGAGCCTCTAAGTTTATTGCACCATCTTCAGTCAAGCATTTCTTGTGCCATTCATAAGGCTCCTCTATCAAAAATCTTCCAGCCTCATTGCTAGCAGCTAAGTAGTCCGTCTGGAGAATCCAACTGCAAAATACAATATTATCGACAGAAAAATGTCACGCAACTTCAAAATGTGCAAGCCAGTCCAGATGCAGCACTCTTTTTCAGCTTTCACAAAAGCAATTCAACATTCTTATACTTAATAAAAGAACTTAAAATCATTACTTCAATTAGGGCATACCTTCCAGATGCTGCAGCAGCAAAAAACTTTTCAGTTCTACGTACAGGATCTGGAACAATGAAGTGTGTTGCCTGATATGACCACTTGTGAGAGTCCCTGCATACTCTTCCTTTCAAACGCTTTATCACCTGCTGAAACTCCTTCCTTTGCAGCTTGTGCCCACTCAATATAAACCAGACAGGTTCAGTCACTTTTAGGATCTGTTCCACCTTTGCCGAATCCAAATCTGTGTTGGCAGCCTTTGAGTCTTTCAGAGGCTTCTTAGAAGATTTTGGCATCATTTTCCCCACCGCTTTTTTATCATTACTCATATTTTGGCTCCTCGTAACAAAAGGACTATTTTCTTTCTCCAGTTCCGTCAAATTTTTTGACTTCTTGGACGGACAAGCCTTCAATTTATCTACCGAATGACTTGTTTCTTCATTTTGTGCTGCTGTTTTCTCTTCAATCTGTTTAGTATTGCACCCATCCTTTTGTCCAACTTTGTTACTATTTCCTATGTTTGTCGCCATTAAAAGTGCCCTATTCTTAGTTTTATTTAATGGCCGTTTTTTCCCCTTGGTCAAGTTTTTCCCTCCGCCTTGTTGTACAAGTGTTGCTTCACTAACCTCACTTTCTTTGCTACAAACAGCCATTTCAGCTTCAATGCCTTCTCTTTCTTTCCCAAAATTTTCTGCCTTTGCCTTTGCACCTATAATGCTGCCATCAGTTTGCTTTGCTGAATCATTCACACCTATCCTCTTATCTGTAAACATATTTTCTAAATGTTGTGCTTCAATCTCGGCAGACTTTTCGATATCAAGTGCCACATCAAACTCGTTTTCCTCTTTGTCCTTTGGAGCCTCAGTTTCATCATCCATTGATCCATCTTTATCAATAGTTTCATATCCAGATATCCCAAGATTATTCAATTCAGTCTTTTGACCCATATGTCCACTACTTGTAGGAGGAAAAATCTCAAGCTTCTTAGAACTACCAAACTTCTCATAGTCTTCCATTTCAATCTCCCCAGTTGAACGAATTGCAGAATCGTTCTGCAACAAAGTTTTATGAATTTCAAATGAATCTTTAGGTTTTGTTGCATTCCCTTTGCTGGGACGTGTTCTAGAGCCCAATGTCTTTTTGGCAGGTTTCCTATGATTAAGTGTTTTTGACTGCAGCGCACTATCCCCTCTCTTTGGCAGTTCCAACCCAGCCTGATCATTGGATTTTTTAACCTCTGTTATTTTGGTTCCAGGAGATTGGGCTTCAACATTATGCTGATCACTCTGCTGCACCACAACCTGAGGTATGGGATGTTCAGTTTTGCTTAAAGAAAGGTCTTTAGCTTCCAAATCACTGGTCAAGCTCCTACATTCCAATTCGCAGAGAGAAGGTTGGTGTGCCACGTCACTGCGTTTTGCCTAGTCACTGATGTGACAACTTCAGTAACATTATCTGTAAAATTCAATGCTGTGCTCTCACATATATAACCGGTATTATTTTCAGGAGAAACACAATTATCCATCCTACATGAACCATCAATCAAGGTTCCAGACGGCGACCAGTCAGTTCTCTTCACCATTGATTCATCTTCCAAGATTGTTTCTGAATCGTGACTCGACTTTAGCATTTTGGAGCTACCATAGTAAACGGTCATTTTCCTCTTATCGTGCAAAAAGAAATTTCCCCTTGTCAAGATGCAACATAGTTCCATTGGAAGGTGTTTCCATTCCAACAAAGCCAGCGTCAACTTGATCTTTCTCCAATGAGGATATGTTACAGTCACCACTGAGTTTATTTGAACTGGAAGGATTTCCTGCATTACTATCCATTCTTTCTGAGCATAATGGAAGACTGGACTTCCTGGGACTTCTCCTAGAATAACTTTTCCCGGTTGATTTTGACATACTAGAATGAGGAGATCTCTTAGCACTTTTAGACATTGAAGCAATGTCATTATCAACCTTTTCAAAAATCATTTTATCATCAAATGTGATTGATGGCAGACTGGATGGAATCTTCCCAGGACACTCAGTATTACAAGAACTCAACATTTCAAGATGACGGTTAGGAATTTCTTGTAAAAACTTCCCAGGACACTCTATATTATCAAATTTAGTATCTTTTCCATCATTTGATAGATCCTCATTACTGTTTGCTACATTTGTCAAACTTGTAGATGCGCATAAATCTAAATTTTTTTTTGAGACTTCCTGCTTCTCCAATGACTGATGGGGACTTTTCATCTTAGCTTGTGTATTTTGAGGATTGGTGATGCTTTTTCTTTCCACATCATTCTCTGCAGCCACATCATTCTCTGCAGCCACATCATTCTTTGCAGCCACATCTTCTGTCTCTTCTTCAGAATCCTTAGCCTCAGCTTCCAACATCTCCAACTCATATCCACTGTAAAGGAAAAAGACCACATGAGGGTGCCAAGGTAGGTACTCAAATCATCGAAACTATCATTGATGACATGAAAGTTGGAGTCTAGCCACACTTTTGCAATGTCAAGAAAAAACAACTTATATCTTACCTCTTATCATAATCAGCTTCTGGAAGAATCTCCCAAGCCTTTAAACTGCAACATATATAAAAAAATGAAACAACAACAAAAATATTAAAATTCAGCAGCTTAAAGCATCCTTAAGCAAGGGAGAGAGAAAATGGATCCAAGTGAATACATTTGATGGTAGATGGACAAACTAGAGCATCCATCGACACACAAACAATGAAAAGATCAAGCTTGTGCATACCAATTTTCTAGCCAGCGATGGTTAATAAGCTTTATCTTCTTCATTTTCTTGGCAAGCTCATACTTGTCCCCTGTCAGATAAAGGCAAAATGTTTCATTTGAATTTGAGAATACTGGAATACTTGGTTAATAAAATAAAAATGAATTTCCTTCACAAAGCGTTCATTCCATCAAACGAGAACGCAAAATCATAGCATTTAATAAAGATAAAGGAATAGATCAAGTGAAAATAAAGCATTTATTGCTTCCTTCTTAGGCAAGTTCACTTTATGCATCATCCGATATCATTGGAGTTATTAATGTAAATCGGTCTTTTAGTGAAACAATAAAGATTAGGTCACTTTGAGGAGGCGACATAGTTTAAGTAGAACAGTTTATCATCTAAAAACCAAAACTATAGAATGCCTAACTAAAAACTGATAAGCCTCAGCTTACATGCTGAAATAAAATAAGATCGTGGGACAAATCTATCCAGAAATAGAACCGTCATCTCCACGAAAAGGAGCACATGAATGAATATCCAACTAAACATAGGGATGGGAAAAATTACCTGAACAAGAAGAAAAGGTCTAACCGTTTATTCCGGTTCTCAGGTGCAACAGTTAACTTGAGAAGTAGATCATTTTACCAAGTTCGCTTTTTTATTTTTTCAACTTCTTAGCTTATTAAATAAATGTAAATTCATTGGTGGGTAAAGTCTAATTAAAATGAACCCACTCTAGTTCAGTTTTCTTTTCTGTGGAGAACCAAGTGGTTAACCAATTCTCTAGATGATTTTTTGTCACTTCGTTCCTTTCTGGAAAAACCGGATTGATTCAGACCGTGGCCACTCTTGACCAAATGTAATGTACTGGCCGCAAAGAATAAAAGAGGAACCAAGATCTGTGGGCAAGTATACAATAAGCCTATCAGTAATGTAGTTAATCTGCCATGCAGTGTTACTAATATCCAGAAGAAATGTAAATACGACTAACATAGCATGAAATCTTAAATATCCATTCTAATGCAATAGAAGAAAATTGACACCAAAGGTGTCCACATCCACAAGGCACTGGAAATTCCACTAGCAGTGCAGGTGCCATTATTACTTCAAAAGTTAGGACCTTTTGAAGGTAGTGTCTGGATTTCATACCTAACAAATCCTAAGATACTTCCATGAGTCAACTCTCCCTCCCCTTAAGTCAACTCTCCTTCCCCTTTCTGAACATAAAAGTCCTTCTCAAATAATCAAAGAAAATATGATTCCAAAAGTGTCCCACATCTGAATTCCATTATTACTGACGCCACTCCTCAAAACGGTGCGGTAGTCCGTTTGGAGATAGTGCTTGAGTTGATCTATGGTGCCATTTAATCCTAAGATTCTACGATATATTGGTATTCCGTCCCCATTCTAACCTCACTCTTTTTCTTAATTAATATAAGAGAAAGGAACAAATAAGATAAGACTTAGCCTTTATTCAAGCAGACTGACAAACCAGTTCTCTTTGCACCCACTGAGTTTCCTAACTTAGTAACAGGCGTCAGCCATGTAAAATGCTGATTGGGTGACATACAAAGTAAAAAGATAACATATAGAAAAGCAGGCAGAAATCAAAACAGATTATTAGTTCCAATCAAATATATTGCAATCATGGACATAAAGAAAGCTAAAAAGAACCCACCCTCAAATTTGTAGCATACAAGATGAGTAACCTTGTTTGCGATCAATGGCTTTGAAAAATTTGCACCCATCAACCCAACCATGGTCTGAGAAAAGTAAAGGAGCTCACAAGTAAGATCACATGACACAATCTGTTAAAGCAACAGCTAGGAGAGAATTCATTTTACGAAAACAATTTAGCAGTTCACTGAAATTTAAGACAGTATACTGCATTGTAGTTAATCTCTAGAAAGCACAAGATAGGAGTTAGAAGAACCATTATATCATCTCGGTCCTGCCGTTGATATCCAGTCAAGCAAACAACAAGAGATTTGGCACCTGGAATCCCATTCAAAGCTCTCAAAGGTCTATACATGACCTGAAGGAAATCATAAGTACAATAAGGTGCAAGAGCTCAGAGTTCTGAAAGAATACTTATAAAGACCATAATTATACTTTAAGCACAGTGCACAGACAATAAAATCTGAATTCAAAATCCACTTCAACCATGCCTAGCACATACTAAAACACATATGGACATATATCGTCAACAGCGATGTTTTAAGTGAAATTTCTTGTTAAGTGTGAGAAGCAACATCTAGTGATAAGCACAAAAATGGAAGACACCATGAATCTCGGGCAATTTTGATCCAGAAAAGAACAAAGGAGAAAAAACAGAAGAGGAGAAATAAGCAATTATGTTCCAACTTGATGAGCCATAATAAGCTACATTCCCATTGGCATAATTAAATTATTTTAGCTTGAATTGCATTTACTAAGTGGAATGCATAAATTAGGAACAACTTGAAAATAAAATGGCACAAAGAAACAAATTTATAAATTGTATTTGTAAAGAGAAACTGACAGAGGTTGGATCAACTGGCATTCCCACATCAAAACTATGATCAACCCATAGGGCAGTCACCAATGTCTTGCCGTCTCTTCGAGCAGTAATGCATAAGGGATCATCCTGCATCACACGTAGACACCAAATCATGTATCCACTTCAATAATCACATAAATCACAAAAATCTTGCACTAAGAAGCCATAATTTTTTTTTTAAGAAGCTATATTTATTAGTAAAACTACAACAGCCCCTCTAATGAGTAATGCTATGTATGATATTCACCACCAGTCTATTTGGCACAGGACTCCCACCACTTCGTTGTCCAGTGAAGTGGGATGCATTTTCATTCATTATTCCCTCTAATCTATTGCTCTTTCTAAAGGGCCGGATACAGAAATTAAATGTTGAATCTGAACAGTTAAAGTAAAAATCACTTTACTCACGTATATAAGCTTATCAACAATCACGTGAGTGCAATCCGGACCATAATCACCAGAATCAAACCCTCCACATTCCAAAAGCTTCAACCGTGTCTAAACAAGTAAATAAAATGACATAAATAACCAAATCATAATAAATCGAAATATTAATTTTTCAATGAAAACCCACAAATAATAAAATAAAATAAAAAATTATAGGAAATCAAATGAAATCAAATGCAAAAAAAAAAAAAAAAAAAAAACCTTGTCTTTTTCAATGGAATCGAATCCGAGGAGAACAAAGCGAACTCCGATGAAGGTTTTCGAAGGATCGTCATATGTTAAGTCTTGCTTGCTTCCCATCACTGAGTCTCGAAACTGAACGTGGAAGACCGACTGTATCACAGCAGGGGAACTTCAAAATTCAGAAGAAATGCAGCGAAACAAACTGTATTATGAGCCCTAGTTGAAGAACAAATCTGAATAAAGAAAAAAGGGAATTGCGGTAGTGCGGTGTTTACAATTGGGGGAAAAGGTGAATGATGGAGATTAAGCGAAGCTTCTCGGAGAAGATTGGGAATGGCGAATGGGCGGGAGTCAGGGGGGAGAGAGAGAGAGCGTGCGTGTGTGTGTGACAGTAAAAGGAAGATGAAGTGAAGATGAAGGGTAAAATTGAGAATTTTGAAAGTTAAGGAGGGATTGATTTATGGTACTGGCGGGGTACTGGCGGGAGAGAGGAAAATTCAAACCATTTTTGGCAAGGGAGATTGGCGCAAATGATCCCTAATCTTTGCCCTCTGTTTGAAAATGGTCTATAATGTTTTTTTTTTGGGCACCTAAGTCTAACCTATGTTTTTGGTGCCTAGTGGATTCTTATTTGATGAAAAATACAAATATGTCATTTGTTTTTTATTAGAAAAATTTATAATTGAATTCTTAATATTTGTAAAAAGTTCAAATAGGTACATTTATTAAATCAAATTTAATTTTTCATAAGAAAAAAATATAAAATTATTGTACTTTTAAATATATATAATTGCTATATGATGTGAAATTTTTGAATAAATATTAAGTTAAATAAATAACAAAATGTCACATATAATTTTATGACATTGAACAAATCTTATTATATTTTTCTTAAAATAAAAATACTAATAAAATTTAATTTACACATAATATTTTTTTTTATTTTTTAACAACAAATTTAAATATGAAGAATATAGTTGGAGTTCTAATATTTGCAGTCAATAAACGAATGGCTCAATTAAATAAAAGTATTTGAGCATCAAGTTTGTAACAAAGTTTTTCTCTTTCTTTTTATGTTATAACGATAAAATAAATGTTTGAATTTTAAATAATGTAAGTACTTGATAATATAAAAAAAATTATTTAAAGTGTTTATTTTATGATTATGAACTTAAATTTTAGTTAATTTATAATAGTTCATAAAATGTACAGAACAATTTAGTATATAATCAATTTGGTCAATAAACTGTTAAATAAAAAAAATTGTTAGTATCCTTTATTTTTTATAAGAAATAAAAGTATGAACCTATTTGCACTTTTTGTAAATGTTATCAACCCAATTATAAGTCTTTCTTATTAAAATTATGGGTATATTTGTCTTTTTCATCAAATAATACCAATTGTGCACCAAAATATATAGGTTATGGACTTCTGCCAAAGAATAATTAACACAAAATGTCCCTACCTTTTGAAATCATTGTGCAAATCGTCTCTATCTTTGAAATTTTGACATTTTCACCCCACCTACACCATTTCTTGCGCAAAACGTTATTTCCGTCCAATGTCATCCATTTCCTACCATTATCTCAATTTTATAACACAATTCGTAACACAAATTAAGGGTAATTTTTTACACCTACATATTTCACTTGTCATCCCGCCTTACTGTTCAAAGTTCTTAACGGTTGTGAAAATTAATATATAAAATAGGAAAAAATCATATCATTTTTCTGCAAGAGTAACGACAAATCGATTGTGCAGATGCAGAATCCAAATTGAGATGAAGAGTTCGTGGGCGTAAGAAAATCCCAGCGACGATTCTTTACATGTAAATGTCGTCGGGTTAGTAATTGTGTAATTTGAAAATGTGTAGTTAAATTTTGCTGTTGTATTTTGTTCTGAAATGGATACTTCGTATAGCAAAATAAAGGTTGTGGCTATTTCTCCTGGTGCGACTCACCCATGTGTCCAAGATCTGTAGATATAGTACTTGGACTAATTAGATCCATGAATGAATGTGAACAACAAGTGCTCCATTTGCAACTAGAGAAGAGGACGTGCTATGTTCGGCGCTGGTTTTTCAGTTTTGTTTGTGGGCTTGTAGTAATGTGGGTACTCATGTAAGAATCGTGTTTTAATATTACCTAAATTAAAAGGATGGTTCAGTGGTGTAGAATGCGTTGGGATTGCTTAAATGGTACTGTTATGTACCAATTTTGATGTGTAATTGTTGTTGCGAAAAACATCCAAACATTTAGATTACAATGTGCAAATCGTCCCTATCTTTGTTTATATTTTATGCAAAACCTCCCTATCTCCACTTGTACAATGCATTGAACGTCCTTACTTTTCCTGAATTTTTGTGGTGAACATCATAAAATAATTGTGTTATCGCGTTTCAATGTCACCTTACAGTTGATGAACAACGAGATAATGAAAACAACACTAAAACAAGCTGAACTACAATCAGTACAAACACTAATGCAATATCATAAAATCTCGTTTCTTTAGCAAGCATTAAATATGATTCATTGTCAAAATACATCATTGTCGAAACAAACATGTGCAAGATTGTCCCAAACTATTAAAAAACAAGCATTTGTGCAAAAGGCTAACAACAATTTTTTTTCCAAAAGGGTCAGTTGCTAATTTGGCGCTAGAGGTGGTGCTCCTTGCATCTCCTCTTGTTGTGGTCTCATTCACCACATTTCATACATGTCATTACCAACCCCCGTTCGTCTTCTTGGAACATTCTCGGTGCACAGATAACCTGCATTGCTATCTGCAGATGTTGTATTATGTGAAAACTTTCTTGCACCATTTGCTTGGCTAGATGATGCCTCTTCATTGGCTTCCTTCCTTCTGGATTTTTTAGGCCTCCTAGCCCTTTTTTGTGTACAGGGATGGAGTGAAAGGGTTGAGACCTGAGTTAGGCCATGACCTTGGCCCCATTATGGAAAAAATTGTTGGAGTATACATCCTCATGTATGCCTCTTTTTGTAGATGTCGTCCACATAATCCATGATCGTCAGGCCCCTTGAAACTACAGACGCAATGACATAGCAACAAGGGATCCCAGTTAACTGCCAATAACGACATGTACAAGTCCTTGCTCTGATGTCCACGGCATGGAGTGCATCTCATGCATTATGTCTGACTTGGAATTTTTCATTGCCAGAATAATCAGCCAACTCCATCATTGCAAGTCTACTATTCTTCTCAATAATTTTTTGGATTCTAGGGCCTACATCTGCTATCCACTTCTCACATGCCTCCATTCTTACCACAATTCTCTTCATAAAATACACGCTCGTGTCTTATAGCATGGTCAGGATGGGCTCCTCTCTTGCATTCACAATCGTGTTGTTGAATGATAAACACAAATCACTGTACACAATGATAAACACAAATCAAAATCACTCTGATCACTACTAAAAGTCACAGACTCAATAACCATGGTATAAAACAAAAACTTACGATGAAGTGGGCGGATCATCTTCAAGTCATCTCGAATATTGGAGATAGCATTTCGTTTTGTAGAAAAAGATTTGATATCATATATGTAATCTAAAACCAACAATGGAAAAAAATTTAATTAGGACAACCGAAATGCAAAAGCGCGAAAACCCTTACGCCACACAAACAACAAAGCCAGGAATTGCAAAATGTAATAAAGCAAACAAAAGAGTTTTGAACTCACCAACAGATGGTTGATGACGATTTGCACAGTGCATAGTCAGAAGTAGACGATTTGTTCGGTGAAATAAAGAAGAAAATTGAGAAACTTCCAGTAACATGCGTATGTCTGTATTACGTTCTCTAGTTCGAACGATGAGGACAAGTGAAATATGTAGGTGGACAAAATTATCTTTAATTTGTGTTATGAATCATGTTATGGAATTGAGATAACGACACGAAATGAATGACATTGACCTGAAAATGACGTTTTTATGTAAGAAAAATGGTGTAGGTGGGGGTGAAATGCCAAAATTTCAAATGTATGGATGATTTACACAATGACTTCAAAATATATAAACGTTTTGTACTAATTACCCTCTGCCAAAAAATAAACGTTATATGCCATTTCTGCACTGAGAACAAATGTTAAAGACTATTTGTGCCGATTTTCCTCTTTGGTAAAGTTAATTTCAAGTATCTTTTAATTCATACACATTACATAGAGTATATGTATCAGTACTTATAAGCACTTATAAGTTGGTCAAACGTCATTTTTATTTACACATTATGTATGACTCATTGCTTGTAATATACAAAAATCTTTTATTTACACATTATGTATGACTTATTGCTTATAAGCTGGTCAAACGTCATTTTTATTTACACATTATGTATAACTCATTGCTTATAATATACAAAAATCTTTATCAAATATATTCATAATTTAGTTTTTCTTGTAAATTATAGAAAACAATATTGATAACTATATTTAGATATTACTTACTTAGTCTACATGTCTTTGAAACTTTATATATATGGATCCATTATGGCATCCAAAGAAAATGAACAATGAATATGCTTTAGCCAACTTATGCAAATATTTTATGCACTAAATCGTGGTAGTTTAGAGATGAGCTTAAGGCGTATATCTTGTTCACATTTGGGAATGATACCGTATATATAATTGAATCATCCATGCACGTGTTACACTTTTAAATCAACTATTTTGTTATTTTCTATATTTTGTTTCATACGTAGTTATGAATATATGTTAGCATGAAATTATTTAGAAGTTATCAATTTTTACAATTCTTCAACGATTGTACAATTTATCGGAATAAAATAACTTCATCTCACTTTGATCCCAAGCAATCAATGTAAATAAGAGGTTGAAAAAAATCATTCATTTACAAAAGTATCAAATCAATTACATGATGTATTTGTTGATACAATGAAAGTGACAAAGTCATATGTACTAGCACAAAATACTCATGCAAAAAAGGATGTCCATGCACGACAATCTACTATAGCAAAATGAATTACAAATACGCCAGAATTGTGGGACCAGTTGATGTCAAATACTCTGTCCCTCGAAAGCAAATGTACAAAAGAAAATCTAACTAAAAACTTTTAACGAAACAGTAGTATAAATGATTGATCAATCTATGTGCTTCGAAAGAAAAATGTACAAGAGAAAATCTAACTAAACACTTTTAATGAAATAATGGTGGAAACGATTGATCAATCAAATACTGTTAATATGATTCCTGAAAAACCACAAGTGTCCAAAAATAATAAAATTTAAAGAAATTATTTGTTATATCATAAATTACGAAAACGAAATAATATTGTCATAGACAGTACATTTGCCTTTAATGTGGCATTTGATATCATGCAAAATAAGGATATTGAAATACAATCTATTGAAGAATGTCAAAATATAAATGATTGGTTAAAATAGAAAGAAGTCACATATGCGAAGTTGAATTCCTTAGAAAAACGTAAAGTGTTTGGATCTGTAGTTCGAACACATAAAAATGTAATCATTGTAGGATACAAATGTGTATTTATAAGAAAGATAAATGAAAACAATAAAATTACAAGATACAAAGTCCAACTTGTAGCCCAAGACTTCTCACAAACTGATTATGAGGAATTATCCCTTAATGGACACTATTTTTTAGATTTTTAATAAGTATGACTGTGTCACAAATGCTCGATATGTGCCTTATGGATGTAGTAATTGTCCATCTGTATAGTTCACTTGATAGTGACATATACACGAAAATATCTGAATAATTTAAAGTGCCGGAAGCATTTTTTGTTAAATAATGTTAGGAGATAAAAGGGTTTTGGATTTTTGACTTAATGTAGGAGGGTAAAATAGTTCGAAAGATTAAAGGGTTTTGAATTTTTAATTTAATGTAGGAGGTAATTTAATGTAGAAAAGTAAAATAATTCGGAAGATGAAAGGCTTTTGATTTTTAATTTAATGTGGGAGGTAAAGTAGTCTAAAATTGTAATATATGAGGTAAAATTATCCAAAATGTTTCTCCCTTTAAGGGACT
>CM042666.1:49785724-49828184 GCA_023638005.1 Forsythia suspensa | reverse complement strand
ATAGCTACCGGTTCACACATTTTATCAACATTAGTTGCATCACCGCCAAATTCAATTATACCAATGGATTAATTTCAACATTACAATTCATTCAAAATCAATTCAATTATTATTCACAAAATTATATAGTAACTACACATAAACACACAACACGCGGATTATATATAGTTTAATAATAATGGGAGGTGAAAGGTTTTAAGATTTTTGAATATGGGAGGAAAAATTACAATAAAATAATTGTACATAAATGAAATTGTATTACGTAGTTTATTAATGGTGGTATGGGAAAGGTTTTTGGATTTTTGAATATGAGAGGGTAAAATATTATAAGAGTATTGAATATTAGTGAGATTGTGTTATAAATACGTATTTAAGAATTACATAATCATCATATGAACATTTGTATTCTCAAGTAAAAAAAAATGAAGATAAGTTGTCCAAATGATCCAAACAACCCATTATTTTGTTCAATAATAGTTGAAATGAAATATTTTGGATTTTTAATTTAATATGGGAGGTTAAATAATCCAAAGATGTAATATATGAAGGTAAAATAGTCTCATTTTATGATCCTAAATACATATTTAGGAGTTACATAATCATCATATGACCATTTGTATTCTGCAGCTTAAAAAAAGCAAGATAAGTACAACATATTATAACTTAAAATTGTTATAATAAATTTATACGAAAATAAAAGAAATTTGGTAGTAATATATTATTAAACAATTATTATATTATTACATTCATGTAGTTTTTAAAATAAATTTATTATAAGAATTTCACATTAAATAGATATCATTCAATTATGAAAATAAATTATAGTAAAATTTGTTATAATAATTAATTTAATTATGATTAGTTTATGTATAAACCTCACATATCCAATTTTAAGATTCACGAGTTGGTTAAAACATAACATGAAAAAATTAAAGATAAAACAATTTAAGTGGAGTACATATTTTAACTACAAAAAGTACACAAAAATTACAGATATGCATTGTTGAAGGTGCTCGAAGTAACTCGACAAACCAAAATCATTTCATCGAAAGTTACTCGATTAACATTGACACATAAAATCAATCTATTCAATAATTGAAGCAACTCGATAAACTGAAAATCGAGTTTATTAAGTTACTGCATCAACGAATGAAATTTAACATTCTTATTATCTTGTCGCACTTTATTATTTAAATTATTTACTAACTTGGCTTAATTCTTCATTCTTATTTCTGGTATTATTTTCGAAGAACCTTGTGAGGCTCAAATTAAGATATGTCGAGTAACTTCATACATAAATTATATAAAAAATGTTATTTAACCTATCATTTATTACAATACAGTCAAAAAGAATATATATAATATAAGTTTAATACATATCATAGTACATTAATACAATATATTAATAATTTCTTTATTTTAGCAAGTACTATAAGATATTATACAAAAATAACTATAATGAATTTATAGTATAATAAAAAGATTTTTTGTATCAATATATTATTAATTAATTACTACATTATTATAATCATTTAGTAATTATAATCAATTTATTATAACAATTTTATATGAAATAAATGTTTTATAAATTATTTTAAAATGTACTGCATATATATTTATAAGTTTTTTCAAAAATATGAATACAAATTTTGCTATAAAGAATATTACAATAAGTCTAATAAATAAAAATAAATATTATAGTACATTTTTACTTCACTATGTTTTTATTTTTTAAAAAATCAAATATAACATATCATCTCAATTTGAAATAATATAAAATTATTCTAGATGATAGCTTTTAAGATTCACGAGTTGGTTAAAAAATAACATGACAACATTAAAAAATAAAATTTTTAAGTATATTACATAATCTAAATAAAAAACTAAAGCAACAAATACAAAAGATGTATTGTTGCAATTACTTTCAGTAACTCGACAAACCTAAAGCACGCTTTGTCGAGTTACTCGACTAAAAAATGGGCCACGTAAATAAATCTATTCAATACCTTCAAAGAACTCGACAAACTCAAAATCGATTTACCGAAAGTTACTTGACAAACAAAAAGTAAGTAAAAATGTTTATTAATTTGTTTTGTTGTTTATTAATTTGTTTTGTTTTGTTTTTTATTAAAATAAACTAAGAGAACATATTTTATTTTTATTTTTATTTCTTTACCCATTAGTATAACATATTATAACTAAAAACTGTTATAACAAATTTATAGGAAAACATAAGAAATCATTGTAAAATATTATTAATTCATTATTATATTATTATAATATAATGTAGTATTTAACATAAATTTAGTATAAGAATATTACAATTAGTACAATAAATGAAAATAAATATTATAACACATTTTTCAGACACTATGTTTTTATTTTTGAAAATATGAAATATAACATATTATCCGAATTTAAAATAATATAAAATTATGTTATATGATAGCTTTTAAGATCCACGAGTTAGTTAAAAAATAACATGAGAAAATTAACAAATACAAAAATATTAAGTGTATTACATAATGTAAATAAAAAAAAAATAAAGTAACAAATACAATAGATAGATTATTGAATTATTGAAAGAACTCGACAAACCTAAAACTATGTTTGTCGAGTTACTCGATGCAAAATGTAATACAAAATAAATATAACACACAATAAAATTAATTCTGTAGACATATATTATTAATTCATTACTACATTATTACAATAATTTAGTAATTATAATCAATTTTTATAATAAATTTATATTAAATAAATTTTTAATAATTTATTATAAAATATATTATGTATGTATTTATAAGTCTTTTTTAAATATGAATATAAATTTTGTTATAGAGAATATTAGAATAAGTGTAATAAATAAAATCAATATTATAACACATTGTTACTACAATATGTTTTTATTTTTTAAAAAATCAAATATAATATAATATCTTAATTTAAAATAATGTAAAATTATTTTATATAATAGCTATTTTATTAAAATATTTTATATGAAGTTATAGCATATGATTGCCTAATTTATAACAAAATTTATATTCATTTTTATCAAAATTAATTCTTATTTAGTTAATTTTCTATTGTAATTATTATTATAATATTAATTGCTAAAATAAAACAATATATAATACACTGCATTACTTGATTACAATATATATTTTATTTTACTATATTCTAATAATTGATTAATGAAATAAAACTATGTGTATTTATTTGACTTATTCTAATATTCTTTATAACAAAATTTATATTCATATTTATGAAAAAACTTATAAATAAATATCCAATACATTTATTTAATAATTTATATAACATTTATTTATAAATTTTGTTATAAAAAATATTATAATAAGTCTAATAAACAAAAAAAAAAAAGCATGACACATTACAACATAAAAATTAAACAAAATAGTTAATATATTAAATAATTTAAATAAATAACAACATTACAACATAAAAATTTTTATTTTTTAATTTTGTCACGCTTATTTTTTAACCAACTCATGAATCTCAATTTTGGATTTGTCAACTTACAAAATATATTAATCATTATAAAAGAAACTCAGAATATATTGTATTAATACTTATAAATATTTCTAAACAAATAGTGTATTACTATACAAATAATTTTATTATGCTCTAAATTTATTACAATAATCTTTTATTATAATGTGTTATAGTAAGTGTTAGGATACAATAAAATAGAATATAATATATTGCATTAATTCATTATTGTATATATTACATTTATATTATATATATTTTATTTTATTATCTTTTAATAAATGATAAATTAATATAAACTTCACTATCACATCAATCGAGTATTCAAAAAGAAATCATACAATTTCTTATATTTTACTATATCTATTTTTGTTCACGTTTAGTTGGAATTTTTTCGTATGCACTACATTTGTTTACTAGTCTATTACTATTTGACGATAAATGGTTGATATTAGCATCTCAAGTTTTTAGAAATCAATGCCAATTTTTTTTTTTTTTTTGTATTTTAATAATATATACTTAATTAACAAGATTCCTAAATATCTCAAATCCTTAGCACAAACAAATATAAATACTTATTTTGATAATGTATAATTCTTAATTGAAACTATACATATCTCTTTAACAAGATTTTAATATTTGTCTATTTCGAGGATAAGTTGAAATTCGATGACTCAAATAATCGCTGCTCAATTTTTAATTCATTAATTAATATATAAATATGTCAAAATTTATTAGAGAGATAGCAAAATCGAAATAGCATATCTAATATCTAACAAACATGTAGAAATAAATATTTATGGAAATTTAAAAATAACTTAAACCCATTAACCTAACCCCACTATTATTAATTAAACAAAATGGTAGGAGACAACCGAAGAATATTAATTAAAAAAATATAGAAGGAAAAAAGTGACAGTGTTCCACTGGATTTTTGTGACAAGGTTTTAATGAGGCGACATTTTTTTAATACTCTAAATTTTAACAATTAACTCTACTATTTTTTTCTTTCGTTTGATATTTTGTTCTATTGGATTTTTGCCAAACAAAATTTTTAATGAGACAGTTAATGTGCTAATGATCATTGTGCTACTCAAAGACATTGGACCTAAAAGGTACTATTGACACGCAATTATCTTATTAACAAAAACTAATATCTTATTTAGTGAGAGATATGTAGATGTAGGTTATCTCTCAAATACACATAAAACTAATTCACAAACAAGATATGTGTTTACCTGTGGAGGAACAATTATATCATGGAGATGTGTAAAACAAACATTAACAACAACATCTTTAAATCATTATGAAATTATTGCAATCCATGAAGCAAGTCAATAATGTACATGGTTGAGGAACATGACTCATCATATCCAAGCATCACGCGGATTAACTTAAATAAAGAGTAGTCCAACAATATTATATGAAGTATTGTATTGCACAACTCAAATAAAGCTACATCAAATAAGACATGACAAAACATATTTCTCTAAAATAATTCTATACACGTGAGCTTAAGAAAAATAGTAACATCGATGTTCAACAAATTCGCTCAAGTGATAATTTGATTGACTTATTCACAAAAGCAAAGGTCGATATCCACACTCAAGAAACTGGTGCACGAGATTGGGATGCATCGATTCAAATATCTTAAGCGATTAACATTAGGGAGTAGCTATACTTTTTGTCTTAGTAAGGTTTTGTTCCAATCAATTTTTCCGATAAGGTTTTAATGAGGCGACATTTTTTAATACTCTAAATTTTAACAATTAACTCTACTATTTTTTTTCTTTCGCTTGATATTTTGTTCTATTGATTTTGCCAAACAAAATTTTTAATGAGACAGCTTAATGTGCTAATGATCATTGTTACCATCGATCTTGGTAAGGACTCAGAGGCCTAGTAAAGGCCCAATGAAGGCCCAAGTTAGACTTTCATGAAGGTCTCACAAGCCCAATGAGGACCTCTTGAACCCGAAAGCCCAGCAACATATTAGCACTATTGAACCAAGTACAGCGAAGCCCATGAAGGGCCTCGACTTTCATAGTCGGCCCAGGGAGCTTCGTCAGGATTCGTATCCATTGTAATTCGCGGATAGCACAATATCACATAATGACCAGAGATATGTTTAAAAAAAGATTGTGTTTAATTGCTACACAAATCCTCATAAGGAAATCAAATATCAATCTCCTAAATATTAGGCAACGCGATAATGGGAATCAACTCAAATAAGGGCTAAAATCTAGGAGATTGCATTGCCAACCGACTGTCCTTATCCCATGAAGAATGAGGATCCAATCAGATATCTAATTGATTGTTTTTTTAAATCAATTAGAACTCTGAGGCTATAAATAAGATATATTCAATTGTTCTAAGGTACGCATTATTCTCACTCTTAAACTCTGCTCAAATTTTTGCCTGTTTGTCTCTCCCACACCCAAATCCCATCCCCTGTATATTGTTATCTCTTATATATACCGGTAGTTGACTTGATCGTCAGAGTACCAACGATCGCCAGACCACTTTTCTCCGATGATCGTGGTACCTAACGATCGTTATAGTGTGCAAGTAACATACAAATGTGATAGATGATTAACCGGAGATTTGTTGACATGTGGTTAATGCATTCCGACGTCAACAATAATCAAATGGAGAATGTTGTAAAATATGAAAAACAATATTGATGACCATATTTAGATATTTATTACTTAGTCTACATATCTTTGAAACTCTCTATATATAAGTCTATTATTATAATGGAATATACAGTTCCTCTCTATTTTCTTCTATTTTTTTTATAGTTTATAACATTTTCTTATTTTTAAGTAAAATATTATCTTTTTTAAAAAAATGAATTTTCACTTCATTGATAAAAAGAATGGTCCGTGAATATTTTATTTCCTACGAGGTATTTCAAAAATGTTTATTATTCTCGCTTTAATAAAAATATCTAATCAAGTCTCAAAAATGTCAAGTTTGTCTTTATGCAAAAATGTCAATATTATTGTGTCAAAAGAGGTAGGGATACTATTTTGCAACCGACTAGTTCATGTTTGTCAAAGTTTAAATTATAATTTAAGTTGATTAAATATACTTTTTATCTACACATTTTATAAGATTCAAAAACTACTACTACTAATTTATTATTCATACATTCAATAAAATACACAACTTATAAGTACTAAAGAAATAATTTAAGCACTAAAGAGATTGTATGTACCATGGTGGTAAGTGCATGTAGTTTAAGACACAAAAAGATTTTAACTTGAATGGTTGAATGGCAAGTTATCAACAACTCGTGGAGATCAGAAATGCATTATTAAGGGCAAGAGGGGATGGATTGAATTCTTAACCCTCCTACTTAAGAAAGAGGACAACTTTATTATTATTCATTTTTTGAAGATAGATTTGGGGTTTTTTTTTTTTTTTTTTTTCTTTAGGTTTTTTCGCTTTATTTGTAGAGATGACAATTTCGTTATAAATGGCCTATTATATATATTTTTTCAAACGTTAGAGATGTCTTCAGATTATCATAAAAGTTAAAATACATTTGTTACGTTTTTGAAAGATTAAAACAAATATATTACTATTTCTAAAATATTTAACTTGTCATCCACTATTTCTTAACCTACTCTTGAAATTTTTTTTAAAATAATATAAACTTATTTTCTAGTGATCGATTGTTGGTAGTTAATGTCCGAGTTTATGTAAGAATTCATCCTCGTTTGGTTTATATTGACTGAATTCATCCTCGTTTGGTTTATATTGACTGAACGGAAGGAAGAGACCATCTACATTGATAAATGAAAGTGAAGTATTAAGTGCCTATTTGAATTTGCTAAAAATTTAATATTTTTGTAATTTTTTATAAATGCTGATAAAAAATTGTAGATATGATCATATGTATTATTAAATTAAATTATCACGATCAGAGGGATTTTATCCGTTATCGAAAAAAAAATAATATATATAAAAGTGTATTTCTGTATCAATCTCCTTCTCAAACGAAACTCTATTTCAAACGATCTTCTCTTTACTCTACTTACTATCTCAATCCTAAAATCATAACATCGCAACTAAGATCGTCATCCTCGTCCGTCAACACTCTATCAGAAATAAAATGGTTCAAGTTTTAGTGACTCATTTTCATAAATCCTACGATCGGATCCCATCACAGAAAAATAGTATATTAGTTAATTTTAAATTCAACTTAAAAAAAAATTAAACAAAATCAAACACCCCTAAAATTTCAACAAAAATATCGACACTTATAATAAAATACGGCACACCCCCAAAGACATTTTAAAACCATTAGAAAAATTTATCTTCCTGGTCTCAAAATTCACTGAATTTGAAATGAAAAGCGTCACATCTAGAAATATAAAAATCAGTTGGCTGGAAAACAGCTCCAAACGACTGCAAGATTCATGAAAAGGGGGAAGAAAATTTTGGATACACGTTGGAACGTGCGTTTGATTTCCATTTTCTTCAATTTCAGTAAACATTCAAAGCACCAGATCAGTACAATTTCAAACCATTTACTGGTCAAGAAACCCAACTACTATAAGAAATCCAACTACTATATATTTATTTCAGATGAAACCCTAAATTCCAGAGAATTGAATTGGGAAAAAAGCAGAAGAAATGGGTTGGATGAGTAGATTTTTAGCGGCAGTGACATTCTTGGCAATCGGTGTGATTTTTTCGCCGGAGACATTCGGATCGAAATCGGAGGATCAGCATCCTCCTAAGATCAGCACTCTCTTAAAGTTGGCTCACCTGCTCTGCTTCTCCACCGCATGGGGCGCCGCTCTCTGGGTCACCTTCATCGGCGGCATTATCATGTTCAAGTAATCTATTTACCCTTTCCCCAATTTTACCTTATTATTGAAAATCGAAACTAAGGTTCCCTAAGTGAAAATAGTGTCAATATCTTTCAGTAGAACTTTGAGCAAGAATTGTTAATTTCACAAGAAGAGATTGATAATTGCTAAAACGGCATATATTTTTGTTGTATAGGAATTTGCCAAGGCATCAATTTGGGAATTTGCAGAGCAAGATGTTTCCGGCATACTTTTCAATGGTGGGAGTTTGTTGTGCAGTTGCTGTTGCAGCTTTCGGATACCTGCATCCTTGGAAGGCCTCAACAGCTGCTGAGAAATACCAGCTCGGCTTCCTCGTAGCCGCATCTGCTTTCAATCTCAGTAATCTTGTTGTCTTTACACCCATGACGATCAAGGTATAAGTTTTCCTAATTTTTCTTTTATCAATGTCAAATTGGCTACTTCTAGTCCAAATTATTTCAGATAGATACCCTTTAAGAGTATTATTATACACCATTGAATGTCCCAACGGTTCTTTCAATGTGCGATGAAGTTACTGACTTTTGTGACGGAATAAACTATGTAACTGCTGTGTGAACTGGATAACGAGCATTAAGAATTGAAAGAGAACCGAACATGAAGTGCTACTGCATGTTTTACCTTGTTTTCGTTCTGAAATCTTGAGTCTTGAGTTCACTGTGGTCAAGACATAATGCAGAAAGACAAGTACAAAGTGATACAATAAGTGCATGATTGGTAAATTAAATAGGACCCGAGTTCCTGCTTTTGCAAATATTGCAATGCTCGTCTTAGTTTTGTTCAGAGTGATTTTAGGTACTGGTTTAAAATGAACATACCATGAAGCTATGTTGGCATACTCAATCAGAACTACAGAAAAAGTAACAAGGCTTTTGATTATTACTGCTTTTTTTGGGCTCTAGGAGGGATAATTTATGCACATGCACTATATGTTATGGTTTCACTTTCTGAACTATACAGAATGTGGGTGAAGGAATTAGCAGATGCTTCGCCCTAAACCCATAACACACACTTATGCTCTTTCTTATTCGAGAATTAATGATGCTCTTAAAAGGTGTACGTTTGACATAAAGGTTGCCGATTTGACATTGATACATTTTGGACTTTGAGAAAACTTTTAGCAGATGTAACTTAGGTCAGGCAGTTTTTTGTTTAAATCAAATGGCGACTTTTTTGAACAGTATGTGCTGAACACTGCTAGAAATTCTCTCTTGATATGACGGAATTGCATTTAAAACACCACATAATATTGCTTGATCCCAAGCAGATGATGAAGCAAAGGCACAAGATAGAAAAAGAAGCAAATATTGGGGAAGAAACTGGGTGGACGAAGAACCAAGAAGTGGCAAAGAAAAATCCAAAGCTTGCTGCCATGAACAAGAAATTTGGAATGATTCACGGACTATCTTCTCTTGCTAATATCATGTCATTCTGTAGCCTTGCCATGCATTCTTGGTATTTGGCAGGTAAAATCGATTTGTAGATCGGATTACATATTCCATTTTTCTCAGGAGATGTATGTGGCTGTGATTATGTGCTGTGCTTGCTTTCGTAGGCAAGTTATGTATGAAAGAACAAGATACGATAGAATAAAATGTTACTCTTTTCAATTTGCCCTTCTCTACGAAGAGGATGTATTTGACTTTTGTTGCGTGTCAACATGAGTATCGACTCTGAATCTGTTAGCTTTCTTAGATGTCGATTGTGATTTCTTCCAAAGACTAGTTATGTATGAAAGGATGAATGTTACTTTTTGTGATTTGCCCTTCTCGAATTGATGTAGACATTGAAGTTGTGGGATGGAGTAGATTAAAATTAATCTAAACATGGAATTTCAATATTATTCGAAAATAATACAAATGATGATTGCTTTCGATTTTCATTTCTTGTTATATTATTATTCGTTTTATTCTTAATGGCTTTTGCCACGCCTGTGGTTGATATTAACTGATGTTAGCTGCAATTTTGTTATCTTCTGTACAAAAATCAATAATTGCTCCACAGATAGAGATATTCAAGTAACAAAGAAACACAGATGATGCCAAGGAGAGCAATATCGTGTTCATTATAACTACGCAATATCTTGCTCTCACTCTACCTTTTCAAATGCTCGATATCTAAGAGATTATGATAACACTTACATTTCATGTATTCGTATGCAACACAACGTTTTGTAATGAATACAAATACAATCAGCGCCCAATCCATAGAGCACAAAGAAACGTTGATATATCATGATTTTCCATTGAAACTCTCGCCAAGAAACATTGATATAGCATGATTTTCGTTGAAACTATCACGAAGAAATGTTGATATAGCATGACTTTTCGTCGATGTAAATTAAGTTTCTCATTTATGTGCTTTTTCATAAGTAACTTTGCAATTTCCCCATATACAAAAGAAGGGAACACGAGTTGCTCGCTTCTATATACAAATGGATAAAGAATTGTCTATTCGTATCTCTGTCAATCATTCATTTATATCTGTATACCAAGCCAATACCATGCACAATTGACCCTACTTGCATAGCGAGTGGTCAAGGCAAACCGACCTGATGTTGCCCAGCCCGCCCCCTTTTTGCTTCCAAGTGAAGAAAGCCACCATAGTAGTTTGCACAAGTTTGGTATACAGCATGCAGCCTTTCCTCCCCCAAGCAATGTGGAATTCTACAATTCAAACCCCTTGGAGCTCAGCGTCCTCACTAGCACACTTCTAGCCTGAGTACTAAGCTCTAATACTATTTCGCAATGACCAATGAAACCTACACGATATGATTAGGTTTTGGACCTTGTAACGATCCACCCTTGTTTCGCTTTACTTGTGAAAAGAAGCCTCAAAAGTAGTTTGCACACAAGTCTTACACGTATAGACACAAGCTTTCCTTCTCTGGACGATGTGAGGTTCTACGACTTGCCTAATCAATGAAAAGTGATCTAAGTTAAACGGAACCAATATTAACAAGTTTGCAGGGAACAAGAGCACCACAAGCAAATGCATGTGATGTGATGCAACAAACCTACTAAACCGCTTTGAAAGACTCTATACTGGTATGTAAGATTCCAGAGAAATTGAACTGACCTTGGCCCATGTTACCCGATGCAGTTGGCCTACTTACAAGGACGCCAGAATTAAATCCTCGTGGCGCCACGAGTTGCCACCAAACTTTACGCCGGTGTTCTCGCGTGGATTTTCTAATGCGGTTTAGCTCATGACGGATTACATTCCGAACAGATTTCAAGTAAGAGTTCATGTCATGATCTCTCATAATCGCTCCTTCAGAACCATATGCAGAGCGGTCACCAATATTTCAAGTGGGTGGGTGAGTTCAAAATGCTGCCTGTGCAGCCCGGATTTGCTTTGCTGCCTTACTGACATCTGTTGCTGGACAGGTCAATAAATAAAGACCACCACCTGAGGGAAGCAGATGATGGTTTGGGGAAAAGTTCTCGTCCGGCTGAAGAATTAAAACTCTCCCACTGGAGCATATAACAGCTTCTGTCAAAAGAGTGTACAGAGTATTTTAAGATCCCAAAAGATTTTAATAATGCATATAACAAAATAATTAGAGCGTCGACTTTGAACTCTGCCCATGTTTTTCATAGCAAGTCCCATGCCCGAGCAAAGGAACAGGGATGCAGTAGGTTGAAATGAGAATAAAACTTTGTCAAATCTTAGCACATTACCTGGTTATTAAGACATGGATGATTCCGAAAGTTCCCATTTACTGCCTTAAGAAACTCCGCCACATGATTAGGATAGTTGCAAGAGAATGCTCGCGGAACGATGTCTCTATGCATTGTGATTGCCTGTACATGACTTTGAGGCAATCCTAGATTGTGCAGGAGACGATCCCCTCCACACATAATTGATGGTGCACCAAAAGTTATTACAGGAAGCAATGAAGAAATGGGTGCTTCACCCCTTATTAACAACATGAGATTTATAAGCAACGATAGACTTCCCCCGAGAGAGTGTCCCGTGAAACGAAATCTGGCACGTTTTCCATGAGATTTTAGGTGTGCGTGAACTTCAGGCGAAATCTGTTTGTATATCCCCTTTGCGGCCTCGTATATACCTCTGTGCACAAGTACATCCACTCCCTAGGAAAAGACAAGCACAAAAATGCATCAACTTATTTCATCGTTCTCCTTAAAGGAATTTTATAAAGATTACAGCACATTTTGGCAGGTATGTTTAACATCGAACACCTCAGCTCAACAGTGAAGAATTTCAGAGAAATGGTTCACAAATTTGAAAGAGTATTCCAATAATTACCTCAAACTGAATTGGCTCAAAGAGTAGGTTGGCTTGCCACGATGCCATTGAATCGGATCCCTGCCAATAATAGACATTTGGGATGTTTAGTGATAAAATAATCCAAATTATAGAAACTGTCCCATAAATCATGGCATGGAAGGAACATTAGTCATCAATTGCATGTTTGGTATACAATACTGGACATGACAGAGCAGTGCAATAAGATTTTTAGCTTCTGTTTTCTCTAAAATGCCACTCAGTACTGTCCAATGCACTCCACCCAAAAAGCGATAATTGATATATGGTAAAGTAGATACCAATTGATCTAAATAAGCTATTAAATGAGTAAAACTTGCATACCAACAAATAATAACTCTTCCACGTGAAGAGGTTATAACATGCTCTGAATAAATCTCTACACATTAACCTCACAGCTGCTGAGCTGCACCTCTAATACGTTGCAGTGATAAGCAAATACTAATAGAAGATTTATGTCTATCCTACCTGAATAACAAAGAATCTCGTGGCACTCCGATCATCATCACATACGAACCACTCACATGGCGATGATTGGGTCGAATTCAGATCATCTGCAACAGCCTGCTTTACATCCTCCTTTGCAGCAACTACTGCTGTCACCGAATCAGTGGTTGCCATTAATGAAGTCACATCCCTGCCTATCATATCAAAACTGTCCTCACTTTGACTGGTTTCTTCAGGCAAATTTTCGATTGCCATGAATTCGGGGGATTTGAAGTGAAGAATGCTTTTTGTATGAGATTGTAAATACGAAGCAGCAGAAGCAGCAATTTGATAAGCAGAAGATGTACGTGTCCCATTCCCACTAGTCTTATCCTCTTTGCCTTCTGCATCCCGAGCTTCGGCTGCTGTAATTTCTTCTTTCTGCGACCCTTCTGCTGATGCCCTCTCTTTCTCAGCCTTCGACTCCTGTTCTTTCTTCTCCAATGATGAAGTCACAAAGCGCAATCCATGGTTTCTAAGGAGATTTCCAGGCTGCATAACCATAAACAAGATTAGAAGAACCATCAAATTGTCTACAATATGCATAAATACTCAACCCAGTATAGCTCCTAAATCGACTGCACGACTTTCAAAACTAAATCCGTTGTTTTGAAAGCTGTCTGAGTCTTATGCCTTGAGGTCCACCTCACGCGAGGCTTTTATTAAACACCTGAAATCTTACGGCTTGAGGGTTATTTCCAACTTTCAAGGTTCATGTCTTGGTTTACTATGCTTAGGGCTCAGCTTACATAGGCTTACACCCCAAGGATAAACCTCGGGACACCTGTTCTCAATAAACAACCTAACAGATAATATATCATAGATAACCTTCACAAATTCAAGAGGCGCCAATATCCAACCCAGGATTTGCCGCCGGAATGCCTGAGGGAGGTTCAGGCAACCTAAAAAATTAATGAATTCCATTTTGCCTAATTACTCCATCACCTAAAAATAATTACTCAAAACTTTATGAAAATCAATCATACATAGAAAGAATCATTGCTTCCAGGCAGACAAATTGAACAGAGATGAAACTGTATACCTTCATTTTGGGAATAGAATAAGCTAATTTTCCCAAATAAGACATTTGAGCATACAATTTAGCTTCTGCCAATGGCACCTTCTTAAGCAGCTTTGAAAATGATTCTTTATCAAATTCAATATTTTCTTCATCATCAATTGCACACACATCACATTCTTCATATCTTACACAACATCCCCTTTTTTCTTCATCATTTTCATGTACTTTGAGACCCCCATTTTTATCCTCTTCTTTCATTTTTACCCCCAATTCCTCAACAATCCCACCATTTTGTCCTTCTTCTCCTTCTTTCCACAGAGACCCTACATGCAAAATTTTGAAAACCCAATTCCCGTTCTGCCCTCCAGGTTTCTTATCTTCTTTATTCTTATCAAATTTTCCGTCCACCAAAACGGCGTCGTCCACAGCGACGGCCGGTTCGTACCTATTTTTACCTCCCGGAGATCTGAGTGGTTGCCGGAAAGTGAAACCCCACGGCGAGTTCCTCTCTGACGCTGAGGAAACAGAAGGATTCTCCGGTGACAAAGATTTTCCCGCCGCCAATGACCGCCCCGTTGCCGCCGTAGCACTAATCTGCGCAGAATGGGTTGTGCGGACTTCCAGCACCCCATTTCCAGCGACGGAGATCGGCAGCGTCATTCCATGGATACCTGCCTTCAAACACAATGCATCCATAGGAAAATAACCCCTTTAATAATTAAAATTACTTCTTCTTTTTAGTTCATGTTATACGATTCTGTTGTTATGTATATGTATATATATGTACAGCTATGGAGGAGAGGTAGGAAGCTACGTGAAACACAATCTTTGAATTTTGGGTTTGGGTGTTCTTCTTTAATGAATGAATCAATGCTAGAGAGAAGAGAGAGAGGTTTCTTCTGCATTTTAAACCAAACAGATGACCAAACTTCTAATACCCACCCCACCCCGAGGCCCCAACCTATACCCCCTCTCTCTCCCTCTCCTTAACGACTATATTTTTGTCAAAATTCCTTTTTTCTCTCGAACAAGGAAAGTATCATAAAAAGTCTTACAACAATCAATAATGTTAAATTTTGCTAGCGCATGTTTGGAGGAGTTAAAATTAATTTTTAAGTATTTAAAATTGTAAAATTTTATAGATCAGTATAGATAATAAATAGATAAGAATCATGAGTTCTACAAAATATATAAATAAAAAATATATTTGACTAATTAAAATTATAATTTAAACTATGACAAACAAGCACACGATTGTCGTTAGTGGTATTGCCATGCGCTGAAGTGTGTTTGATCTTCCACATTTTCAACGGTGGTCGAAAGTTCGAAATATTTTATTTAGTATTTGTTCGATAGAGATTTTTAGCAATTTTGATAAAATATTTGATGAAATGCGTGATTGAAAAGTTGATAAAAATTGTTGATGACATAAAGATATAATTAAAATTAATTGTTAACTTAATTTTAATTTTTCAATAGATTTTTAAACTCCACTAACAAGTTTTGTTTCCTGAAAATATATTGTATTAATTTTTTAAAATACAATACAAAAAAAAAAAAATTATTTTCGTTCGTATTAAGTAGACAAGTCCTTTACGCGTGTACATGATAGGTGCGTACATATTGGCATGACTGCCACGTCTGTTCTGCAAAGGTCTTGTTACGTGTCCATAAAGTCACAACTCTTGTCCCCACTCGCGTGACTGACATCAACAAACACGTGTCGACTCCTCGGTTAATAAGAATTATAAGAAAGAAAAAAAAAAAAGAAAATGTTTTATTATTTCCCTCAAAAGACTTTAAAAAAAATTCCATTTCACTGTTGGTCCCGAGTTTATAATTCCATTAGCAAATTGATCTCTACGGGATTCTTAATTTTTCAGTGCTTGCTTACACAATTTACTCGAAAAAGGGCTATTCTCCTGCCCCATTGGAAATTTGTAATCTTGTCCCCATCCTAATTAGCACGTCCAAGTCAGACTAATTTACCACGTCAACACTTTCACATCAGCAGCCCCATTTAGGTAAATTTCTCTCTCTCTCTCTCTTTCCACACTCCTCACCAGCAGATCTCGTATTCTCTCCCTAAATCTCTTGCTTCCGTTGGTCCTGCAAGTCCACGCCATCCTCTCCTACAGATCATCCTCTCTGCCTCCCGGTGTGGAGTACCATCTGAACTCATCATTTTCATGAATATAAGTAAATATGATGTATCCAAGTATCCAACAACAATATCTGTTGTGCAAGACAGTAGAAACATTTGAGAACGTCAAGTGGGGATAATTAAAGGTTTTGACTTTTATATGGATGTAATATAACTAACGATCAGAGGTACATGACAAGGTATGGGTCCATTGTATCGAAAGGGAAAAATGAAAAGAAATATTTTACAGTATTATACTCCCAAATTATTACCTTGAGATGAAGTCCACTTTTTTAATCGAGTGAAAGCACTATTGGATAATAACTTCCTCAGCATAAAACTCTACTCCCAGTTTTAGGGTGGAGAGGGACATCTGTGGGAAATGATAGCGTGGTGGTGGTCCGGCGTGGTGGAGCAAGATATTTATGGTGGAAAAGAGGGAGAGAATGAAATTTACCTGAATGGAGCTGCTGATGTGGAAGTGATGACATGGTAAATTTGTCTGACTTGGAGGTGCCAAATAGGATGGGGCAGGATTACAAATTCCCATTTGAGGACAAGAGAACATCTCCATTACTCACAATTATCCAATTGTCTAAGTGCTTGTTTCATATTAAAATCTACTACGAAGTTATGGTTAAAAGTCAACAATTAATTTAATTGCATATTTCATGAAATTTACAATTTTTATTAACTTTTCAATTACACATTTCATTAATTCTTTATCAAAATATACTAAAAAATTCTATCAAACATGCTTAGCTCTCAAAGAAAATACATGTACTTCAAATTTCTAGACTCAAGCCTACGTGGAAAGCAAAATGTAGTAACCAAAAAATACTCAAAACCAACTTAAATAACTGTTTTAAAAAATCCGCTTAAATATAATCTCACTTAAGTTTAAGTTTAGTGCGTGGTATGCCTCCATGCTCGCCTCGCTTTGTCATTATCTCACTCTAGTCTGCAGCCTAAAAGCTTGAAGGTTTCGACCTTTACGCTTTAACCACGCTTTATGCTTTTTACAATATTGCTTAAAATGTATTGATAATGAAAAAATAAAAGAGAAGTTTGGTGAGCTAAAAAATGGAAAAATTACTGGGTTTTCTAACTTTTCACATAGTATGATTATAGGTCCATAACTTTCAAAAGCGAGGTTTTAAATTCTCAATCTATTTAAATTTGTAAATTTAAGTATCCACTTAATAAAAATGTCAATGTAAACTTTTAAATCTCACGCGACTTTTACAAAGTTGGAGGACAAAATCGTCAAATCAATTTACATTTCTCTCCAATTCAACTGAAAATTGCGTGCAATTTTAACCTTCACATTAACATTTTTGTTATCACAATTGACACACAAGATATAGATGGCCCGATATACGATTTTCTATTGATAGAAATCGGGAGAAATAGTTGTAATCTTTTTCATGCACTCAGATTTGTTCCACTGGGTTTTCTTAATAAGCTTTTAACGAGGCAACATTTGGATAACTACTATTTTTTTTTATAATTAATTGCCCTATCTCTTTCGTTTGTTGTTTTTCCACTGAATTTTTACCAAACAAGATTTTTAACGAGCCAATTATGTGAATATTTGTAAAATAATAGATAACAATTGATTTCTAACTGGTTTCATCTAGATGTTATATGATTGTCTTACTTATTCTAAAACGTGTATTCTATTCAGATTTTAACTCAAATTGAAACTTATATATAAGAATCATTGTTATAATTAATTTACACACTTAAATTTTAGAGTAATGCTATTCATAGTTGCTCAATATCGATAGTTATTCTACTGCATTACTCAATTGGATGAATTATTCATAATTAATGGTTATAAATACATTACTCAAATGAAATAAACAATTTACTCCAATTGAGTAATGTCGCGTATGATATTCTACTAGAGTGAAATGATTATAAACAAGATTATCCTAAATTTTAACTCTCTCAATTCTCTTATTTTATTCTCTAGTTTTATAACGTACAAAAGTCTATGAAATGAAAGAGTTTGTTAGAATGTACAAAAGTCAATTAAAATTCATGAACTCTATACAAATCAATTACTTTAAAAAAATCCATAAAATTATTTGAAAGTCTAAATTAAATAAAGAATAGGTGGATAAATGATTTCTTGAAGCAAAACAATGCTTTTCTTGGACATTAATCAATGCATCGATTTTTATTAGTGCGTGCCCTTTCTTTCCTAGTTCTTGGACAATAATCAATGCATTGATTTTTAGTAGAGATTTTTCTTTTCTACTACGTGCCATTTCTTTCCTACATATAATCACGACCGCATGAAGTTTCACTTCTATTAACTCAAAATAGATATTTAGTCTATCTTCATCTTCTCCAATTTTTTTTTTTTAATTTCCTAAATTCTCTCATTCCAAGTTCTCTTTCTCTTCACCATTCTACTCCAAATCTTTCATTCTCAACCTTATTCCTCCTATCAATTTCTATTTATTTTTCTACGGTCGAATTCTACTAATAAGCAGTATACTAGTAAGAATTTCTCAAATATTTTGAGACAAAAGATTCATATAATCCATAGCATAAAAAATAGTCATGAATACTCTCAAAATTTCCTCAACACGATCAAGATGCATAAAATCCTCCAGTACATCTAAAGCTAATACAATGTAACATGTTAGACATATATGGTGACGTAGAAACCAAACCTCAGTTGGAATTCATAACCCCAAATCCCGCCCCCGCCCCACAAAAAATAAAGAAAAGAGCATTAAGAGAAGCCCCTCATAATGCAGAAAAAGGACGATGCTAAAGATTACATCTCTTCAAAATATTACTATCCCACGACAAAAATGGTGGTAAAAGAAAAACCTGTAAAATCTTCTATATGGACAGCTACGCTACAATCAGAGTTTCTGCAGATCGGAGCAGGATATATAGTTTGTATCGGCTAATCAAGAATTGCCTTGATCTTTGTCTTTTGGTCCTCTGTTAGTGAAGTGGGAAAAGAACCTCAAACGCGACGTATAAATCGCCCTTCTTATTGCTAAAATTTAACGGCATCCCTTCTCCTTTAAACTTTCTCACTTCCTTAGGCTTCGCAATACCCTGAAAAAGAAAACCAAATTTTTGCCATGTATTAGTCATTTCCCGAAAAATGAAACACAGTACCTAACCTCGAATTTTTAGTTAGATCAACTTCAGCTAAGCTTAAACAGTTTACTCAGATGTAAATAAGTTTTAAAATAAATTATATTTCTATTCATCAGTTTCAGAAATAAGTAAATTACTCATTTAAGAGTAAGATAATAGTTACTTCGAATAAGTAAACTCTTTCTGCTTAAAAGTAAGAAAAAGTAACTTCCAAAAAGGTTTGAAAACAAAAAGCTAAACTTTGATTTATGTTTAAGCTTAGCCAAACATGCGTGCACCATAGAAAATAGGTTATGCTCGCCTTCGAGCTTATATCCACTAAATGATCGTCGAGGTGTTTTACAGTCTTCTCAAAACCGACAAGAGCTTGCACCTGAATAAAGTGGAAGTTTACAAGATAAATAGTTTTAGTTAAAACCAAACAGACAACTGTATAATGAGTGCTCCAAAATATACACACATATTACAATGAGCAGACAAAACACATACATAGATACTGAGAGAGGGAAAAACACACGACTGCTCTTTTCCACTAGCAGATACACTAGAACAAGCAATACTTGGTTTTCAGAAGAATTTTAGCGAAGTGACACCATAGAAAGTTGCAAGAATATTATAAACCTTTCAAACTGTGGCAAAAACTTTTTCTATAAATGCCTACTTACACATTTGTCTGGAGGCAAATCGACACAATGTAAAATTAGAATTATGAAAAAATTGATAACATCAATATTACCAAAGTAATAGTAACTGTTGTGTGCAGGTCGTTTCCTTCCCTCCTGAAGCGATCATGAGTTGCAGTACGAATGCGAGAAACTGTCCAAACACAAGAATTATAGTCGTGATCACCACGAATTATATTGATGAGGCCCATCACCACCGTACAGACCAAGGATAAAGATCAAACCTTCAGATCTCCAGCTTCACCATCTACTATGGGCTCACCGTCTTCGTAAAAGACAACTTCCTAGAGAAATAGGCAGTTAGCGCTTCTTTGAAAATTCTTAAAACTAATGAAAACATAACAAAATGTGTGCTAGAAGTACATAGAAACATTTTGTGACAGCTTCATTTGAAGCATAAAATCAGTTACCCTAAGACCAAAGAAAGTAAAATTTATGCCACCAGGAAACATATTAATTACACAATTTTGTGCGGAGTGAATGGCAATCAGCTGCACTGCAACATTTCTACTTGCTCTCTACAGCTAATGCCTCATTCAATCATGCAGGAGATTCTATACATTAAACAGAACATGAGCACAAACACCAGCTTTAGGAAACAGATTGCCTTCCTAAAAAATCGACATGTCCTGTTTCCCAACATGACCTGGCATTCCTGCAATTTTCTCCTTCTTTGGGAACATATCCAAACCCCTTCCCCTCTCACCATGAGAAAGGAAAAAAGGATTAAATTGTCAAGGAAGGACAAAAGAGGATCAGTGCAATCAGCAAGCAAGACGAAAGATGGTAAGGCGTGCACAGACGACAACCAAGAAGACATAGGCATGGAATAGGGATTCAGTGTACCACTAAGAAAGTGAAGTGCTACTATTTACAGGGCTATTCACACATCATTTTTGGTGTTCCAAAGTTAAGCATGCATAACCTGGATAATCAAATCTGCACATTGACAATGTCATACAAGTGTAATTTTAATCATGACTTTTGTTGCACTTTCTCTACGACTCTATCCCACCCCACCCACACGCTTCACTATGCACATGCACCACATTCTATTACATAAAAGAAATATGGTACTAATGACTAACTTGCCCATCCTGCATTCCTTTTGATATATCCACAGTGACAAATCCCTTTCATACATTTTGTCGTACTTATCTATTCCATGCATCCCACCATTCCACTCCACCCACACCCTTCACTATGTACAGGTGACAAACATGCACCACATTCGAGTACTCAAAATTATATAGTCCTCTTTTACTGGTAGAAGGAAGAAGGATAATAGAAATACAAAACAGAACACTTACTTGCCCATCCTGCATTCCTTTTTCGATATCCACAGTGACGAAATAACCCTCCCTTTCATACTTCACATTTGGGCATTGTTCACAGACCTGGAAGAACAATATAAACAGACTTAAGTCCATGTAATATAACAGCCATAAAAGAAAATCCCTTCCAACCAGTACAAGAGTTAGTTTGAGCTGTTTCTTGAAAGGCAGTAAAAACCTGCTCTGTCATCTGCTGGAACATCCCTGGACCAATTTGCCTGTGATAAACCTCATTTCTACAGTTGCAGCGCCTTTTTCCTGGGGCTGGTTTTAACACATTTTTCTCCCTCCAAACCTATTCCGCACACCACATTCATGGAATGAGTCGATGAGGTTAATATTATAGTGATTTCTACTGGATTATAAAGAATACTCAGTCATAAGGTATGTAGTTTTTGCTGCATCTCATGCTATGCTAGTTTTCAAGCTAAAAAAAAATACAAAATTAGACGACAGCTCAATAACGTAACTAATGGAGGTTCCCATTAATTCCATAGACAAACTCCATTCTAAAAATCTGTCCATTTAAAAGGAGAAACTTTCAGTTTGTGAAAGCATGCTGCCATAACCTTAATATTATTCACATGTTTTAACCAATTATATATTAATGCGTAGTGAGGAACAAGAAAATGTATAAACAAACTTATTCCTTCAAACATTCAATCAGTGCATACCTGTATAGAGTTGATATTGTCTCTTGGTATTGTATATCCTTTACCTTCAAAGAACCCCCCACATACAGATCTTCAAGTGTCGCATCCAGTTCGACAATCACATCATCACCTTTCACAATCTTCTCTTCTTCTTCCATTGGGCCACCACCAAAAATCCTAGAAAAATCTGTCCTTTTAAGCATGGGAGATGATAAAGAAGAATAGTAAGACGGAAAATGGAAAGAAAAAAATGCCAACATAATCCGGAGAATGACACGGATAGTTTTTTTTTTAAAAAAACGTAATACCACAACATCTAGCTGCAGTAAATTCCTAAAAATTTGATTCTTTATTTAATATCTATAAGGAGTTTCCCCAGATTTCTCAAACTAACTACCCTTGCTACCTAAAAACGAAATTTCAATGAGGGGAAGACTCAAAATGTGAAATAGTAGCTATCTTGGAAATGTTTTGGACAACAGCAACTTGTGCTAGGGTAATGCATAGTTAATATTGTTACGCACCAATCCAACCTGGCAGTCCATAGTGCCACATAGGCGTAGCCGGGGCGGTCTGGGCCGAGCCTAACCCTTCTCCGAGGCGGTCCAGGGCCGAGCCTAACCCTTCTCCGAGGCGGTCTAGGGCCGAGGGGGTAAATTCCGAGGCTTGGGATGCCGAGTAGATTGAGTAACCAACCCCAGTTGCGTCTTTGAGAAAGCCTCTCTGCCAAACTTGCAATTCAATCTTGAAAAGATCGATGGGATCGCACCATCGCGCGCTTGTCACAGTCATAGCCTCTTAGCTTGCGGCCGATAGTGACTTTTTAATTAATGCTATTGACGTGACGCCAAAGATGTGACTCGAGAACCCTTCAGATGGAACCACGTGTCGCACATCGAACGGAATCATTCTTGTAGAATTTGTCTATAAATACTAAGCTTATTTCCACAAGAAAAGGATGTTGAAAATATTACTCACCACACATATATCAAGCCTCCATTCTAACCATTCTTAAGTGTCTTAACCACACAGGAATTTGTTAGTTAGAGGCCCTCAAGCTATCACCTCTACCTTAAGAGTGTCATTGACCTTTTGTTATTCTTCTATTCGACCCGAGGCTTATCTATGTGGTTGAATAAACCACGTGGCAGTCTTAGTAAGAGGAAAAGTACACGTGGGCAGAGATAGCGTGGGGATCCTGTTGGCAGCCATTTTTAGAGGTCAACAGATTGGCGCCGTCTGTGGGAACTTGTGACAAAAAGCTTTAGCTTCCTTGAACAAAGGAATCTCCCTGAGCAAGGGATTAACCGGCCCATAAAATGAGCGAAAGCAACGAAGATGAAAATCCAAGGAGAACCAGGCCCGCAACGGACGGAGAAACCGTGGCGGGAGCAAGGGCTGAAGAGGCTCCTCGAAGGAGGCGTGGGAGAAGACCCCCCACCACCCTGGAGCGAGAGATGAGGACGATGGCCGCCACGCGAGATCGGCCCGACACTGTGCCCAAATGCAAGGATATATCCAAATGATGCAAGGCAAGGTGGGAACCGCCATCAAGAATCGGGTTCGCTCGATCCAGATGAGGAGCAAGAAGTCGATAGCGGTCACCTCCGTGGCCTCCAAATCTGGGAGAAGCTTCAGCGTTGGTACACACGCGGCGATGCGCACCAACATCCCATCCACCGGCGGAGAGGCCCACCAACGATGTCCGCCAACAGATTCAAAAGGGTGGGCGAACCCGTAAATGAGGGAGTGGCGGTGAAAATGAACCGAGAAGTGAACAACCCCAGAGTCTTCCTAGAAATAGGCAAGAAAGGAGGGCTAGAGAAGCGAAAGCCAGGGGAGAGTCGGGTTTCCAAAAGGCGACGCACCCACAGCCCCAACAATACGGAGAAGAGCAACCGTCACCACGCCTCCCACAATATCCTCCAGAAGTAAACGTTGGGGGGAGAGACTCGGGGCCGGCAAGATCATATGAGATAGACGACGACGATGAGAACCTCCCATTTTTGGCCGGGATCGAACGCATCCGTCCCCCCACGAGTTTCGCGTGCCCAAGATTGCCCCTCACACTAGCGGGGAGATCCTCGGACCACGTAAACACGCATAAGAGCGGAAATGAGCCTCCGAGGAGCTACTCCAAACTTTAAAATGCAGGGGCTTTCACCGACCTTGTCGGGGGAGCGAAACAATGGTATAATAAACTAGTCGTAGGAAGCATTTCCACCGTGGCGGTGAAAAAGACGCGTTTATAAATTACTTCTCATCTCAAAAGCTTTGCATCGGCCGGTTCAACGCCTCCACGACGTAAGGCAGGCCCCAAGCGAGCCGTTGCAAAGTTACCCGGGCCGCTTCAATGAAGAAATGTTGTTCTCTGAAAAAATAACAGACGCCGAGGCCTTGCCCGCCCTAAAGGCAGGACTGAGACATGAACTATCCGCTCGGAGGGATGTCCGCAACAAGAACCCGCCACATTTGACCGGCTAGTGGAGATGATCACCGAGGAGATAACCAACGAGAACATGATCCTTCATAGGAATCGAGGTGGTGGGAGCCAACCCAAAGATCTAGAGCCGGGTATGTCCAAAATCCCATTAGACACTGCTCTCCAACACAATCCGAAAGGAGAAACTACCCATCCGACCACAATGTTGGGATGAGTTATGTAGCCTCTCGCACAAGAGGGCTGCTCCTCCCCTTACATCGCTCCAATGCCTTCTTGGTCCGTGGTCGGATTATACAACTACGGCATGTCCTGTCCACCACCTACTATGAAGCCGGGACCAGCGCCTCAATAATTCCTCCCCTCGGGGCTCAATCAATCTTCTTTGCTTTTTACCGAAGCTATGGACATAGCACGGACGAGTGTCGAGAGGTGGAAGATCTTGCCAATAGAAGGACAAATGCAACCCGTGGCACGAGCATTTGAATGAACACCGAGCGAGGGAATCGAGCCCCGACGAGAGGGCGTGGAATGCATTTCCAAGACAGGCTCTCCCAGCAGTGAGATAGGAGGCCTCCAGGCCATGAACAACGAGCGAGGCGTAATTCAAGAAGCCCGGCCAGACAGCTTCGAATGGAGCGTAGCCTAGAGCCCCGTCTAATCAAAGGGCCTGAAAAGACTCCGATTTGAGAGATAGACACTATCCACGGATGACCTTATATTGGAGGGCAAACCCAGAATGCCCAGAAGAGCTATGCCAAAGAGGCCGAAGGAACCCAAATGACTAACTGGCTCATCAATAGCAGGCCATCGAGATCAAAGCGGGCCATCCCTGTCCATCTTCACTAAGAGGACATGAAGGCGACATTACCCTCATCGTGACGCCTTTGTAGTAAGGGCGATGGTGGCTCGGAACGGACTAGGAAGAATGCTCGTGGACAATGAAGCTCACAATGTCATTTTCTTGAGCACTTATGAGCAAATGAACGTGGATGTGCCACTTGGAACCATCGACCGAGCCCCTCTACGGGTTCACTGGTGATTGCGTAATCCCGAAAGGGATAGTGCGCCTCTCCATTAGCATGGAGGAAGAGCATCTCGCATCCCATACTTTCATGGAGTTCCTGGTGGTTGACAGAAGGTTGGCTTATCACGGAGTTTTGGGCCGACCGACGCGGAAGGAACTTTGGGCAAGAACTTCCATCCACCACCTCTGCATGAAATTTCCCACCGAAGGGGGAATAGCAACAGTGCGAGGCAATCAACCCGAGGCTCGGAAATCTTATCGAAATGCCTTAAGAAAGGCGGAGAAGAAAGAGATTAACATGACTCTGCTAGACATGGAAATGGCGGAAACAATATTAGAAGAGCCGGTGGATATCACGATGGAAGAAGCTGCGACCTCCGATGATATTGATCCAAGAATAACGGGGGATGATTCCCAAGCTTCATCCAGCGGGGAATTAGAACATTTTCAGGTAGACGGCAACGATCCGATGAAGAAGCTCCAGATAGGGAAAGATCTCCTTGAAAAGCCCAAGGTAGCCCTGAAAAGGTTCTTTAAAACAAATCTAGATGTCTTTGCGTGGAAACACGAAGACATGGTTGGGATCGATGCAAAAATAAGTTGCCACCGCCTCAATATCGACCCCAAGTTTCCGTCACATAGGCAGAAAAGGAGGCCACTGAATGCTGAAAAGTACGAAGCCTTGAAGGAAGAAGTGAACATACTCCTGCAAAGCAACTTTATACGAGAAGCCAGGTATCCGAAGTGGGTATCCAACCCGGTGTTGGTCAAAAAGCCGAATGGAAAAATGAGAACCTGCATAGATTTCTCTAACCTCAACCAAGCCTGTCCCAAAGACAGTTTTCCATTGCCTCGGATTGATCAGCTGGTTGACGCCACCGTAGGACACGAACTCCTAAGTTTCATAGATGCCTACTCGGGATACAATCAAATTCCGATGTATCCACCAGATGAGGAGCACACGTCGTTTGTAACAGACAAAGGACTCTATTGCTACAAGGTCATGCCATTTGGTTTGAAAAACGCCAGGGCGACCTACCAAAGGCTCGTCAATAAGATGTTTGTCGACCAGCTCAGTTCAACCATGGAAGTCTACGTGGATGATATGCTTGTCAAAAGCTTAAAAGCCGAAGATCACATACGGCACTTGGAAAAGACTTTCGAAATACTCAGAGCTTACAAAATGAGGCTCAATCCTCAGAAGTGCACCTTCGGAGTTGCCTCAGGAAAATTCCTAGGCTACATGGTAAACCGTAGAGGTATCGAGGCCAACCCTAAGAAAATCGGGCGCTAATGGAAATTAAATCACCAAAGAGGCCCAAGGATGTACAGGTGCCTCACGAGAAGAATGGCGACCCTCGGCCGATTTGTCTCAAAGGCTACAAATAAGTGCCTCCATTTCTTTAAAATCTTGAAAGGAGGTAACGGGTTCGAGTGGACGGAGGAATGCGAGGTCGCATTCCAGGCCTTGAAGGAGCACCTTGGCCGTGCTCTCCTGCTATCAAAACCCAAGCTAGGAGAAGCCAAGCATTTTTTATCTAGTCGTCTCTGCCGAATCGGTAAGCTCGGTCCTGGTCAGGGAAGAAGGACATCAACTGCCAGTCTACTATGTAAGCAAGGCTCTGATAGGGGCGGAGACACGTTATCTAGACATGGAGAAGCTGGCATTATCCTCATTACCGCTTCTCGAAAGCCGAGGCCATACTTCTTGGCCCATAGCATTCATGTCCTGACCAACTTTTCTTTGAGGCAGGTGATGCAGAAACCCGACGCCTCAGGGAGGTTACTAAAATGGGCAGTCGAATTAAGCCCGATTCGACATTACATTTAAACCCCCAAGTCCCATCAAAGGACAAGCTTTAGCGATTTCGTGGCGGAATTTGCTAACACACTGTAATAGATACCTGATGGATCCCGTAGAGCCACCGACTTGGTATCTCTTCGTGGACAGCTTCATCGAGAGATGCGGGGTCAGTCTTGAGGTGGTCCTTGCGAGCCCCGAAGGTCATAGGCTGAACTGCGCTGCTATCCGGTTCGACTTCAAAGCTTCAAACAATGTCGCAGAATCTGACGAGGCATCACTGCCAGCATGCGCTGGCCAAAGAAATGAAAATTGCAGAGGCTCTGCGACAAGTGACTCCCGCTTAGTAGTGAGCCAAGTGAAGGAGAATTTCGCGCGCTAGGGAAAAATATGGCTTCCTACCTAAAACTGGTAAGAAACCTCATCCCTAGTTTTGAAAAATTCGAACTAATTCAAGTACCGAGGGCTGATAACGCCAACGCCGACGCCTCTAAACTAGCAAGTAGTAAGGACTCATAACTTCTTAAGATGGTTTCCATTGAACACCTCGGCCGACCCTCTATAGAAGTAGTCACGGAGGTAATGTGGGTCGAGGAAACCACCACCTGGATGGATCCCATCCTTGCTTTCTTAAAAGCCCAAACACTCTCCACGGATAGAGAAGAGGCAAGAAAACTAAAGAGAAGGGCTGCCCACTTTGTCTTATCTGACGACGTGCTGTACAAGCGAGGCTATTCCATACCGCTCCTCAGGTGTGTTGGAATGAACGAAGCCGATTACATCCTCCGGGAAGTCCATGAGGGAGTCTGCGGCAACCACACCAGAGGCTTAGCCTTGGCACAAAAAATCCTCAAACAGGGATACTTCTGGCCCTCGCTAAAGAAAGATTCCTTGAGTCACGCGAGGAAATGCGATAAGTGTCAGCGCTTCACCACCATACCGCGTCAGCCCCATCAAGAGCTTACCGCAGTAACCAGCCCATGGCCCTTTGCCAAGTGGGGGATAGATTTCATAGGCCCTATGCCAAGAGGTAGGGGTAATGCCTACCACGCCTTAGTCGCTATCGACTACTTCACGAAATGGGTAGAAGCAGAGCCAATGGCGAAGATCACCGAGGCTAACACCTCCAAATTCAGATGGAAAAATATCATATGTAGGTTCGGAATTCCACACTCTCTGGTATCGGATAATGGAAAACAATTCGACAACAAAAGGGTCAGGAACCTATGCGAGGAGCTGGGAATCGCCAAACACTTTTCTAGCCCTCGTCATCCTCAGGCCAACGGTCAAGTTGAGGCGGTCAACAAAACCATCAAATACACGCTTAAATGGAAACTTGAAGGATCAAAAGGGGCGTGGGTCGATGAACTTCCTCAAGTTCTATGGGCTATCCGAACCACCATGAAAACTCTCGACCGGAGAAACCCCGTTCTCCTTGGCTTATGGCGCCGAGGCCGCGTGAGCCCGCTTGAAATTTGTATTCCCTCGCCCGTCGATTATTATTCAGTGATCAGGTTAACGACGACCTGATGAGGACGGGTTTAGACCTACTGAGTAAAAGAAGAGACGACTCCCAGATGAGATTAGTGTCTTATCAGAGAAAGATGTCCAGATACTTCAACAAGAAAGTAAAGAAGAGGACTTTTCGCGTTGGAGACCTTGTCCTAAGGAGAGTGTTCCTATCCTCTAAGGAACATGGCGTCGGAACCCTCGGGCCCAACTGGGAAGGACCATACAAGGTCGTTAGCGAAACACGACCCGGGACATATCGCATCGAGGACATGAACGCCAAATTGCAACTTCATCCCTGGAATGCCGAGCACTTGCGTCGGTATTATCAGTAGTTAAAAGGGCCGTTATAAGGCCGAGTTGTTAATTTACTTCTCTGTTTGGCGATTATAATGCGACGAGTCATATTTAGTCTTATTTGTTTGATGACCAAAATTCGCGACGTCGAAAAGAAAACTCAAAACGAGGTGTTTGTCATGGAAAATCAAAAGGTACTAAGACAAAAACTCAAAACGAGGCCATAAGAAAAATATGACAACTTCATTTCATAACAAAGGGAATTACAAAGAAAGCTTATACAAAAAGAGAACCTAGCTATCCTCCTCGCCCTCTACATCGGGGGAGGGAACCTAGCTTCTAATGCCTTGAGGTCGAGGCTAGGATGGTCGTTTCGGAGCGCTGCCAGAACCTCATGTTGCCCAACCCTAGCAAAATAATCTGAGAAGTTGGTATAGGCCTCAGTATTATGAAAATTGGCCACAAAATCCGCCTCCGCGCTCTCTAGCCTCGCCTCCAACTCCTTCTTCTCGGCTAGTAGCCGTGCCACCTCTGACTCAGATGAGTCCAAATTCTCCTTCAGGTTTCACAGCTCCTCTTCACGGGACCGAGCCTCATCCAAGAGCCGCCTCTTCTCTTTATTGGCAGCCTCTAGGGCCTCGGCGATCACCCTCAGGCCGCATTGGCGTTGTCCATTGCCTCGTCATGTTCAAAACGTTGAGTCGACTCTCTCGAGATCGACCTCCACCACTCATAGGCCACGAGCGCCGTCAAAGCGGCCCCGCAAGCCCTCGAGCCTACTTGTGCTCCTTATCGTTTTTGGAGGCCTCGACATTGAGTTTCCTTTGCTCCAGCATGCGTGTCCGAAACTTCGCCGAGCACCTTCATCTGCATGGCCGAGGCCCTGACAGCTGAAGCCAAGCTGGCCTCCAAAACGTCCTCTAGGTCCCCGTACGAAGAAAACTCTTCCCACTTGGGAGTGAAATATTTCTTCACGGCCTTGGCGCCCAGGGAAGGGTAAAAAGGCAAATTCCGAAGCAAATCTTCTGGAATCCTCGCCCCGGAGCTCCCAATCAACTCCCTCAGCCTCTTTTTGGAGTCATAAGACCCCCCTCCACGGCCTCCCACGTCACGGGACTTGAGGGCCCTCCAACTCACCTCTCCCGAGGTGTTCACCGCCAACGTACGCTGGCCTGCCGGGGCGGTGCAAACTACATCATCAACTACCTCCACAGCCTTCCCCTTGGCCTGTGGGGCTTCGGACGAGGTAGCCTTGAGTTTCCTCTTCCTCGTCAAAGGCTCTTCACCCTCCGGAACACTAACGTCATCGACCTCGATCACCTTCGAGGCCTCGCCTCCTTTGTTTCCTTCTTGGCTCGGGTCTTCCACAACTTTCTTTTGCCTAGCCTCCTCTTTAGAGCCGGCAGCAAGAACCCTCGGTTTTGCTTTGATAGACGGGCGAAGGTCGGCCTCGGGCGCTTGCCTTGTTCTATTTCAGGTGTGAAAACAAAGAAGTTCCAAAGTTATCACAATTCTAAACGAGGCTCGAATTAAACAGGATATCGAACATTACCTTTGGAGGCCATCAAACCCAACTCGCTCGATACGCCTGGCTTTGGTTTAGAAGAAACCCGTATCGCCTATTCGAAAGAGGCGCCTGGTAAATGGATCGAAGCACGTCGACCAGGTCTTCAGATAACTCACAACGGGGCAGCACTTCTGAAAAGAAAACCAAGGATAAGTTAGAATATAGTCACCCACATCGAATACAATCACTTCCGCATCTCTCACTCACTGGCTATTCCGTAAAAACTGGACACATCCAAATCTGGCTCCGGGTTGTCCATTACCCTCTGCCAATTACCCGTCACCCAGAACCAGGACTCTTTCCACTGTTTAATGGAGGAGGGGCAGTCCGTCACAAGAGGCTTGTGTGCTCTCCATGGACAAAAGTAGTACCAACCGAGCTCCTCCTCTTTGTCCTTCTTCCTCGGCAATTTCCTCGGCTGGTATAAGGTTTGAAACACGTGTAGAGGCATTTCCAACCCTAACGAATGCACGAACCACAGGTACATGCTCCCTGCCATTTGACTCCACCCATTCAGAGCCACCTGAGTTGGAGCCAGCCCATAAGCCCATAAGATCCGTCGGAAGAAGGGATGCGAGAGACAATTGCAAACCACCCACGAAAGCGTTGAGGTGCAAGGCGGTACAATTCCTCCTCGGAACACGTGCTCGCTCGTTTGGCTCAGGAAGTATAAGTTCAATATCCCAGGTACCCTATCTGCTCCCTCAAGGACACCAAGTCCCCTTCCACCATAATCGAAGGGACATCCATCGCATCCACCTAACGGGTCGGCCATAAAATGGGTTTGTTCCCTCCACTATCCTGACAAAGGAGGACACATCCATCACCTCGCCTGTCGAGCCGCAGACACTCCTAAGGGGCAACACCTCGACCATGGAAGGTGAGACCAGTGGAGTCTCCTCGTCCTCAACACGACCCGAAGCCTCGTTTTCACCGAACTCCGCGAACATTGTTAAATTAAAAGAAATTCAGTAAGTAAAGGGGCTTTAGATAAAAGGTTTACCTAAACCTAAATCTTCGCCGGAAAGGAAGACGGAAACAAACGTCGGGAAATATTCGCCTGAAGTCTAGAAACGCAAACTCTCTGCAAATCTCTCAAAATAGAGTAAGGAAAAATTATAACCCTTCTCACTTATTTATAGGCAAATAGGGATGATCTCACACCGTTGGATCAATCAAAAATCCATCCACACCGTCCGAAGGCATCAGGCCATCTTTACCCTTGAATTTGAAAGGTAGCCAGCACCCATTTGAATGAACGCCACGATGCATGCGGTATTTGCCTGCGTGGCGTGACTTCTCGATACCACCAAAGCCCCCAAAATTAAACGCCATCATTACTCGCAGCTGTTTTTTCACCATACCCAACGAGACGTGCGGCAGGTTACCCAATCAATCTATGACCCGTAAGTTGAACCATTCATTGCCCTGCAGGGAGCCTCTCCGCCTCTCCCAGCTTGGGGCTCGGCTTGTCAGCCTCTCCCAATCTGGGACTCGGGCTTACAATGTTCTCTCGACTTGGGGCTCGGCCTGTTAACCTCTCCCAAGATGGCCTCTCCCGACTTGGGGCTCCGCTTTATTAACCTCTCCCAAGATGGCCTCTCCCAACTTGGGGCTTGGCTGTCTCCCAATCCCAACTTGGGGCTCGGCTTGTCGGCCTCTCCCAACTTGGGTCCAGCCTCTCCCGACTCGGGATTCGGCCACTCAGCCTCTCCCATTGGGAGAGGCTGATCTGGGATTCGACCACTCAGCCTCTCCCAATCTGGGACTCGCCCTTTCGGCCTCTCCCAATTTGGGACTCGGGCTTTCAGCCTCTCCCGACTTGGGATTCGGCCACTCAGTCTCTCCCAATCTGGGGCTCGGCCTTTCGGCCCTCCCGATTTGGGACTCGGGCTTCCACCTCTCGACTTGGGATTCACCACTCGGCCTCTCCCATCTGGGACTCGGCCTTCGGCCCCTCCCAATTTGGGACTCGGGCTTCCAGCCTCTCCCGACTTGGGATTCGGCCACTCAGCCTCTCTCAATCTGGGACTCGGCCTTTTGGCCCCTCCCAATTTGGGACTCGGGCTTCCACCCTCTCCCGACTTGGGATTCAGCCACTCAGCCTCTCCCAATCTGGGACTCGGCCTTTCGGCCTCTCCCAACTTGGGACTCGGACTTCCAGCCTTTCCCGACTTGGGATTCGGCCACTCAGCCTCTCCCAATCTGGGGCTCGGCCTTTCGGCCCCTCCCAATTTGGGACTCGGGCTTCCAGCCTCTCCCGACTTGGAATTCGGCCACTCAACCTCTCCCAATCTGGGACTCGGCCTTTCGGCCCCTCCCAATTTGGGACTCGGGCTTCCAGCCTCTCCCGACTTGGAATTCGGCCACTCAACCTCTCCCATCTGGGACTCGGCCTTTCGGCCCCTCCCACTTGGGACTCGGGCTTCCAGCCTCTCTTGACTTGGGATTCGGCCACTCGGCCTCTCCCGATCTGGGACTCGACCTTTGGCCATGCCCAACTTGGGACTCGGGCTTCCACCTCTCCCGACTTGGGATTCGACCACTCGGCCTCTCTCAAGTTGACCTCTCCCAACTTGGGGCTCGGCGATTGTCGCCCTCTCCCAATCTGGGACTCGTCTCACGCAGAACCCCACCAAACTAAAACCACCAACAATATCAAGGCCCGCCACCCACATAAATGAACGTCCCGGGCCTTGCGGGACTTAAATCCCTAACTCAAACTTTAAAAACAAACATCCAAGTCCAAGATCCCACATGAATGATGATTACGAACTTGGGGACTATTATTACGCACCAATCCTACAGGCGATCTGCGGCGCCACATAGGCGTGGCCGAGCGGTCTGGGCCGAGCCTAACCCTTCTTCGAGACAGTCCGGGGCCGGGATAAATTTCGAGGCTTGGGATGCCGAGTAGATTGAGTAACCAACCCCAGCCATGCGTCTTTGAAAGCCTCTCTACCAAACTTGCAATTCAATCTTGAAAAGACTGATGGGACTGCCTGCCGGCTTGTCACAGTCATAGCCTCTTAGCTTGCGGTCGACAGTGACTTTTTAATTAATGCTATTGACGTGACGCCAAAGATGTGACTCGAGAACCCTTCAGATGGAACCACGTGTCGCACATCGAAGGGAATCATTCTTGTAGAATTTGCCTATAAATACTAAGCTTATTTCCACAAGAAAAGGATGTTGAAAATATTACTCACCACACATATATCAAGCCCTCCATTCTAACCATTCTTAAGTGTCTTAACCACCTGGGAATTTGTTAGTTAGAGGCCCTCAAGCTATCACATCTACCTTAAGAGTGTCCTTGACCTTTTGTTATTCTTCTACCCGGCCCGAGGCTTATCTACGTGGTTGAATAAACCACGTGGCAGTCTTAGTAAGAGGAAAAGTACACGTGGGCAGAGGTAGCGTGGGAATCTTGTTGGCAGCCATTTTTAGAGGTCAACAAATATGGTCAGAAATGGAGGCAGATGTTAGAAGCACCTAGTGGATCTAACATTTATACCTAGAAATCAACAGTTTCTTAAATAAATTATAAAGGATCTACACAATGATAATAAAGTCATGTTCGATTCTGGTTTGACATCATTCAAGTAGTTTAAAGTCATTAGTCCATGGCATGCATATGAAAGAACACTTACATTGGCATAGCATTGCAAATTATTGCAAATCTAGAGTTACTTTTAAAGTGATAAAGTATCAAAAACTTCTTAGAAGCTAACTTCGTCTCTAGGACAACTATCAACACAACTACACTTAACATCAATTCAGTATAAACCCTTCCAAACTTTTCATTTATCAGATTTAAAACATCAAAATAATCTATATCTATATCTATACTATCTATATTATATCTAAAAGTTTAGATAAGTGACAAACACCAAAATATCATCACTCATATTTTAGATTTCCCAATTTTCTCTTGATTAATTTAAAATGCCATTAAAATTAATTCAATTAAATCTTATTAGCCTTTAAAATTCTCCACCTACCTATCTACTCCCCACCACTTCATTTCATGAATTGAATATAATTAATTGGAAACACTAGCCTCCAACTCTAACGATCACTCCTCACTGCGTTTGTCAGCACATAACAATGGTATGCCTCTGCCTCTCTCCCTCCCTGTATCCTCTACTATATTTATTTTATTTCCTAAATTAATTTTTTATTTGGGCTGATAAATGATTTTATTTAGGCTCCAAAGAAGGGTGCAAAGCTGCTAGCTAGTTCCGCAAAGAAGAAAGGCTGCGAAGGTCGTGCTTCCTCTATTTGAAAGTGGCGGTCGGGAATTGGTGGAGCGCTGCCACCGAAGAAGGATCTCCATTGTTTTGTCAATTGACCTCATGAGGTGAGGATTCCGGCGCCTCAAGGTCCCTTCCCAATCCGCCAGTTCAAGAAAACCCCTGACAAACGTCTAAGTTTGTTTATCTTTCTTCTCTCTCAATTTCTTCTATGTTATGGAGATTCTCGACTATAACATGGGAGTATAGTGATAAAGGTGAACTTGGTATATTTTACAATTTAGATACGTTCTATTTGACAATTGTATTAAGGGAAATTGGTGCAAATGGTCCCTAACGTATCATGTTAGTGCGGAAATGGTCCCTAACCTTTCATTTTTGGCGCAATGGTCCATAACCTATCTATTTAGGTGCGGAAATGGTCCTTGTGGACGGATTCCGTTAAAAATCCGTTAAACAACCTCTCATTTTGGTGCGCAAATGGTCCCTCTCAATGTTTTTGTCTTTATTAGTGGAGTAAAATTGTCAAGTTACATCTTTCTTTCAATTGGCGCAAATGGTCCCTAACCTTTACATTTTTCTAGCGCAAATGGTCCATAACCTATAATTATATTTTAATGCACAATTAATCTTTATTTGATGAAAAAGACAAAAATATATTTACTTTTAATTAAAAAAATTTGCAATTTGATTCCTAACCTTTAAAAAAAGTAAAAATGAGTCCGATACTTTAATTTTTTTATTAAAAAAATTAAAAGAAAAACTAACAAATTGACAATATACTAAATTATTTTGTATATTTTATGAACTATTATAAAATAACTAAAATTGAAATTCATAATTATTAACGAGTGTGCTAATTAAAATTATTTTATTATTATTAAATAATCGTATTATTTAAAATTCAAGCTTTAATTTTATCATTACAAAATAAAAAGAAAAATAAATTTGTCACAAATAAAATTTTTAATTATGCTCAACCCAACTCGATTTTATACGATCTCATATTTACTAGGTCAATTCAACCCACTTTTGAGCCATTGAAAGCTGGACGATCTTATTTTAAAATTTAATTTATTTTGTATTTAAAAAAAATTTTCACCCCACCCCCCCCTTTTCACCCCACCAAACCAAACCCAAGGAATGGGAAAATCCCTCCCTTAGGTCAGCACCTAGTTTCGCCGCATCGTGGCGACTAGAAGGAGAAATCCCATTTATTTGTTGCGACATTTGTTGTAGCGAATGGGGGATTTCTCCCCTATCGACTGAAACCGAGGATTGGGATTTCTCCTCGGCGGCCAGGAAGGAAAAATCCTCCCTTCCTGTGCCGGTTTGGTGTTGGTGGGGGTGGGGGTGAAAATGAAATGGAAGGGAGGTGGGGGTATGGGTGGGATGAAACCTTTTTTTTAAATACAAAATAAATTAAATTTTAAAATAAGACTGGTCCAATTTCTTTGGGGCTCAAAAGTGAATTGGATTGACCCAGTAAATATGAGATCGTATAAAATCGAGCTGGGTTGAACATAATTAAAAAATTTATTTGTGACAAATTTATTTTTCTTTTTATTTTGTAATGATAAAATTAAAGTTTGAATTTTAAATAATACGATTACTTAATAATAATAAAATAATTTTAATTAGCACACTCATCAATAATTATGAATTTCAATTTTAGTTATTTTATAATAGTTTATAAAATATACAAAATAATTTAGTATATTGTCAATTTGTTAGTTTTTCTTTTAATTTTTTTTTATAAAAAAATTAAATTATCGAACTCATTTTTGCTTTTTTAAAGATTAGGAATCCAATTGTAAATTTTTTAATTAAAAGTAAATATATTTTTGTCTTTTTCATCAAATAAAGATTAATTGTGCACCAAAATATAATTATAGGTTTGGGACCATTTGCGCCAGAAAAATGTAAAGGTTAGGGATCATTTGCGCCAATTGAAAGAAATATGTAACTTGACAATTTTACCCCACTAATAAAGACAAAAACATTGAGAGGGACCATTTTTCATACACCAAAATGAAATGTTGTTTAACGAATTTTAACCAAATCCGTCCACAAGGACTATTTCTGCACCTAAATGGATAGGTTAGGGACCATTGCGCCAAAAATGAAAGGTTAGGGACCATTTGGCACTAACATGATACATTAGGGACCATTTGCGCCAATTTCCCTTGTATTAACATTCATTAACTTATTAAATGGTTTTGGTGTTGGCTTGACTAGAATCCAATTATCCGTTAGCTGATTGAGTCGGCTTTAGTTTTTACTATAAATTGGCTTAAACAAAACGAAGAAAAAGAGAGGGTGTAAAACAAAAAGCGCATAATAAAATACCCCATTGCAGTGCAGGCAAGCCCAACTCTATTTATCATGGTGTCACTAAGTATATTAAGCAAAAATGTGTTATACTTCGTGCTTCCTTATTGTGAATTTATTTACTCCATGGGCAATTGGAAAAGTCTGTTAAAGTTTAGGTATTTTCAGGTTTATTTAATCTGCTTAGTATAAAGTATGAAAGTTTAATATGTACCACTAAGAAAATATTCTCATATCTCGTGCTCATAATTTGTTCAATGAAAATCATTATTTTTATCTTCTTTTTATTTTTGTCTATTTAAATATTTATAAGATCAATTTACTGGACAAGATTTTTGAAAACTGAGTTGCTAGACTTGTACTATTGATGCCATGGGAGTAAGCATAGATGGAATGGTCATTATAAAACTCATCTTTGGGATAACAGTACATGGAATCAAAGCCAAAACAAGAAGGGAAAACAAAGTAAATATCTCTTTCATGTGAACATGTCATATTGTTGAAGATAGTATTTAAATGATATACATGTTGCCATATTTAATAGATTAAGCTTTTAAATCAAGTGGTTCAATATAATAATATTAGAGCGGACAAAGATCCTGGGTGTTGAAGACGATATTTAAATGATATTACATGTGGTCCTATCTAATTGCTTAAACTTTTAGATCAAGTAGTTTAATAGAGATCGTTGAGAAAATTCCTAATCAAGTATCCAATGGAGTTTGATGGTTAATATTTTTTCCCTATATATATTGGGCTAAAATTAGATCTCTATAGGTGGATGATATGCGTGGACAGTTTACTTAAATGAGTAGTCTCGTTAGCATGTTTCTTGGAACACATTAATGACATTAGCATTTCAACTTAATATTGACATTTGACCATGTTAAATGCCTGTAGAGGCTTATGGTGGTGAGGAAGCTGCAGTCAAAGTCCTGCTCTAAAATACTGCTCTAGCATATTGGGGCCTAAACGCTCATAAACTAACATGTAAGACAGTTGCAGATTAATATCTCAACTTAGTGAAACAATCATAAGCACCTTTATTCTTTAAGGTTTTTGGTTTATAATCTAAAAAGTTAACTGAAGCTATTTTGAGGTAGCCCTTTTTAATTTGTAATCCAAGTTGATTTTTTTTTTTTTCTTTTGCATTCAATAATAAAACAAATTGGACTCTACAAGTGAAAGATTGCACAACAGACCTTGAAGAGATGCAAAATGTTTTAAGAAACTAAGTTAGGATTATCTTGCATTGCTACCAACGTCTGCATATAATATTTTTATCCATATAACATGAATGGATGTTAGCTGTTTCTCATGAAGCACATATTGTGCAAAAAGTGTAGTGGTCTCTCTATCTCAACGGATATCTCCAACGACCGTCCCCTCACTAGGTATGCTTTTGCACGATCTATTTGTTCTTTTAAGTTGAAGCTTGAAAATTTTAGGATGGCATTTTTTTCAACTCAAAAAACCAGATGATGAGCTTCCTTCAATTTATAATTTAGTCTATCGATTACAACAATTTTCTAGAAAAGAAAAATACAAAAAAAATCTGCAATTTTGTACACCTTACATTGAAGACACGTGGCCCTAATACATACCTAATCCATAGAATAAATTATCTTTAAAAAACCAACATTACCACATCGTGGTAGTGGAGCATCTATATTTTCTAGAGATTGAAAAAGTTTGATTTCTGTTAAATTTGTAGTGTTGAAAACCAAATTTGTAGAGATATGTTGCTTCACTTATACAAATGCACGAAATGTATAAAGTTGTTAAGGGAGCTTTTACTTATACTTTAACTTTTATTCACGAAAGATAGATGTACAATGCATGGATATGAGTTACTAATCATTCTTGGCTTATCAACGCGTCCCTTAACGTGGAAATGCCAATTTTAGTTTCTTTATGCTTGAACTTTCGTTGTAAAGTTTAACGTGATATGTTTGAACTTGTTATTTTAAAATTGAAATGTTTTCATTACAATCATTAATTTTAAAATGTGATGATACTTAAAATTTTTAAGGTTTATATAATAATTTTATATAAAATGAACATATAATATATCAAGTGCGCCCATATTAATGAAAATCAACTTCAAGCGCAAAAAAAAAATAACTGTATTAACCCATATACCAAGGACTGATTTCGAGTTCAAATAACTAGCAATCAGGCAGAATATAAACCCAAAGCTTTTAATTCTTGAAAAACTATATTCTTGTCTTTGACCTATTTTTAGAAGTTCATGATTAATCATGTTTGGGTAAATTTAACAAATACTCACCAAACTTTGAACTTGTTAATACTTACTCACTGAACTTTAAAGTGTCACTCACAACTCACTGAACTTTTAATTTTGTTTACCATCCATCATCCTTTAATAATCCGTTAAAATAAGTTAACGGAAATTGCCAACGTGGATAACAGATAACACGTGGCACCAATCAAGCTGTGTTATTTGTCCAACTCAAGACCGAGGTAAAAATGTGTGCCATGTTAACAAATGGAGGACCAATATTCATCATCTTCAACTAACACGAGGGACCGGAGCTGCAATTTTCCAAATCCCTAGCCCTTACCTTGTTTGCCTTCGCGGAGACGGAGAGTGACCGGGACGGAACCACCCATTGTGAGACGACTACAAAATTAGCAACCAAACCGAAATTAAGCATAAAAATTGAAGCCGGGACAAACAAACAGGAAGACTTTGGAAGACTTTACATGAAACTGTGCATGTGAACAAACAGAAGTATCCACTTTTGGAAGACTTTGGAGGTGTTCATTTACGCTATAACATGTCCTACATATTTTTGGGCGTAAAATCAACTTTAGACCTTCCTTTGCCACAACACAAAATAAAGTTGACAAATTTCGTGAGCATAGTATGAGCGGCATTTCGTGCCATATTTTTAACTCCCAAGACAAGACTTCACCTCAAAGCGCGTCCATGATCTCTCCTCCACGAAAGAATACCCTTCTCTTCCTCCTCCTCCCTGGTCTCTTCACGTGCGATGCACTATCAAACACGCCAGGCCTCCTCTCGCTAATGGGTGGTTCCGTCCGATCCGCTCTCCATCTCCCGTGAAGGCGGCGAAGTTAAGGGCTAGGGATTTGGAAAATTGCAGCTCCGGTCCCTGTGTTAGTTGAAGATGATGAAGATTGGTCCTCCATTTGTTGACATGGCACGATTTTTTACCTCGATCTTGAGTTGGACAAATAACGCTTGATTGGTGCCACGTGTTATCTGTTATCCACGTTGGCAATTTTCGTTAACTTATTCTAACGAATTATTAAAGGATGATGGATGGTAAACAAAATTAAAAGTTCAGTGAGTTGTGAGTGACACTTTAAAGTTCAGTAAGTAAGTATTAACAAGTTCAAAGTTTGGTAGGTATTTGTTAAATTTACCCAATCATGTTTAGTACTCCATTGTTTTCCTGTATTTCCAAGAAAATTAGGAGTTGTTCTTTTGCCCATTTTCAATCCAATTTTCATTTTGTGTTTTTGGAAATAGTGTAAACGTGTTTTCTTTGTTATTTTCGAAAATTCATTTTTCAAAACACCATAACAATTATCAAAGGAAACGGAAAATGGCTTTTTAGTCGTTTTGGATTTCCTTAACAAAGAGGTGTTTTCAAAATGGCCAAAAGCAGCGTTTTGCCACAGAGTTCGATGGTTCGAGTCATTCATTCGACCTTCTGTTTTTTTTTTTTTTTATTTTAGGCTGGGCAAAATAATCATAATATAATCATTTTCTGCGTTTTTAAGAAAATGCGGCTCCTTGTCAAAACAGTCACCGCTAATTGTTTCTTTGGAGGTCACGGGTTCGAATCCTCACATCTGTGCTCCTTTTCTAAGTGTTTTGAATTAATATAATTGTTTATAATTCCAAATATAATTGTTTTTAATTGTTTTTAATTTCAAATATAATTTTTTTAATTGTTTTAATCAATAATTATTTGTAAATATTTTAATTGTTTTTAATTTCAAAACATAATTATTTTTAATTGTTTTTAAATATTTTAATTCCAACAATAATTATTTTTAATTGTTTTAAATATTTTAATTAATAATTGTTTTTAATTCCAAATAATTCTAAATTTTTTCAATGTTTTTAATTCCAACAATAATTGTTTTGAATTGTTTTAATTAATAATTGTTTTAATTCCAAATAAGTCCAAATTTCTAAAAATTTCAAGGAAAGCAGCGTTTTGAGTTTTCTGTTTTCGAAAATAATTTTCGAAAATTCCAAAAAGCGCATTTTCAAAATCTCAAAACAAACACTCAAAACAAAACACAAAATGAATTCAAAATACAAAATACAAAACACAAACGCAAAGAGAACATCACCTTAACGGTTGGTTAAGATATTTTTTGTAATTTTTTAATCCAACTGACCTGAGGTGCTGATTGAGAATTGGATAAATAAAATAAAAAAATAGTTATCGAACTTTTATTATTTAAAAATTTCAACAAACATATTTAAATTCACAATGTTACAACTAGAGGTAATAAATGTGCCAAGGAAAGAGCTTTAACAAGTACATCACATCTATAATTAATAATCTATTAGAGCGAAAATAAAATACCAGAAAGAAAAAGGGGCATAAACTTACGAGCTAAAAATGTCTTGAACATTCATTCCACCAGATCTACCACCGCCATTGGCGGCGTGCTGTTTAATCCCCTCCCCACCATACCTATCATATATACTCCTCTTTTCACCATCCGATAACACTTCATATGCTGTAAAAATCCAACCAATCAAAACAGTTTTATTCTTGCAACAACCAAATCAAGTATTTCATAAACTACTTAACCAAATGCGAATTACCGAAGAACAAAAATTCTAAGATAGTAATAACTACCGTTGCTAATTTCAGTAAATTTCTTGTTAGCCTCTTCATTTCCTTGGTTCTTATCCGGATGATATTTCAACGCGAGCTTTCGGTAAGCTCGTTTTATTTGCTCATCAGAAGCGCCTCTCTGCACTTGCAGAATGTCATAGTAACTCTTCCTTAAAGCATTCCAAAACAATCCATTAACATAACATATTGCATTAAATACTATTCCAAACGAATTAACATACTCAATTGACAACAAGAATAT
>CM042666.1:49446233-49785624 GCA_023638005.1 Forsythia suspensa | reverse complement strand
TATACTTAACAAAAAAGTATACTGCGAGTATATTTACTCTTTCTCGTACTGCCATAATCGTGTTCGCAGAACTGACCAATTCACCCTTCAAGTCTAAAGCTACACTTTGGTCCCATAATTACTGTGAAGTAGCAAACGAAGCCCATATAATTTTGTAAGGACTAACATACTTAGAAGTTAGAAAAATAATATTATATATTATTAGTAGAGATCATCACTGTAGCAATGAGACCCACAATTTACAATTATTTATTATTCACAAATTTCATAAAATTCACAACTTAAAAACGTAAAATATAATTTCATCCCAATTAACTTACACCTTCCTCTTATTCTCTTAATATTTATTTATTCTTTTGCAGATACATTATATGTGCAGAGTGACATTAAAATATCCACCTTGAATTATTTTTTGATAATGAATAAGAAATGAGAAAAGTAATTTTAGAATTTACTAGTTAAGAACACGTGATTTGCACATTATTTTGTAATAACATCGTGAATTCACTTTTGTTTGTTGAAATTTGAAACAATAAAAGTTCGATAGTTATTTCTTTATTTTATCCATACAACGTTCAATGAGTACTTCAGTCTGTCAATTTGCTTGAAAATTCGAGAAAAATAATAGAGTATTACTTCTGAAAAGGAGGTCGAGATAGCAACCATCAAATAAATTATAGTTTTTCAGGAATTAAAAGATTTGGGGTTATATTCCACCTAATTGCCAGCCATTTGAACTCGAAAATCAGTCATTGATTACTTTTATTTTTTGCCCTTGAAGTTGATTTTTGTTAATATGAACACACTATATATATATATATATATATATGTTGTTTTTATATAAAATTCTTGTAAAAATCATAAAAACTTCAAATACAATCACATTTTAAAATTAAAAGATTGTAAGGAAATCTTTTCAATTTACAAAAAGTACATCATTTTAAACATTTATAACGAAAGTTCAAGCATAAATAAATTAAAATTGACATTTCTATATAAGGGGACGCGTTGATAAACCAAGAATAATTGGTAACTCATATTCATACTTTGTACATCTATCTTTGTGTATAAAAGTTAAAGCATAAGTAAAGTTCCCTTTAAAACTTTACACACTTGGTGCATTTTACAAGCGAAGCAACACAACTCTACAAATTTAGTCTTGACATTGCAATTTTAACAAAATTTACCACGCTTCTCTAATCTCTAGAAAATATAGATGCTCCACTCGCCATTGTGTGTGGTAATGTTGATTTTCTAAATATCATTTATTATAGAGATTATGTATCTATTATGATTATGTGTCTTCAATGTAGGTAGATAAAATTGCATATATATATAAGGTGCACAAAATTTTCAAATTTACCCACAATTTTCACCATCATTGAGAAAATCATAAACTTATCGATGATCAAATCCACAATAAACTCATTATCCATCTTCATTTTCACTTTCATTTTTCTGTGGCAAAACTTTTCTTAATGGCGTGGCATTATCAACAAATATTGCGTAATTCATATCCATTTAACAAATATTGAATGTACCAAATAATCTCTCCAACAATTTTTCATTCCTTATGCGCCAACAAGAAACTCATGCCCACCGTCACCACCATAGCGCACCCAAAAGCGACACAATTGCGATGGCTATTGCTTAAGAATGGCAAAAACCCACTGACCCGAACCCGCCCGCCAAGATTTTTTTTTTTTTTGGTAAAATCATAACATAAAATATAAATTAAAATTTCTTATAAATGGACTAAAGTAGAATCGAACAGGGTTGAAATTATAAATTACAAATCTCAACCATTACACCACAATCCCATTCTTGAAATTTTTTGGTTTTGTTTGCTACAAATATTTTTAAAAAAATATATTTATTTTTTAATAATTTTTTCGGTTTATAAAAAAAAAAAATTTTACGGGCGATTGGCGGGTCAATAGTGCCCCGCCCGTCTCCATAAATTCATGATCGCACAGGCGGGTAAAAATTTAGCGGAGGCGGGGCGGGGCCGACACGCCTCGGACCCTCCCATTGCCATCCTTGCTCGGCTACCAATATCAACGACTATTTCAAGATAATTAGGCTATTTGTGGTAATAACAATTCAAGAGTTTACCTAATAGGCACGTAGAATAATTTCTCACTGCATAGGTTTTCAAGATGTACGGTCCTTCACAATTTTGTTTACGATCTTAAATATATTGTTGTAAAAAGCATTCGACCTATAGACAAATTGATAAATAGTGAATTAGAGTGAGAAGTGATCGTTACTGTTGGAGGTTAGTGTTACCAATTAATCACCGACCATATAAAGGTTTTTCCGCTATAGAAAGAAATAAAAATACGTCTCTGCGTATCACGCGTCTTCAATTTTCTCTTCAAACGAAACTTTCCCTCAATCCTCTATCTCGAGACGGCCATCTCCAAATTTACTACTTACTCAATCCATCATCTTAAAACTATAAATTAGATTTTCTTCTTTTTTGTTTTTGTTTTGGTTACGACAGTAGATTTTTTTCTTCGCTTTTTTTTCTAGATTTTTTATTGATATTATTTTTGTTGTCAAATTTTTTATTTGGAAACAGATTGTACGATCCGATCATACAAATTAAGCGGTATACTAGTCATATTCAAGTCATGAAATGAAGAAGTGGGGTAGATAAGTAGATAAATAATTTTTTGTCGTTAATTAATTAAAATTTAATTAAACAAATTTTAAATGTTTTTTAAATTGTTCAAGGAAAATTAAAAAATCTAAAATATTAGCGAGCCAAAATATTTATTTCTTTAAAACGTGTGTATAGATTAATCAACTATCTACTCACAATGAAAAAAAAAAAAAAGTATAGGTTTGTGTTCAAAATTTTCAACAACAATTTGTTTGTGTAACTCCTCAAATCTCTTTCATAATGTCACGTTCTCGTCTCTTTTGCTCTTTGTAATAACTTTTATCGATCTCTAAATCTTTTCACCTTCAACTTGAGCAAAATATTGTCATACTTAGTCAATTTTATTTTCTACAGATCCTTTTACTAGAGAAACGTAAGTGGGTTGTTTCTGGAATCCGAATCATAGGATAAAAAGAGGAGGAAAGTATCGATAAATCAAGCCCTAATTCCGATCGCCAGATCGAATTGGGAAATTCAATAAGTTCTATGACCCTGGCTTAATCCATTTGACAGCTCGCCGTTCCTCTTTTGTCGTGGTATTCGCAGCAAAGGCATTAGCGTATCGATTGGTGAGTTTTCTAAACTCTTTCATTTTCTTAGAAAGTAATCATTTTTTTTGTATGATTTATTTTTGCGCCTGCTGGTTCTGACTTATTAATTGATTACCGTGGCTGCTCGTTTTTGAGGTTCTTGATTTACTGATTTTTCTGGTTTATCGGTATACTGTCAAGTTTGGTACAATTGAATTAGCATAAAATGATGTTTCTAAGAACTCTATGGCTAAAGATTAGGGATTAATTGCCTGTGTAAAGTTATTTTGGGATTTAAAAGTCGGGGCTTCAGCTCGGCCCATGTTGACATAGAAGTCAGCTGAAAATAGATACAATCCAACCTATAAGGGCAGATCCTTGTCGCAACACTTTTAAGGAAAGAAGAATATTAACACCAAGCAGGATAGTTGGAAAGGGCTGAAACAAAATGTATTATCTGTTTAACCAAATCTGACCAGAATAGCAACAGGAAATCCCACTAAAAGGGATTGGATTCAGTGAATCCGTTTCACAGTAACGGTTTTATAACAAACAAGTAAACAAGCTATAGAAGGAACAAAGAAAATCGTGTTTACAACTTTAAGAAACATAGGCATTAATTTTAAACAAGTGTGTTCCCCTGCCTGCAAACATTTAAAAACAGTTAACCGTTGGGCTTAGACTGTTCCTGTTTCTTAAATCAACTCTCCAGTGGCCAAGGATCCCTTCTCTACACTACTTGTGTTACAAGATAGTTTAATAGCCGCTGGCTTTTTTTCAAAGTCATAGCAGAATGTATACTACTATCCTCTGAGAGTTAATTTTTTTGCAAGTTCGAGTGACCGAGATCATGATTTTGTCAAGTACTAGTCTTCATCTCTGTTGTGATCCTTGGTTCTTTTGTGGGTTTTGTGACCAAGTTTACTTTCTTTAGTGAACTTCCTTTTGTATTTAGGTAGGTCAATTTAACACGGCAAACATTTTAATGTAAGAAAATCATACCATACATTTTGTTATCCACGGCATACATCGTAGTATTGTTATCAACAGCTTGTATTAATTCAATTTCTTATTCTTGAATTAAGAAGGACCTGATCACGAGCAATGTTACCACCATGATTTGGCTCAAGACAATATTAAAATTAGATGGAAGCTGATGCAGCGAAAAAAGAAACGAAGATGAACACAACAATCTACAAACCATTGATTCAAAATTGAATGCCGATTTGGATTGAAAGAGAAGTGGAAATCTCTACACTTCACGATTTTATTCAATGAAAAACTACTGCCTTATCCTCCTTAACAAAGTTTATTTATAAACCCCATAAAGACTAAACTTGTAAATGGAAACTTGTAATCAAAGTAAACAAAATGCAATTAAATAAAATAAGTTGCCATCAATTAAGTTCCAGCCGAGTGCATCTATTTCAATCCTCCCATGTTCTGCTCTAATTATGCATGAATTGGGTCATGCCATAAAATAAGGTGCCATTTCAATCCTCCATGATCTACTCTTATTATGAATGAATTGGGTCATGATAAAAATAAGGTATCATCAGTTAAGCTCCATCCGAGACCACTGTTCCAATCCTCCCTTGATCTGTTCTTCTTTGGATGCGTAAATTGGGTCGTGAATTTGTTGGCGAAGACCTTGTGTGCACCAGAAGCAATAAACAATGTTTAAAAAGGCTTAATTGGGCATCAATGCGTTTTCCTCTAACGAGTAGAGGCCCAAGCCTTGAGGTGGTTTGAGGCATAAGCCCCGAGACAGGCCACTAAAATAATTCAAGAGGATCTAAAAATACAAAAATATGCTCATAGTAACCATAAAATCATCTTTAAAAATCCACAACAAAATTATTAACAAAATTAAAAGTCTAACTTGCAAACAAACATAAATAGATCAATAGAACATAAAGTTATAGGTTCTCAAATTAGTAATCACATAGCAATATTATAATCTATTTCTAAAAGTAAAAACAACTCAGAAATCTCTTATATCATAACCGCATATGTGATCTTTAAGAGAACTATCAACATCATCATCCTAGTCACTATAAGTTTCTTCTCATTCTTTTTCATCATTGTCCACTTGCAATGGTGTATTCTCCTTCCTTTTTTCTTTTCCTAAGCCCCAAAAAAAGTAAATAAAAGAATCCATAAAACAATTTAGGTTGTAAAGAAATAGCCCAAAAGAGCTAGGACTAGTAATTAAATGTCACGAAAATGCAAGACAAAGGGGCAAACATCTTAAGTCGCCTTTGAGGCATAAGCCTCATTAAATCAAGGCGCATAATTGTTATTTAAGGTGCGGGATTCAAGGCGTTTATGAAAGCTTCACATGAGGTGAGGTGCGATGCTCAACCCTCAAATAGGATTTTTAAACAATGGCACTAAGATGATATTGAATATGGCACTCAGTGTTAAGTTATTTTTTATATGAAGGATGAAATGGCAACACTGCTGCATCCAAATCAATTTACTTCATTTTTACGTCTTGTCTCACAGAAAGTTGCTGGAACTAAACAGAGATACTAAAAGCAGGATGCTAATTTGAGACCTTACATTGGGGATATTTTTATTTATGAGACTTGGCTTCTTAATTTTCTGTGTCAGAGTCTTTGTGGTTTCTGAAATAGAATATGATATATTTGTCAGGCTTCCTGAGGCTGCATGGCTACATTGGCTAATTTTGCATAGATGGAAGATGCTATTTGCTTACAGATTTTGCATATCGTCAAATATTTGTGGGCGATTGACAGTACATTCATCAATGGTAAACTTCAAAGCCCCTCACCGTCCAATTATATCTTATAGGCCTATTCGACCCTCCGATTTAGAGGTTCTTGAGAAAATTCACGGTGATCTGTTTCCTATCAGGTCAGATGATCTTGTGTCATTCTTGCTAATGTAATGAGAGTTTTGAGATGACAATTTGATAGTTTACTAAGAAGAAGTTTGTGATATTTTTAGGTATGAATCTGATTTCTTCCGCAATGCTGTCAATGGTCGTGATATTGTGTGCTGGGGAGCTGTTGATCGCAGTCGGCCCAGTGCTCAGAGCAATGAACTTATTGGATTTGTGACTGCCAGAATTGTTTCAGCAAAAGAAAGTGAGGTGGCGTTGATCTACTCAGTAATTAATTAAACTAGGCCTTATTTATAAAAGTATCAATTCTGAACCAAATAAAGGCCTAATTACTGACTGCCTGTGGAAACGGATTTCCTATTCAAGATTTCACTTCCATTAGATGTAGCATCTCTACTAATGATTATAGTCTTAAGGAGTTTCTGCTATTAATGCTATCAAATTCACATTTGCACTGCAGGTAGAAGATTTTATCAGTTTTGACATGTCAAAACCAGACCAAACACTAATATACATCTTGACACTGGGGTTGTAGAATCTCATAGAAATCTTGGAATAGGTAACTCTTCACCCCACCCGCCCCCTATAATGTGCTTTCTTTGGAATATCCTTTTTCAAAATTGTTTATTTCTGAATATTCTCTGGTTTTGAATTTCAGCTAGTTCACTTATCCACAAGGTCATAAAATATGCCTCAAGTATCCCAACTTGCAGTGCTGTTTATCTACATGTGATTTCATATAATAATGCGGCCATCCATTTGTACAAGAAAATGTCCTTCCAGTGTACGGCGGTTGTACAATTTTACTTGATCAATGGGCAGTATTATGATTCATATTTGTTCATCTACTACGTAAATGGCGGTCGATCTCCTTGCTCGCCCCTGTGAGTAAAAGCTTCCCACGTGATCTTCTACGGATAACTTAAATTATTTTCTTAATGAAGCCACGTCATCCCCCCCCCTCCTCCCTCCTCCCGGGACCCAATCATGAATAGGATTTTTGAAATAAAATATAATAAGAAAGAAACAATTGGCAATTTTATGTGACCTCAATATTGCTTGATTTGAAGATTTGGAAAAACTCGCAATCTCGAACTAATAGTGTGTACTACATCCAGCATCAACTTCATAGAATATGAGACTCCGTGCACTGTATCCCCTGACTGATGAAACACTCGATCTGATTTTGTTTCGTACTACTCGTGGTACACTGAGGACATGCATGTTTTTCCATGTCAAGCTTTATTTACTGGCATTTGTTTTCATTGAGGAATTTTTGTTCAAACCAAGTATTTTTACAGGTTGAAGATCCTCTGTTTGTAAGACAGATGAATACTTCATAATCCCGAGTGGTAAAATGATGAAAACCTGTTAGAAGGAAATAATTACTTAAAGAAAAACTAAAGATTTGATTGACTGCAATTTTTGGATATGAAGCTCTAGTAACTTTCAAATTGGATTCTGTATTTATTTACTCAAAGTTGAAGCTAGTAAACTGTACTGCTTCAATAATTAATGTTCGTTTTATCTTGTCATCTTTATACTTGGCTGAGCTAGAGGAGCCATTCATCTTCTTGCTCAAAAGTGGTAGGCAATACGTATCCTGATAAAGTTTACATTATGCATTGTTGAATCAATATGCTTTGAATTTGCAGAGAGCTTGTCACCCTTTTGGTAACTTATGTGAAGAGCGGATATTACTCAACGGTTGCAAGGCTGTGGAAAATGAAGACAAGAAGATTTCTAAGTGGCCCATGAGCAAGGAATCTGGTTACCTTCTCCCAGTGGTTCAAAACAAGAGAATTCTCACATCTGAGGGTACTCGGTGTCAATATCTCTAGGCTTATGATGCATCTTTGAAAATATTGTATCTCGCGTTGCCTTCTAACTGCCCATTGTGTTGTGTAATTGTGAGCCGGGTAATAAGGTCAGAACTAAAGTTTTGAGTTACCTGTATAAAAGTACACTGGCATGGAGACGCTGCTGCCGGATAACTTAGCAGATATGTTGTATTTTAGAAGCTCTGTGTAGGGTTATATCTTATTCCTCTAATCCTTTGTTTGTTAGAAACTTGAAAGGGTAAAGAAGGTTTGAGCTACTCCTCTTAATAAAGTTGACATTTTACAATATGGAGTCACATGTTTGAACATGATATTAGAATCCATTGAGCTCTATTGAGCAAATGGATTAATCGAATTTTAGTATTCTAAATGAGCCATTATATAAGGTAATTGTATTTTCGTTTTGTTTTATTCAGAGATTTGAGCAATAATGCATGCAGTAAATCCAAGTGGACAAGTTAGCTCTGGCAGATGAGTAATTTTTTCCAAACAGAAACTAAAGAAGGCTAAAAGAAAGAGACTAGAGAATTTCATTGAAGTATTAACCAATTGAGTGAGTAGAAAATTAAATTGTGTAATCCAGTTTCTGGTAGAATCTAACAAAATCATCAGCTGAAATTAAATAATACCTTGAAAATCATGAGCAAGTCGTGCAAGATCTATCTAATGGTTTGAATAATGAATTATTTTGAAATAAGGCCGGTAAAATGTGTAGTTCTTCTAATTAATATTCATTTTAAAGAGTTTTGACACTTTGACATATTTTTTGACAAATCAATATATTATCTTAGCGTGTTCTTATTTATTAAGAAAATATGATGGGTCGAGATGTCAAAATTGTATTGAAACAAAAACAAGTTTAGAACAGTATATCTCAACACAATCCAAACTGTTCAAAGGGGGAGAGGAGTTGCATCTTGCATGGGTGATGGGTCAATACTAAGCAGACTGCGGTCTAAGATGGCAACTAATTTAATATACAACTTTTTCTCTTGCATATAATAATATTCTACAACTACAAAAGGTAGATGCATTTGACGGCAGGGGTGGGGGTGGGGTGGGGTGGTAAATTTTGAAAGGGTCAGTAAAACTTAGTAAAACTCTGCTTAATTACTTTTGACTGACTATCACTTTCTTCTCAGTAAAACACATATATATACTAATTGCCTTATTCAAAGTCATATCGTAATTTTTCTTTAAACTTATTATATTAAATTGATTAATTAATGCTAATATTACATTATTTAACCTTGTAGAAAACAAGTCATTTTCTTAAATTAATTAATTAATGCTGTAATTAAAGTAATCTGTTGTGCATAGTAGAAAATAATCGTGTTTTTTATTAATACAAAATAAACGACATTTCCAACCAGAATCAGAACCAGATCCAGAGAATGCTTTGACTAGATATAGAACGGTGGTGGAGACAGCTCTGCTCCAAAATTCATTTTTTCATGGCGTAATTTTAATTTTTGGTCCTGAAATTTTAGAGAAATTTTTATTGGAGGTACTAAACTTTAATTTGATTCAAATTCATCACCGTGATATCTTCTGTCATCTAACAAATTGATAAAAATTATTTAATTGACAGTTGTACAACTACGGGTCTTCTATGTAATTGCTGCATGGTATGCCAATTTATCATTATGTCACGTTATAAAAGTGTTAAAATAAATTAAAAAATACTTATTTTGTACTTTTAACCTAAAAACATTGTTGTTGACCACTAAAATCGTAGGCAGCAAATCCTCGGCCACCTCCTTGCTGAAATAATCAATTTAATCTTCTTATAGATAGCCGTCCGAAGATTGAGAGTTAAAAGAGCAAGAATTTAACAAAAGTTTTTAATTGTTCACTCTTTCTTCTACTTAAATCAAGCTATTTAAAGATGCTGCAAAACTTAAAGCCTTTTTGTCTTTTCTTCTTTTTTCTGCCTCATGTCACCCTCCAATTGGGAGGCCTTTAATTATAGAGAATGTTAAGACATGTGGCAAGAGGCCATTGGCTTAACTATCATTTTCTATGGATTTGGTTATTATTTCATCGTATGCTTTAGTTAGAACTAATTTCTGGTGTGGAGATTCATTTTAGTGGTAAAATATTCTTTCCATTTGGAATTGACAGATAACAAACGAGGCAGATGTTCGAACCCTTCGTTTAAAGCGGTGAAGGTTAAAATAAACTATGCTAGATTTAGATCCGAATAATTGAAAGGATAAATTTATGAAATCTTTTCTTTCGTCTTCTCAAGGTCGAAGGGTATTTTCAAATAAGCCATACAAGCTTTGTCCACATGACGTGTCTGTAGCAATATAAGCCTTGTCCATAAGACGAGACGTAACAATTGTTGCTTATAGGTTGCCACACAGTGATAACGTAAAATAGCAGTTATAGTGTGACTGTCAACTAATTAATTTTCGTCAATTTATGAAACGATAAGTGATGAAATGTGATAAAATTGTGAAATTTAAAACTAAATTAAAATTTAGTGATCCAATTAAAACAAATTAAAGTTTAATAACCCTGTTGAGATTAAATCAAACCGCTGGTATACTATTAATTATTTAATTAATCATATAGACAAAATGTATATGTTGCATTCCATGCATGGCTCTGGCTCTGGTTCTAGTGGATTTCGTTTTCATGATTTACTTATTTGTCCAAACTTGTTCTACAAGCCTGGATGAGATTTTAAAATTCTTAAGGATACTTCAAATGCTCAAACGTATGCTTTCAGAAATTCCTAAGGTTGATTGGTAATTCAGACATATATATATATATATATATATATATATATATATATATATATATATATATATATATATATATATATATATATATAAAATAAATATTCATTTAGTCTAAATTTAATTTCATACGTGTAGAAAATGTTCCATTTATTAAAAATGGGTATCCCTAAAATATGAAATCTTTGTAGGAACAACATTTTCGGACGAAATTTGTACTTCACCTAATCATTTCCATATTTGGTTCGAAACTTTCAAATTTCTAAAGGTGATCAAGGTACATATTTGAAACGTACATAACTCACTCGTGCATTCACTATGATGTCGATGGTCAATTGGTCATAAATCGATAAAACCACTAAAATCTAACGTACAAAAAGACTTGTACTAATAGGTAGTTAAACAAATCAAGTTTCGAAACTAACAAGAATCTTCTTATTTGAGACGTTTCTTTTTAAAGTCTAAGTATTGTTATGCATCACAACATCAATTTCCTAGAAGCGAGGATTTGATGTTGACGAGTTTGAGCTCTACCTCAACACGAAGATTCTATCTATTTAACTCATCACAAAATAAAATACGTATTATAATAATGTTACAAATCTTTCAATCAATAGTTATTGGGTAATTATATTCACACTATATTTTTTATTATTCACACTACACTTTAATTGTAATAAAGGTCCCCTAACATTTGATATTTAGACACTTATATTTCTAATTTTTTCATCGTATTTTTATCATTAACTTTTATTTAGTTTTCACATCTTGTCTCCGATTATGATTTTTGTCTAAATATTCGCTAATGTGCATTGAAATGGGAGAAAAATATTTTGTCAAACTTACGTATTAGTTATTTATTTTAATTATGTAAAAATATTAGAGGCAAAAAAAAAATTTGCGTCATCCTAATTAATTTTTTGGACAAAAATCATACAAATATAAGACATGCAAATTAATAGGTTGATGATAAAAATTTGCTAAAAAATTTAGAGTCATAAATGCAAAAGTGACTAATAGTTGGAGACTTTCATTACAATTAGAATGTAATGTACGTAATAAACAATGTTGTGGTAATATAATTACCCATAGTTATTTCTTATAGGGAGATAAGCTTCACTATGTCATTTTCTTTTATAATAACCTTTTTTCTTGAAGTGACAATAAGCTTTCCTTTTCGACAAGTACTTCTTTACAATTATTTTCCATTACAATTATTTTCTATTTATCTTACTTTTGGTGGGGTAGGGGGGGGGGGGGGGAATTTTTCAAAAAAATTAGACATACTAAAAACTTTGCTCGTACTTATAAGTAAATATTTTAAGTGAGTATATTGTTTAAGCATGCACATGGTGATCTCGATTTTCTATCATATAAATCGGGAGAATAATCTAGAAAAGTTACTTGTCGTATAAACCACTGTCCAAAAGAAAAAGAAAAAATTGATTTTTGTTTATATAATATTATATTTTATATATAATTGTCTAGTTTTGAAAATTTTTAACCTCTGTCTAACTCCGTCCTGTGCCGATATGATTCTTTAAATAATTAGTCATACAGAATTGCATTATGCATCTGTAAATATTGAATTGTCATTAATATTAAAACACCATGTTTGTTGACTGAATAACTTGAGAGACACAACAATTAATTTGTTTAATGTGTAATTCGTTGCAACTCAAGACTAATTAATTTATACGTATTTGTTGGGTTTCATATCCCATTTTTCATTTTAAAATTTAATGTGCTGATAAATTAATAAATATGACCTTCCTATTGAGCCACTTGTATAACAAATCTTGAATTTTGGTGAAATTTCGTCTCTCTTTTGTCCTTCCAAGTACAAGATGACCATTTTAATTTGTCTTGTTGAATAAGATTGTTTGAACCTAGATGGAAATATATTTCCCTAATAATTATATTAATATGCAATGATAATTGATTGATTGTTTTATATTTTATTTTATTTTATTAATCTCTCTCACAAGCCTTATGTGAAGAAAGTGATGTCAGCAAAAAGTAAAGAAGAATGTTTAAAGGAAAATTGGTGTATTTCGTCCTCAAATTTTCAGAAAAATAGTAAAAATATTTTTATTTTTACTGTTTGGTGCAAATCATCCTAATATGTAGGAAATTGGAACAGTTCATCCTTTTGGACGTTATATGATAAAGTTGCCATCTTCTTTAAATAAACAAACCAAAAAAAAAAAGGAAAAATTATAGCAAGAGTCAAAAAACTTTTTAAAAAGTGCAAATGTATCCCAAAAATAAAATAATTCAAAACATTTAACAAAAATTAGATTTAAAAAAAAAAAAAACTTCATCTTCTCTAACCAAGCCCACTCCAAATTCGACCCCATCCATTGTCAACCATCACATCCTTGCGAACGACATGTGTGCAGTGCTGATTATCAAGTAACATAAGGGATGTGATGGTTGGTTGTGGATGGGGTTGATTGTGGGAGTGGAGTTGGTTAAGGATGATGAAGTTTTTCTTTTTCCTCTTTTTTTTAATCTAAATTCTTTTCTTTTAATTAGTTTTTTGAATAATTTTCTTTTTGGAATTCATTTGCATTTTTTGAAAAGTTTTGAGACTCTTGCAGCAATTTTTTCATGTAATTTTTCTTTTTTGTGTTTTTTATTTTTTTTGTTTGTTTATTTATTTTAAAAGAGGCCAAATTTATCATATAACACGTCCAAAATGACGAACTGAGCCAATTTTCAATATGTTGGGGATGATTTGTGCCAAAAAAGGGATAATTGCATCGAGGAGGTATTCAACGTTTCAAAATCGTTATGGATGCGCCCTCAACCTAAAATAATACCATCAAGCGTCACCAATGTATGAACAAATAGGCACCATAGGTCCTATTGACAGCTTCCATCAATTTTTCCGTTAAAACTAAAATTTGAAATGCACGCTACATCTCCAAAAAATGCGTGTGAGAATGGTGAGTTCTACGTGGTTCAATGCTCATTCTCTCTCTACTCGGACCATCCCAACCCATCCCATAAACCCCACCAACCACCGATCTCCGCCGCGTCGTGTAACTACTTCAGCCACCTCCTCCGTTGACTCTCTTCTGCTCTCTTTCAAGAGAAAAAGACAAGTCCATCCACAGTAAACATGCGCACATGTATGCATCTGTATACATTCATACTTTCCTTTCTACAATTATATTTCTTTACGGGGTTTGATTTTCTACGGTTTTGTACTTTTTTATTTTTGGGTTTAACATAAATGGGTGATCAATAGCATTAAATTTTGTCGAAGAACATTTAATTTTGAGATTTGAAAAGAGGATTTTGAAAATTTGAGCGTGAAGGTGATGATGGTGAACCACAACCCAAGATTGTGCGGAGAGGGAAGCCCCGATTAAGAACCGAAAAAAAGCCGTTAAAACTTCCCCAGTAGATCATGTCGGTCCGAGATTTCCTCACGTGCACCTCTTGCTAGTGGAGAAGATAAAGGAACCGAGTCTAATTCTTACAATCTAAGAAAGGGGCCTATGTTTTATAGGTTTCGATCTCTGAGATCCATTTGTATCATCCTATCGCCCAAGACATGGTGAAAATTACTACGATTGGTTGGTTGATTGAAATGATGAATTTCGAGTTCATACTTGCAGAGCTTGTGCTCCCGACCGAGCTCCATGTTTTCTCGATTTTTCTAGTGGAGTTGATCCTTCTTTTATCCTATTTTGCGACCTCCATTCTAAAGGTCGATATGAAATATGGGAAGAAGCAGTTTACAATCGGCGAGAACAGCGTGATACCTACAAGCAATTTTATCCCTATCTTCTAGCAATGAGCCACTGTCTTCTCTAATTCGCAGCGGAGAGGCAAGACGTATTTTGATAAACAATGGAGTTATTTTTTACCTCTACCATTCTCACTCACATTTTTTTGTGGATAAATAGCGTGTGCATTCCAAATTTTGGATTTAACGGAGAAAATAGATGGAAACTATCAATAGGGACCTATGATGCCTATTTGTTTGTACGTTGTGGACGTTTGGTGCTATTATTTTAGGTTAAGTGCATATCTCTAACGATTTTGAAATATTAGGAACCTTTGATGCAATTATCCCAAAAAAGATAAAGGTATTTCCGCTATTCTCTTGAAAGGTAGGGATAAATGCATCAACTTAGTTTAATTATGAACAAAATAGAGGCTTGTCAATATGTGAATGTGGATTCTGTGTCTCTCCAACACACACCAAGCGTACTCACTATAAAAACCCCACCTCATTCACATAACAAACAAATCTAACTTTTTCTTCTCAGAAAGCACACAGCCCCATCAGGTTTGTAAATTACATTCCCATCTTCTTTTTGGTTCTACTAATTAGCACTTTCACATATCAAGTGATCAAATTTCTGCAGGTAACTATATTTGATGGAAAGATCATCAACAAGCAGCTGCGACGAGACCAATGTGCTAAAGAAGGGGCCGTGGACACCGGAAGAAGATCAGAAGCTCGTGGATTGCATCCAAAAGTATGGACATGGCAATTGGAAAGAAGTTTCAAGCTTGCCGGACTCAATAGGTGTGGGAAGAGTTGCGGTTAAGGTGGACTAATTATCTCGCCCGATATCAAGAGAGGAACCTTCTCCGAGGAAGAAGAACAAACCATCCTCGAACTTCATGCTCTTCTTGGAAACAAGTATGTATATATTTCCATCTTATATGATCAACTTTGTTTAGATTAAGTAGTTCAACATGGTTTGACAAATGTCCACGAGTTTAGGTCTCCCCTCGTCCTGTCTACGTGAGGGGACGTGTTGAAGGCAAGATTTAAATGATATGATCATAATGAAAAATGAGTACAATATGATGTCGGCCGTGTGTACAGGTGGTCGGCCATAGCAAGTCGTCTACCGGGACGCACTGATAACGAAATCAAGAACTTCTGGAATACTCATCTGAAGAAGAAACTACTTCAAAAAGGGATTGACCCAACCACACACATGCCTAGAACTGATAATCTCCTCATCAATTCCCTTGCAAATATTCCACCTGATCAGCTTCTAGCAGCTGCAAATAATATATGCATTAACAATGCTCTAGCATGTCAATATTCAACTACTGCTACGGAACTTGCCAAAATGTTATACTTAGGTAACATTCTGCAATTCTTAAACACTACTAGTACTAGTATTGATCAGCTACATCATCAATATCCTTCTCCATTAATACTGGATCCACAGTTAGAAGCATTGTTACATAGTAACTCAGCCGGGATCTCTCCGTACCCTCCTGCTCAAACATCAACATTTCCAAATTTAAACGTTACTCAAACTATCTTGTGTCCTGAACTCGAAGAAACATCGATAAAATCCAATACTTTTACTCAAAACATTAACGGCACCGGTCAGTACGGGACATCATCAATGTGCGATACTTATTCAAAAACAGAAGTGGTTTCGGCGTCCTCCCCTAAGCCTTTCGTCGTGAATACAGAAGATCAAACTACTAAAAGCAATATTATAAGCCCAAAAGATCAATTCTCAAACTCATCTACCTCAACCACCTTTGATGCTTTGGGAGATCTTATGGATGATGAAGCAAGCAAGTACTACTGAAACAAATCATAGAGTAAGTAATTAATTATATGTTTCCCTAGCTAGCCAAATTTATCTTTTTAATTAATTAATTTAATCAGAATATACTAATTAATTATTTTTATCATTTCATTGCAGCCAAGATGCTTCATCATAGAAGCAGCTGCAGCTATCAGATGATACAAAGAAATTCAGAAATATACTATAAAAAGGACCAATCAGTGGGTGCATGTTTAGTCTTCATTTGTTTGTTTTGTATATAAATCTCCAACTTATATGTTATATAGCCAAAGAGTTGGCTTAATTTCCTCTAATATTATTACTTCCTCTGGGGGTGATTGATTATGATTATTTGGTAGCTCAAAAATGAGTAATTATTTGGTAGCTCAAAAATGAGTAATGCTGATATCACTCGTCTATGGGTTAGTGGGATCTCCGTATTTGATTGATTTGAGGACATAACACAATTATATAAAGCACCAATCAATTGCAATGGACTCCACTAACACAGACCGGAATCAGTGATGATAAATAGTATCATCCCTTTGGTTTGGCCGTAAAAGTTCTTAGATCCATCACTATTTACTTATTGGTAACCATTTTTAATGCACTAATTAGTCAATAAAATTAAAGGTTATATCCCAACTTAATAATAATAATAATAAATTAGTCTTGTCAAGGGACTTGATAATTAGTTTTAGTAGCTTAGCTAAGAGCATTATATATTGACTCTTAAAAACAACCAACTCACCTACCATATATCTTCTCCAAATTATCGACTATCCGTTTGAGAGTAATTACTAATTAATTAATTAATGATTCATTTTGTCATCTATTAATTAATTAATTAAGACGATAATTATATTGTCTTAATTTGTACACACGTGGGATTAACTACATTGAATACGGACATTAATTAATACATGTGCTGAAACAAAGGTTTGCAAGTTCGTGTATTCTCAAATTATGTCGATGATAATTTAATTACTTATGCCCAATTTATAAGATGTATTCTTTTATTATTTGATAAAAAAACAACTTAATTTTAACTAATCTAGTTAACAAGAATTTAACAGATTTAACTGAATTTTGGTGAATTGGAGCACCCACCCACCCACCCACCCAATGATCCAACATGCACATATATAATGCATTTATTCAATTATTAACGTAAACTCCAACAATTAATGCTATTGACAATGATCGGTCCTTCACTTTCTCAAGAGTAATGCTCTCAGATAGAATGCCACTAGAAATAGGTCGTCCAAAGAAAGTGTTAAGGGTAAATGATTGATTAAAGATGAATAAATTAATAAGGGAAATTAATTAATTAATAAGGGAAAATTATGCTCAGTGCCCTCTAACATTTCAAAATTGTACAAATATTGCCCATTGATTTTAATTTCAAATATATTGGTTTTACTAATATTTGTACTTTATGGAGGAATGGTAGTGATGGAATCTGATTATGATGGTGGTAGATGATGAACGCGATGGTGGTAGTCCGATATATGGATTGGTGTTGATGATTCGATAACGATGGTGGGTTTGCAACAATGAAGAAGGTTAGAGTTTGGTGACTTCTTTTTTGTTTTTCGGTGATTGGAATGGTGCTACAGTGGCTGAGTTGATGGTAATGGTAGGTAGATTTCATCTCTTTGTACTCTTTCCTTATTAGAACCACATCGAAATCCGATGGTAAGAGGGAGATGAAAGTGGTGCGAGGAGCGGTGTGAGGCGGTGGAAATGGTGGTAGTGAGTCATGATTGTGCATTTGCACCAATGGGGAAGGTTGGGTTGGTAACTTCTTCTATTTCTTGGTGGCAGGATGTTGGTGAGATAGATGGTGGGGCGATGATGGTAGTTGTCGTGGTGGCGTTGGCTTGATTGTGGTGCAAAACGGTGGTAGGTGGCAATATGCACGTCCGGTGATGACTAAAGGTAGTGGTAGTGATGGTGTTGAAATGAGGTGGGGTAGCTAGATCTGGTAGTGGCAATGCGGGGTTGGCGTCGATGGCAATAGGGGTAGGGGTAGGGGTGGGGTAGGGGTGGGGGGGGGTGGGGGTGGGGGGGGAAACAGGTGGCGGTGATAATAGTTTCGACATTCGGTGGTGGTAGAAAGCAGGCGGTGAAACATAACACGATCGTTACACGTGTTAAAAGAGGTGTAACATGTGTTACACACAGTGCAATACGTATTGTTACAAAAAGTGAAATAGTGATGTAAACAAAGAATTAAATAAAATTGTATTTTGGTAAAAAAATAAAAGGTTGGACAATATTTTAGGAAATAGTTTGTTTTTTAGGTCATTTGTGTAACTTTTTCAATCAGCAATCAATAAAGAGTGGTTATATTCACACCACATTTTATTATAAATACACTATATTTTAATTGCATGAAAAGTCCTTAACTTTTATATATTATCATATTTATGTTTTTAACTTTTTTTTCCCATCATATTCTTATATTTAACATTCTATTAATTAACACATCTTGTTCCTACTAACGATTTTCCTCTAAAAATTCTATTAGTATGCTTTAAAATAAAGGACAAATATTTGATCAAAATTTGTATTTTTTTTCGCTTATTTAAAAATACGAGGATAAATGAGTCTTTTGTTCTTTTTAATGAAATTTTTTAATGAAATTTTTGAACGGAAACTGTTATCAGAGACAATATGTGCTAATTAAATGAACGTTGATGTTAAGAATGCGATAAAAAAATTAGGGATATAAATGTAATAATAAGTAAAAGTTATGAACTTTTTATACAATTTAAATGTGGTGCATTTATAGAAAAATACGGTGTTGTTGTAAAATATGGAAAACAATATTGATGACCATATTTAGAGATTTCTTACCTAGTTTACATGTATTTAAAAATCTATATATATGGTTCCTTTATCATAATGAAAGATACTGATTTTTCTATATTCTCCTCTATTATTCTCTCTAATTTATAACACGTTATCAGCACGATATAGCTCATCCAAAATAGAAAGAAAATCCGATAGTTAGTTTAGAAAATTCGCAGGATCTGGGCAGCCTGCGCAACTGTGATCAAATATTGATATCTCAACAATCCGTGGTTCGATCATTGTGAAATTTGGACAGTAACTTCAAAACTCGTTGTTCTTGAAATCCATCGGCTATAATTAAGATCCGGTGGTTCGTTCGTGAGAAGTAGCTACTTGAATAATAGCAAATTTTGTATTGGTACTACTTTCAACAAATGATTATTTTCTTATTCCAAGTAAGTTTATTCTTACAAATCTTTTAATTATATTTTGTAAGATTGGATTTACATGATTTATGATTTTTTTTAACAAATTAAATACTTTTAAATAATTAAAAATGTGTTGATGTTCTTGAACAAACATAACACAATTAAATAAATATTCAAGAAGAATATTTTTTGATTAATCCTGAAGAAATCAAGATTTAATACAAATCAATATTCTAGAAGAATATTATGTTAGTCCTGAAGATTAACTTTATACAAGTATAAGTTTGATAAATATGTTAAGGCTCCCGAAGAGCATAATATTATATTAATATCCTAGAAGAATGTTACTTGTCCCTAAATAGCGTGATATTATTAACTTAATATTTCAAAAGAATATTGAGTTATTGCTCATGAAAAACCATAATTTTCTTATATCGATATTATAGAAGAAAATTATATTGTTATTCTTGAAGAATTGTCTACTACTATGAATCAAAGAAACACAACTTTGTAAATATCAATATTCTATTAGAATATTACTTGCTCTCGAATAGCATAATTGTATAAGATCTAAACATCTATTATATTTTTGAATAACAATTTGTTGTTGCTCCTGAAGTAGCACGACATTATATTAATATTTCGGTATAATATTACTTGTTTTGAAGAACGTAATTGTGTAAGATTTAATATTAAGTTATTGTTCGATGAACGTTTCAATATTTTATAGTAATATTATTTTAATTAAAAGAAAATTATATTATTGCTCTTGAAGAAGCATAATTTGTACAAATCAATATTCTAGAAAAATATTGTGTTGTTGCTCTTGAAGAAGCACAACTTTACAATTTCGAATATTAATATTGTGTAATATTAGAGTATTAATACTCTTAAAGAAATATAATAAACTTGTGAGACAATTATTTATTCTTCATTTCTCCATTATTTTGAGACAAAGAGCATAAACTTGCTAAATTATATTGAACTAGAAGTTCAATACCTTGAAATTTTATTGATTGGCATTACCGGTTAGACCATCCCGGATCAATATGATGCGAATTATTAATGAAAATATCTATTGAAGACTAGAAGATTTTCCAATATAATGAATTCTCACGTGATGCTTTTTCTCATAATATATAAATCAGTAGACATTCACTAGGTAAAGTCGGGATTGGATTCCCCTGCATTTCGAAAATTATTTAGGGTAATTTATGGGACCCCATCACCATCTATGTTGACCATCTATATATTATTTGTATCTAATAGATACATCTACTAGATGATTGTATGGTGTCATGATTCGCAACTTGAAGTTTGTGATATTACTTGCTCAAATTTTAAATTATGAGCATATTTTTTGGATTATACAACTAAGACGGTTGTGTGTCTTGTCAATGCTAGTGAATCTAAATCTCAAACTTTTAATAAATGTTAGTTGAGATGATGTTAAATGGTTTAACAATATTGTTTGTTAACGCCTCTAATTAAATTCTAAACTATTACTATTGAGAACAAAGTGCTTTCTATTTTTATCTATAGAATACTATTTTATATGCATAAATACTTCTACGCATCATGCAAACATCAAAGTTATCTATGCTATAGTTGGCTTATGGTCAGAGTCTAATATTACCCATCTAATGATTTTTGATAGTGCAGTCGGTCCACCATAGTGCACTGAGATGGGCATTAAAAATGTTGAGAATACGTGTTTAGTTTGGAACATTATAAAATATCTTAAATCCTAATGGGTGATATTTTATAATACTGTTTTTCGAATGTCATTTTGATAAGACAGTTTTTTCAACATTAGGAAAGAGAAATTAAGTAGTTGGAAATAATACATGAAAATGCAGTATATTATATTTTCTAGATCCTTGCACAAGACAATATGAACCATAAGTTCGACAAATAACTCATTTACAAGTTATACAATTGACATATGCATTTCTTGACCAAAGAGATTAAATCAAATCTCATATACCGACTCCAAATGCTCCAATTTATATTAGCGTCATTGAAGGACAATCTATTAACATTATATCGGGTAAATTAATGACACGCCTGAAGCATGGTGACATTTGATTATAAAAAAATTTCAAATAAAAAATAGAGCCAATTATAAAGATGGTCATATTGAGGAGAAGTATGCTATTGGAGAGTGTATAGACATAACTAATTATAAAACTCCAGAAGAGGTTCAGCTAGGTGAAATAATAAAATAAAAAGATCTCGTTAAGTTATGTCGTTATGAGAAAGAAATAGATTCAAAAAGAAAATGTTGTTTACAACACTTTTGTACATAATTAAGCGCCGCATACTATGAAAGGTGGCGAGGATATTGAAAGAAATCTGTTAAAAAATTAATTGGCCAAATAAAAAAATGCAATCCAAGTAAATTGAACTGACTAGAGAAACTTGAAGTTTCTGGACCTATAGTTTGAGTACATAAAGGTGTATACTTATGCGAAAAAGAAATAAGAAAATGAAGTCGTAGCTTGTAATGCATGCGACTTTTAACATTATAAACTTTGCAAAGGCTTACGTAAAGCAATCATAAGTTGATATCTTGTCATCTGTCATCAATGCATGTCATATATGCATATAATGAATATTGTTACAACCAACTAATTTGACATGACTAATAAAACTATGTATATAAATCTCTAGAGGATTTAATATGCAAGCATATAGTTCAACTTTTCTAAAACTCAATCGATCAAAGTACATATTTGAAGTGATATTATAATGAGGGGGAGTAAATACGCGTTGTACTCTTTTCCTTGACCAATGTTTTCTCCAATTGGATTTTCTTGACAAGATTTTTAATGAGGCAACTTTCATGGTGTATTAAAAGAATTATGTACTATTTTTCCTTCACTATTTTTTTTTCCCACGGAGTTTTTTTCTAGTAAGGTTTTAACGAAGCATAATCTTTCTGTAAATGACATCTAATTGGAAGTGATATAAATCTTATAGTCCTCATCATAACCCTATGGTTATACTCCTATGTGTTATAAATTGTATATGAGACCTCTGAAGGGAACAACAAGAAGATCTGTTTTTAATATAATTGCAGCAGACCATTATGCTCACTACAGTCAACTAGAGATAGTGTATGAAGATGATACTGCTGGGAGGTTATAACAAAAAGCACATTTCACTAGAATTGTTTTATTCAAGTTTTAAAAATATTGTGGTATTGAAGACATTGACGTATAAGATATGAATAGCTCGATACAAGATTTTTTTTCAATGATTGAAATCAGGAGGAGTAGCTGTACTCTTTTTCCTTCGCTCAAGTTTTGTCCCACTGGTTTTTCTGACAAGGTTTTAATGATGCAGTATTTTCTTAATACTCCAAAAACTTTTACAATTAACTGTACTCTTTTTTTCTTTTCATTTGATATTTTGTCCCACTGGATTTTAATCAAACAAAGTTTTTAGCGAAACAATTATTGTACTAATGGTCATCAAATGGGATTATTGTAGAATATGAAAAACAATATTGATGACCATATTTAGATATTTCTTACCTAGTTTACATGTATTTGAAACCATATATATATATGTGATAAGTGCGGTTTTCGCACTTATTTTAGCCTTTAAAAATGGATAATTGTGAGTTCTTTAGAGTTGTTTACTGCTTATTTTTGTTCTTTTGTTTATTTAGGTAAAAACCCGAGCTTGGATGGTGATTGGAAGAGATTCACGCGAAAAAAGGAGCAAAAAGAACTAAATTTGTGCAAATCAAGAATCTTGGGGACCAAATGATAAATATGTCTAAAGATGGAGGACCAATGTTGCAATTTATAGAGGACCTATATGAAAGACAACCAAAACTTCAAGGACTAAAGTCAACATCTCGAGATAGTTCGAGTGGACCGAAAGTGCAATTAATCAAAATTCAAAACACGGCATTTGGGAATTTGGCCCATGCGATCGCGAGATTGCATTATTTCCAGCAGAATGCATTTCGCCTCTACCATGCGATCGCATGGATTAGAACCATGCGATCGCATGGTTCATTTTTTCGATCCTCCGCGAATTTTTGTTCGACTTTTTCAGGACATTTTGGGAATTTAACTTTTCACGAATTTTAGGGTTTAAGTAGCCGTTTTTACGCATTTTGAAGGACTCTCCCTATTCTTACATTTTTCCACACATTAGAAAGCTCTCCAAGGAAGAAGAAGAGGTCGGGGTTCTTGAAAACTCCATGGAAATGGGTTTTCTTGACTTTTTGTACATCATTGTGTGTATTTTGTAAATAGAGGAAGATGGATGGAGGTTTATAGTGGGCAAATGAAGACAACCATGGGCTCAAGCTAAATCTTGCATTTCTCTTGACTTTATCAAACCCGGTGATGTATTTTGTATCTATTTTCCATTTTGTCTTTGTAAATACTATGGGCTAATTTTATTTACTAGGAATGAGATGAATCCATTTATGAAGCTTTAAAGTGTATTGTTCTTGTTATTGATTCCTTATGCTTGGTTTTATGGTTGTTGATTATTGGACTTTATTGTGTATTGAGATGATTGATCACCATTGAAATACTTTTGTGACTTAGTTGCTACCGGGAGGTTGAAATTAGGTTTAGCACATTTAATTAACAACACAAGGCTTATGGAATGTAGGAATACTTTTTCATACTTTGTGCAATTAATTTTGAATGCTCTTGAGTTTTAATGCAATTTTACATATACGTTCTCTCGGTAGGAATGCTTGGGAGTCTTGTGTAAAATTAGGTTTGGCTTTACTCGGGAGAGATTGCTAGATATTTTAGGAGCATGGATTGTCATATTATACTCATTTTGGAATTGATAATAGAAAATGAAACTTTAAAGTGGAATAGTTGGTGAAGTCGAATTCCTAGTATTTTCTTCTAGTTGATTTTATTTCCTAAAAATTTCTCTTTAATATTTTTCTTATTTAGTTTATTTTTCATCATCTTTGAATTCTAGGTTTAATCATCAAAACAAAATGTTTTATTGTGTGTTTAAAATAGGGCTAGATTGATTTGGATGTTAGCAAAATTATCTATCCTCGTGGGTTCGACACTTTCTCATCACTTTATTACTTGAACGCGACCCGTGCACTTATGCGGTACATTTTTAGCGAACAAGTTTTTGGCGCCGTTCTTTGGGGATAGATTTAATTAGTTAGATCCTTGTTATTTCTAGCTTTATTTCTTTATCTTTATTTTATTTTTCCATTTAAAGTTCGAGTGCTACCTTTATTCTTTTCGGGCATATTATCTTTGGTGGATGCAAGATTTTGAAACTCTTGAGAATTTGGTGTTTGACCCTAGATTGAAAGAACTTTCCAGACACCGAAGAAGAGAACAAAGAGAAGCACGACATAGAGTGAACACCATGGCAGACGAAGAAGATCAAATGGTTGAGATAGATGAGGATGATTTGCTAGTTGGGGATATTATTACTCCGGTGTGGTTCAAAGCCAATCTAGCATTGCATATCCAAACATGGGAAGGAAAATTTTCAATTGAGACCGGATGTCATCAACCTCTTCCAGAATACTCTTCAATTCTATGGGCGTTCTAATGAGAACCCTCATATGCATCTATCACGCTTCTTGGAGACAGTGAGCAATTTTGAATACCAAGATGTCAACATGGAAGCTATCAAACTCAAATTATTTCCACATACTTTGAGGGATGGAGCAAGAGAGTGGTTGGATTCACATTGCGGGAAGTATTACTACTTGGAATGACCTTGTTCAAAAATTCACAAACAAATACTTTCCTCCCGCCTAAAGTTGCAAAGTTGAAGCATGACATCTCCATATTCAGCAAAGAAGACACGAAAATTTTCATGAAGCTTGGAGAGGTTCAAAGAGATGCTTGAAGTGTCCTAATCATGGTATCAAGAAGGCTTTGCAAGTTCAATACTTTTATGCCGGACTACTTCCACATTGTCGTTCCATTGTTGACTCATCCTCAAATGGGTCAATCAACACAAAGACAATCAAAGAGGCATGGGTATTGTTTGAAAGAATGGCTGAGACAAGTTCAAATTGGCGGTGATAGGGGAGTAAAAAAAAGGGCAGCGGAGATGCATGAGGTTGATGTTATATCTCGCTCTTTTCCGCACAAATGGCCGCCATGGAAAAAAAAGATAATGGATACTATAGCTCGCAAACAGACAGCTCATGCTATTCAGACGCTTACTCTTGAATGCGATGGTTGTAGAGCAAATCATTCAACCGAAAATTGCCCATTGTTGACCAGTTCTTCAACATCCACTGAGCAAGCTTGTTATGCTCAGAATCATCCCAGTCAGCAAGGTAATATCTACTCCAACACGTATAATCCATCTTGGAAAAATCATCCGAATTTTTCATGGAGCAACAACCAACACCAACAAGGTGCTCCGAGACAACAATCGAATTTTCAACAAAAAAAGGGTTGGGAAGAAGCTATGGCTCAGTTGGCACACCAACAGTTAAAATTTCAAGAACGGCGAGGAATCTATACAGAGTATCGAGCATCCGTGAAGGGCTTGGAGAATCAAATGGGCGGATGGCAAAACTTCTATCCGAAAGACAACAAGGGCAATTACTGAGCAACACCTTTGAAACTAACCCAAGAGAACAAATTTCAAAGCAATTACTACAATAAGTGGGGTTCGGTTGCACGAGATAGAAATCAAAAGAAATGTTGCCACTCATGACAAGACACCCTCTATTGATGATGAACAAGGAGATCAAGCTAATGCACAACAAGATGCTAGTCAAGAAAAGATTCGGATACTCCACCTACTAAGGCAACTCCTCAAGTAAAAGCATATGTGCCTCAATCCCATTTCCACAAAATTGAAAAAGCACAAGTTGGATAAGCAATTTGAGAAATTCTTGGAAGTCTTCAAGAAATTGCAAATCAACATCCCTTTTGCCGATGCCTTAGCTCGGATGCCTAGCTACGCAAAATTCATGAAAGAGATTTTGTCTAACAAGAGGAAGCTAGAGGAGCACGAGGCGGTGATGTTGACCAAGAGTGTAGTGCTATCTTGCGAACAAATTGCCACCTAAGCTTAAAGATCCGGGAGTTTTACTATTCCTTGTACCATTGGTGATATTGATTTTAATAAAGCTCATTGTGATTTAGGTGCAAGTATTAATTTGATGCCATTTTACGCTCACAGGAGATTAGGATTGGGGAGGCAAAAGCAACAACAGTTTCTTTGCGGTTAGCGATCATCGAATCAAATATCCTAGAGGAATCATTGAGGATATCTTGGTAAAAGTTGACAAATTTATTTTCCCTGTCGATTTCATCATTCTAGACATGGAAGAAGGCAAGGATATTCCTCTAATATTGGGCAGACCATTTTTGGCTACTAGAAGAGCTTTGATTGATGTGCACAAAGGCCAGATGATATTGAGGTTAAATGATGAAGAGGTGGTGTTCAATGTTTTCAAGACAGTCAAATATCCCATGGATTCTGACAGTTGTTTCAGAGTTGATGTGGTAGACGAAATGGTGGGAGAATCATTTGCACTAAATCATCCTCAAGATCCGCTTGAGATGTGTTTGGTTCATTCTTTTACCGAAGCTTTCAATCCCGAAGAAACCAAGTATATGGTGAAGCAACTAGAGGCAAATCCAGCTTATAAATGGCAACCACCCTTCCAGGAGCTTGGAGAAAAGGCAACAAAGTTACCACCATCTATTGAAAAGCCTCTGTGAGTTAGAACTCAAGCAATTCCCATCTCACTTGCGTTATGCTTATTTGGGTGATGATTCTACACATCTGGTTATCATTGCAAACTCCATCAGTAATTTGGAAGAGGAAAAATTGCTACGAGTCCTTCGAGAGCACAAAGCGCAATAGGATGGTCTATCTCGGATATCAAAGGCATTAGTCCCACAAAGATATCCGCACAAGATTCTCATGGAAGATGATTTCAAGCCATCATCCAACATCAAAGAAGATTGAATCCAACATCGCGCAAGAGGTTGTCAAGGCCGAGGTGATAAAACTTTTAGATGCGGGGATCATCTATCCTATATCGAGGCAGTAGCTTGGGTCGGTCAATCCAAGTAGTATAGAAGAAAAGAGGGATCACGGTGGTGCCTAATGACAACAATGAGCTCATTCTAACCGTATCGCTGGGATGGTGAGTTTGCATTGATTATCGCAAACTCAACACCGCAACTCGAAAGGATCATTTTTCTTTGATATTCATCGATCAATTGTTGGAAAGGTTAGCCGGGCATTCACATTATTGCTTTTGGATGGGTATTCGGATATAATCGATTCCGATAGCTCCGGAAGATCGGAGAAGACCACATTCACATGTCCCTACGGCACATTTGCTTATAGAAGGATGCCGTTCGGCTGTGCAATGCTCCAAACTACTTTCGGTGATTTGTATGATATCCATATTTTCGAGATATGGTGGAGAAATACATCGAGGTCTTCATGGATGATTTCTCGATCTTTGGAGCATCTTTTGATGAGTGTCTTCATCATCTATCTTTGTTTGCAGCGTTGTGAAGAAACCAATCTTGTTCTAAATTGGGAGAAGTGCCATTTCATGTCCGAGAAGGGAATTGTATTGGGGCACTTAATTTCAAAGAAAGTGCATTGAGGTTGACAAAGTAAAGATTCAAGTAACTAAGAAGTTGCTGCCTCCAACATCAGTAAAGGAAATTTGGAGTTTTCTTGGGCATGCAGGCTTCCATCGGCGTTTTACAAAAGATTTCTCAAAAATCACGAAGCCACTTTGCAACCTTTTGGAGAAAGATACTCCTTTTCACTTTTTCTCAAGAGTGTCTACATGCTTTCAACACTCTTAAAGAAAAGCTTCATGACAAGATACCGGTTTGGTTACACACCGATTGGAATCTACCCTTTGAGCTAATGTGTGATGCTAGTGATTTTGCGGTTGGGGTAGTGTTCAGCAACGAGGATAAAAATTTTCATGTGATTCACTATGCGGTCGAACTTGAATGATGCTCGGCTAAACTATGCCACCACGAAAAGGAGCTTCTTGCGATGGTTTATGCTTTCGATAAATTTCGGTCCTATCTTGTGGGATCGAAGGTGATTGTTCATACAGATCATCTTTGCTCGAGGCATCTATTTGCAAAGAAGGATGCTAAGCCTCGACTCATCGATGGATACTTCTCCGCAGGAGTTTGACATAGAGATCGAGATAAAAAGGAGTGAAAATGTGGTCGCCGATCATCTATCTAGGCTTGAGATTGGGGAAGAGTCACGAAGTGGAGAGATAAATGAGAAATTTCACGATGAGCAAATCTTTGCAGTTGATGAAGCACCGTGGTATGCGAGATATTGTCAACTTCCTTGCAGTGAAAGATCACTCCACCGAGATCTCTAGCCATCAAAAGAAAAGATTCTTTGCAGACATCAAGCACTACTTTTGGGATGATCCGATTATTTATAGAAAGGGACTAGATCAAATAATCAGGAGATGTGTGCCTGAAGGAGAGATGATGGATATCCTACAGCATTGTCATTCATCAGAATATGCCGGGCATTTTGGGGCCTCTAAAACCGCCGCAAAGGTGTTACTGATCCGATTTTCTTGGCCTACCTTATTCAAAGATGCCTCTGCAATTGTGAAAACATGTGATCGGTGCCAAAGGACGGGGAATGTTTCAAGAAAGAATTAAATGCCTCTTAACAAGATTCTAGAAGTTGAAATTTTGATGTTTGGGGTATTGACTTTATGGGACCATTTCCACCATCATTCTCAAATCAATACATATTGGTGGCGGTTGACTATGTCTCGAAGTGGGTGGAGGCAGTAGCATTGCCCACCAATGATGGCGGGTCGTGATCAACTTCTTGAGAAAGCAAATTTTACCCGTTTTGGTACTCCACGAGCAATAATCGTTGATGGGGTAAGCACTTTTGCAATCGCCAATTTGAGTCGGTGTTAGCTAAGTATGGTGACGTCATCGAGTGTCCACTCCTTATCATCCTCAAACAAGTGGACAAGTCAAAATCTCTAATCGGGAGTTGAAAAGAATTTTGGAGGTAACGGTGAATGCTTCGAGGAAAGATTGGTCTAAAAAGCGGGACGATGCACTTTGGGGCGCATCGTGATCGCATTCAAAACTCCTATTGGTATGTCTCCATATCGTCTAATGTTTGGAAAAGCATGTCACCTACCCGTAGAGTTGGAGCATCGTGCTTATTGGGCAGTGAAAAAGCTAAATTTTGATTGGAAAGAAGCCGGTGAGAAAAGACTCCTCCAATTAAACGAAATGGATGAATTTCGACTTGAGGCATATGAAAATTCCAAAATCTACAAGGAGCGCACTAAAAGATGGCATGACAACCACATCCAAAGAAGACAGTTTGAGGTTGGGCAACAAGTTTTGCTATTTAATTCCAGGCTCAAGCTTTTTCCAAGAAAGTTACGCTCTAGGTGGTCGGGACTATTCACAATTAAGCAAGTGTATCCATCCGGGACCTGTGGAAGTTGAGGATGAAAACAAGAGGGCATTTACAGTGAACAGTCAAAGGTTGAAGCATTATTGGGGTGGTGACTTTTCCAAACGAAAATCAATTGTCCATCTCACCAATCCCGCTTAATTTTGTGCTAAAAGTCTAGCTAATGACTATAAAGAGGTATACCGAATGGGAGGCAACCCATTTTCTTTTCCTTACTTTTTATTTTGCTAATAGTCCATTCTTTTGGCATGATTTAATTCCTTGGACATTAGATGAATTTTGATTTTGTGTTCTTGTTTGGCGAGGCCTCATAGCAACGAATCCACAACAAGAAGAAATGTAGTCTCCAAAGAATCTCCATTAGTCCTAACAAAGATTTCTCCAACTTGAAGTTGCCACCACCAACCTCCTAACAAAGATTTCTCCAACTTGAAGTTGCCACCACCAACCAATTCACCCCAGGGGAGTTCCTATTTCTCCTATCTTTTGATTTCTAGTTTTACATTGAGGACAATGTACATTTTAAGTTTGGGGGTATTTGCTTGAGTTTTTACTTGTTAGAAAGCCTTGCCGGCTAATTTAGGTATTTGCTTGAGTTTTTACTTGTTAGAAAGCCTTGCCACTAATTTAGGTATTTTGCTTGTTTTTACTTGTTAGAGAGCCTGCTGGCTAATGTTGTGATTTTGTTGAAATTGTTTGTGATTCATGGATTGTAGACATAAATGCTACTTGTAGTTTTCGATAATTATACTTTTTCCATGTTAGATACCCTTTCTAGCACTCTCGTCATGATGTTCATTGCATACAAATGTTGAGTGCACTTGTTCTTCTTAAGCGATTTTTAGAACTCAAACGGTGCTATCCATTACCTACATTTCATCTCTTTAATTTGTTCAAATGGAAGGATAGTTTGAGAATGGTTGAGCCGTGATTTATCTCCTTGGGAGTGTGTTGATTCCATGCTTGTTGAACATGTGTGTGGAGTAGTTTTGACTAACTAGCGTAAACTTGGTAATGACCATATCCTTGGAATCTAATCCTTATATAAAAGTTTGTTAGTTGTGCTCAAGATGGCTATACTTTTGCTCTATTTTTAATTCTTTTACCTTACTTTGTAGCCTTTTTGACTTGAGTGATTAAGTCCGTTGGGGCATCTCAAAGCCCGGCACCCTTTGGTTTCTTTTTAAGCTGGGAGTTACTGACCTAAAGCTCGTTACATGGGTCAAATAGAAAGCTTAAGGGAGTAAGGTTGCAAAAAAAAAAAAAAAAATTTCATCATGAGATTTTCATAGCAAATCTTGCAAGTTTGAGCCAGCATGTTGATTTCGGGATTTAGATGACTTGTGGGTTTGAATTACTTGGTGGAAGTTTATTTGTTGAACTACTAAATTTTGGAGAATCTTCACAAGCCTAAATGGTTACAATCATTGGCTAAATTTAACCAAACTTGAGCGGGAATGATTGAGTGATTTGAGAGAAACCATTGAGTAGACACCCGGGTTAGAGTGAAAATATCAAGTTTGGGGAGTGCATCCAACGAGAAGAAAAGAAAATTTTGACCATTGATGGTTGGGTATTCACCAATTTTTGTTTTGCAATGATTCAAAGTGACTATGCACACACATACATCTAACATGGATTAAGTTGAAAAGTTTCTTTTGTTTTTAGCATTTGTGTAGATTTTTCATGAATTATAAGCAAGCTTCAAAAGATCATGGTAAGGTGGCAAGCTCCCTAACATTTCAAGCGTGTTTGTTGTCCTTTTATATTTTGATTGTGCTTGTGTGCTTGCATGACGTTTTAGATCATTTTGCTTGAGGACAAACAAAATGCAAGTTTGGGGGTGTGAAGTGCGGTTTTCGCACTTATTTTAGCCTTTAAAAATGGATAATTGTGAGTTCTTTAAAGTTGTTTACCGCTTATTTTTGTTCTTTTGTTTATTTAGGTAAAAACCCGAGCTTGGATGGTGATTGGAAGAGATTCACGCGAAAAAAGGAGCAAAAAGAACTAAATTTGTGCAAATTAAGAATCTTGGGGACCAAATGATAAATATGTCTAAAGATGGAGGACCAATGTTGCAATTTATAGAAGACCTATATGAAAGACAACCAAAACTTCAAGGACTAAAGTCAACATCTCAGATAGTTCAGGGACTGAAAGTGCAATTAATCAAAATTCAAAACCTGGCATTTGGGAATTTGGCCCATGCGATCGCGAGATTGCATTATTTCCAGCAGAATGCATTTCGCCTCTACCATGCGATCGCATGGATTAGAACCATGCGATCGCATGGTTCATTTTTTTGATCCTCCGCGAATTTTTGTTCATCTTTTCAGGGACATTTTGGAAATTTAACTTTTCACGAATTTTAGGGTTTAAGTAGCCGTTTTTTACGCATTTTGAAGGACTCTCCCTATTCTTACATTTTTCCACACATTAGAAAGCTCTCCAAGGAAGAAGAAGAGGTCGGGGTTCTTGAAAACTCCATGGAAATGGGTTTTTCTTGACTTTTGTACATCATTGTGTGTATTTTGTAAATAGAGGAAGATGGATGGAGGTTTATAGTGGGCAAATGAAGACAACCATGGGCTCAAGCTAAATCTTGCATTTCTCTTGACTTTATCAAACCCGTGATGTATTTTGTATCTATTTTCCATTTTGTCTTTGTAAATACTATGGGCTAATTTTATTTACTAGGAATGAGATGAATCCATTTATGAAGCTTTAAAGTGTATTGTTCTTGTTATTGATTCCTTATGCTTGGTTTTATGGTTGTTGATTATTGGACTTTATTGTGTATTGAGATGATTGATCACCATTGAAATACTTTTGTGACTTAGTTGCTACCGGAGGTTGAAATTAGGTTTAGCACATTTAATTAACAAACAAGGCTTATGGAATGTAGGAATACTTTTTCATACTTTGTGCAATTAATTTTGAATGCTCTTGAGTTTTAATGCAATTTTACATATACGTTCTCTCGGTAGGAATGCTTGGGAGTCTTGTGTAAAATTAGGTTTGGCTTTACTTGGGAGAGATTGCTAGATATTTTAGGAGCATGGATTGCCATATTATACTCATTTTGGAATTGATAATAGAAAATGAAACTTTAAAGTGGAATAGTTGGTGAAGTCGAATTCCTAGTATTTTCTTCTAGTTGATTTTATTTCTTAAAAATTTCTCTTTTAATATTTTTCTTATTTAGTTTATTTTTCATCATCTTTGAATTCTAGGTTTAATCATCAAAACAAAATGTTTTATTGTGTGTTTAAAATAGGGCTAGATTGATTTGGATGTTAGCAAAATTATCTATCCTCGTGGGTTCGACACTTTCTCATCACTTTATTACTTGAACGCGACCCGTGCACTTGCGGTATATTTTTAGCGAACAATATGAGTCATTTATCATAATGAAAGATACATTTTCTCTCTATTCTCCTCTATTATTCTCTATAGTTTATAACAGGTGTAAATATATTTAGCCTTCAATAAATAATAACTTTTTAAGATTGAACTCCAAAACCCAACAAAAGATGTATCGAATGGAATCCATCGTGGTTGAAAAGGGAAAGTATGGTATAACTGTAAAAGTGAAATAAGTAAAGTTAATTATGTATGCAAAATTTAAACTTAACATTATACACACACGACAATACAATTTACTCGATGACTCGACTGACTTGAGAAATATGTAGTGGTATCTTACATATATACCATTCACCATCTGCAATGCCTAAAGTAACTTCAGCTCCACTCTCCGTGTATGCATTTAATTTGTTACAAACTTTACATGTCCTCCAAAATTCGAGACATCCGTTAATTTGCAATTGAAGCAGTTGTAATCTTACAAAAGAAATTTGAGGTGATCATGCAACTAAAATTGGAATACATTTATGGGTGAATTTTGAAATGACATTGTCAAACGCTCGGAATCACACAAGAGCCTAACTTATACCCAATAAATTTTAAAGGCCTATTTTAAGTCAAATAGATTAAAATACCCTTATTTTATAACACCGGTTAACAGACCATCTGTTAACAAGTCGGTTAACAGATGGTCTGTTAACCGACCATTAATAGACTCCAAATCTGTTAACAGACTTGCTGATCTATTAACAGACCATGAGTCTGTTAACAAGTCCCAAGGCCTGTTAAGGCCAAAATTGGCCTTAACAGACCCCAAGGTTGGCCTTAACACGCCTTGCATGGTCTGTTAATAGGTCTGTTAACAGACTATGAGTATGTTAACGCATATTTATACGATTATAACTGATTTTTTCAATTAATCCATCTCAAATCAACTCAAATTTGCAGGAATTTAGAGTAAAAATCATGATTCATACTCAGGTTTATACATTTTTTCATGATTTATACTACAAAATCCACAATTTCTACTGTGAATTAAAAGAAAAAGATGGAGAATGATAAATTTCTACTTTGAAATGAAATTTCTTACATAAATGAAATATGTTGGATTATAACATTGAAATTAGTTAGATTCTAACCTTGAAATCTTCTCTTTTCACGAGACAAATGAATTTGAAATCGTTTGAAATGGTTATAAAAGCGGAGAGAAGAAGGCGAGGGTTATATTTGGTAATTTACATACAAAATTGGTCAATAGCCATTTTGGAAAATTGGCACTGGTCACCCGATCATTCAAACACCATTCCCACATACATTTATACCATGAAAAGACTTATCCCTTAAAGCCCAACATAGTGGCCTATCTAAAACATATTACAAAAAGTGAATATTACAAAAACATACTCCTTGCCATTTCAATTTTTGAAATATGTACATAATAATTTTTTTCATATTTACAATTGAATTTATATAAATACATTTTATTGCAATATTTTAAATATATATGAATTTTCCTAAATCCATCTCATCAGAATCGAATTTTCTCATTTTAAAAGATTAGTCCACATTTGAAAATATTCTCGGAGAAAATCACGTATCATTCATCCATCTTCAATCAAATTGAAATCATATTATTCTCTAATCACCATTCTAAAAACAAAAAAAATCAAGTTCATTTGAACTGCGTTTTAGAAGATTCCAATGTATGATAAGTGTATTATAAGGTATGATAACTTTTTAATGTTTGTTAACAAATTTTGTTACTTCATGAAACCATGTTGGTTACAATGTGGTGTTAACATCTACCGCTTATTATAATTAGTGCTTGTTATCAAGATTTATTGCTTCATCAATATATGTTGGTTACCATGTCATGTTAACACATACATATTTGTTAAACCAACCTATAACTTCATTTTGTTACTATTTGATTTTGTTTATTATAATGTTTCTTCGTCGTTCTAATTATTAACCATATGTTAGAGGGTGTAAACCTAAAGTTACTAGTTTACCACTTTCTTGCAGTGGGATCCGACCATAGACTCTATTATGATCATATATTGATGCGGTTAATAGATTTTAAAGATTTATCGGTGGAAGAAGATAATCGATAATGGGAGATGAATTGAGGAGGTGAGCATATTTTGAAGATGATGAAGATGGATCGAAGCTTTCAGCAAATTTTATAAGAGATAATTTTGTGATGAAAGAAAATAAAGATATAGTGACATACGAACTACTTTTTTCTTTCTCTAGCAGAGAAACTCCATACAGTCGTGATGGAATAATATTCTTTTTTTAGATTGAGCGAATGAAGGGGTTGGAAAAAAATAATGGACTATTCCATTTTAATCGAATATCCATCATCAGTAGTCACATGTTTTTAAGCCAATGAATTATGAATTAAATTCATAGTATAGTCATGGTGCTAGCGAGAATTATGACTTCCTAATGAAACATTAGACATATAATTAGTATAGATGGACTCTGAATTTGAAATTTGAAAAGGAAAAATTTATGAGATGTAATATTGTTCGATGATGATAAAAATTATGCTATTAATTAAGATAACAATGCAGATTAACAGGTCTCTTTACATCCCAACAATATTCAATTTATGTTATCATTTAAAGGTATAATTGAAAAAATTAATAGTTACCAGTAAATTTTAATTTTTAATTTCAAAAGGGTAATTAGCACATTTCGTTCCTATTTTTTGAGTTCATTGTGCAAATCATCCATATCTTTTGAATTTTGGCATTTGGGTCCTTAGATCCACCATTATTTGCGTAAAAAGTCCATACCGTCAAAATCTGTCAACTTTTGTCGTTAAATTAACGCGTACAGTGCACTATCTCAATTTCTGAAGGGAAGTTTTGTCAATTCACAAATTATATTGTTCCCTCTACACACACAGACAAAGTTACAGACACATAATTCTTGAGTGACAAATGAGGAGGAAGTGAGGAAAAAGGAGGAGACGCTGGAGGAGTGAATGGATGATTATCATGCCAGAACTATTCTAGCTCTTATCTGCGTCATTCCGCCACTCGTCGCTTTGCTCGATGTCGAGGATCCCACCTCTCACTCTTAGGTCGCCGCTCTCTAATCACCGTTACTCGCTTGATAGTGCGCCTAGCATTACTCCGCCACCATAGATCTAACTCCATCACTACGGCGCACAATTATTCAAAGCATTATTCTTCACAGAGTGCTCCAAAAGTCAATCGATAAGTGCGGTACAACACTTACGACCTCATCCACATTTTCAACAATGGCTTTCTCGTTTCACCCCGAACAAGCTCGAGTTCTCCTCGCCGTGTGGGCTTGCATGTTCCTCCCATCACCAAGGTAATTCCGTCCTCTCAATTTTTAATTTGATTTTTATGTATATACATATATGGGTGTTTTTGGATGTGAAAATTTAGTTGAAAACCGAACTTATTTGGGATTTTGATTTGTCTTTGGGTAGTTTAAGATTGGATTGTGCCAATTGAAAGTATTTGTTGACAAGGAGATGAACATTATGCACGCACACATTGCGATAGAGGAGGAGGTCAGAGAAAAAGAGAGCCAAGCTTGTTGTTTTGCCTGAGAGTTCATATATTCTCAATTGATTGATATGTTCGAGAGCGGATTAGTGGAATTTGAGCTTCTTAGAGAGAGAGAGAGAGAGAGAGAGAGAGAGAGAGAGAGAGATGGGGATGAGGAAGAATAGGCGGTAACTCTCTGTGTGTGTGTGTGTTGAAATAACATTATAATTTGTGATTTGATGAGATTGCTTTTCAAAAATTAAGAGAGTGCAGATCGCGCGTTAATATAACGGCAAAAGTTGACAGATTTGGACAGTAGGAGCCTTTTGCGCAAAGAATTGTAGATTTAAGGACTCAAATGCTAAAATTCAAACGATAGGGACAATTTGCATAATGGACTCAAAGAATAGAAACGAAATGTACTAATTACCCATTTCAAAATAGGTTATATATACAAATTTCCTTTACAAAAAGGACATTAAAATCTCTCAATTGGGAAGGCCCAACCCAACAAATGTCCTCTAGTCTATCAACACGTAATGATGTAAAACCCTGTTTGATTTTACTTAAAATTTTGTTAAAAAACTGTAATCAAAGTCAATAATTAATTTTAATCACTAATTTCATGTGACGCACAAATTTTATCATTTTTTCAACTATACATTTTATCAATATTTATCAAAATATGATTTTTAGCAAAATAAAAAATGCACTTAATTTACTAGCTACATTGAGAGACTAAAACATCTAATTAGCAATCAGGAGCGGGACAAGTCAACATCGGGCAATAACAAAGTGTATTGTTCAAGTCAATTAAAAGAATATAATATTCACATTTAAAAATAAGAAATTGGAAAAAAAATTCAAACTTTTAATTTCGGTGCACATGAATTCTGGATGTAATCCAATCTATTTTGTAGTTAAAATCTCATTTCTCTGTCCACCACCCTTTTCTTCTTTCATGGCTTTGTCCGTTACATTGAAGAATAACTACACGTGCGTTTAATCGCTGGTCTGCCAATTTTTCATTTGGACAAAAATGGAATAAAATAAAAGTGACAATTACGTCACGTGCACCACTAATGGTAGCATTAGACATAATTTGTCAAAAATTACAATTTAAGCACGAAATGCATAAGACATCCATTAAAAGAAATAAAATTGAGGGACCAAAATCGCACGAAAGGCAAAAGGTTAAGTACCATTATGGCCAAAATCTTATTTTCATTTTTTTATATAATCTTTTTCTTTTCTTTTTAATTAGTTTAAATTAGGTTAACCAAACATGCCAAAATCCCGAACCATGCGTTCTTCTCAGCAGTCCCACTAAAACCTTGACTCTCATGTTGTCCTGCTATTAGAGGTGACAAAATTGGCCCGACCTACTTGGTCGACCCATATAGCTCAAATTTTGGATTGGGTTAGATTAGACTACCCCGGCCTAGACCGGGACCTAGACCCAAACCCAAACAAAGCGAGCCTATATGATCCAAATTTATCTAGCCCCCCCTGCTAGTCAGCCGGCCCGCAAATTATTATTATTATTATTATTTTTTTTTTTTAACACTAATCACTAATTTTACAAATAACTCCAATACATAATCCAAATAATATCAATCTAAAATAGTCTAAACCCAAGCCTCCAATTTAAATTGTCTTTTTTAGAAACATTAGTCCAAGAATCACAAACTCCAACATAAAATTGTTAGATTGAATTAAAATTTAGTTTCATTCAAGTTTCAATCCAAATTATGTTTGGCGTGACATATAAATTATTTAGTTTAAATTTACTTATAAGTAAACTTTTTAATTTAAGCTAAAAATGCTATATCTCAAAGCAATAAATTAGCATGCTTTTACTATTTATATTTTTAAAAAAATGTGTCATGAAATAGTTTACAATTAACTAAAAAAACATTATTATTTTGAAAAAATTTGATATTTATCTATTGATTAATAGACAAGATTCCCAATTTTATAAATTAATCTCTTTAAAAATCTCAAAATATATATTGTCTAAGTTTATCTAAGATTGTATTTGATGTAATGTATTAAATTGTATAAAAATTTTATTTAAAAAGAAAAAAGAAGAAAAATTAAGACAGGGTTGGCTCGATAATTTGGATTTGGCCATCATATTTTACAGCACAAAAAAGCCCTGGCTGGATCGGCCTAGTCCAATTTCAAGTGAGACACTGCTCTGGTGGGCTGGACCAACCAATTTGCCAACTCTACTTGCTACTCTTCTTCCTAGACTCATTTCAAAGATGGTTCGAGGATGCCCCTACTCGGCGGCCCGACCCGACCAAACCCAACCCAACCCAACCCAACCCATTTACTATTGCCCTTCTTAAACTGTAATTTACTCCTCCCACACAGACCACCATCCTTTTCTCCTTTCATGGCTTTGGTGGTTACATCGAAAAATATTTACACGCGCGCTAAATCGCTGGTTTGCATATTTTGCCTTTGGACAAAAATGAAATAAAATGAAGGCGATAATCACAAGCAAAACTATTGGTAGCATGGAACGAAATTTGTTTGAGCACAATATATGGATCGAGGATGTCTATGTCGAGAAATTAAAGTTAAGAACCAAAATTACACGACAAAGGTTAAGAACATTGACTTAAAATCCCATTTAAAAATATAGCAATATTTTTTTTCTCTTCTTTTAATCACCATCGGAAAGAGATTTCACCCTACTCAAAATAAAAAATATAAACGTCTCTCTTCAATTCTCTCATTTCTCATTTTTATTCTTCAAATCTCTCATTGGAATCTTGTTTCACTTCATTATTTTTAAATTTAAATTAGGTTTAACCAAAGATGCCAAAATCCAGAACCGTGCGGTCCCGCTAAAACCCTGACCCCTGACCCTCTTGTCGTCCCTCTCCTAAACCCTACCACCACCCGCTAAAACCCCAACTCTGATCCTCGTGTCGTCCCTCTCCGAAATCCTGATCTCAGAAGACCACCACCCTTTTCCTCATGACTTCGGCGGTTACAATGAAGAACAACTACAGGTGTGCTCAATCGCTGCAGCAATTTTACACCGGTGGCCCGTACGCCGTCTCATCCGACGGCTCCTTTCTCGTCTGCGCTTGCGACGACACCATCAAGATTGTTGATTCGGCCAATGCTTCCATTAAATCCACCATCGACGGCGATTCCGAGCCCGTCACAGCCCCTCTCTCAGCCAAGACAATAAGTTCCTCTTCTCTGCTAGCCACAGCCGCCAAATTCGTGTTTGGGATGTCTCTTCCCTCAAGTGCCTACGCTCTTGGAAGGTGCCGATTACATATTTAAGTATAATAAAAATTAATTAAGCTATTCATTCCATTTTATTTTTTGACTTCATAAGATTTTTCCTGAAATAGGGGCATGAAGGCCCGGTCATGGGAATGTCATGCCATGCTTCGGGAGGATTGCTGGCGACTGCGGGGGCTGATAGGAAAGTGCTGGTTTGGGATGTGGATGGAGGCTTCTGCACCCACTATTTCAAAGGGCACAAGGGGTTGTGACCAGTATTATGTTCCATCCTGACCCTAATCGATTACTTGTGAGTATTTAGCTCAAGAGAGAATTTATTGCTGAATTTAATGTAATTCAGTGTGCAAATAATAGTGATACGAGATATTAGGGAAATTAAGATTGAAGTTAGCTCATAATTGGCTCTTTGTTTGCAGCTTTTCTCTAGCAGTGACGACTCTACCATTAGAGTATGGGATCTTACTAACAAAAAGTGTGTTGCAGTTCTTGAAAACATCAATCCACAGTTACTTCCTTGTCAATATCTGAAGATGGATGGACCTTGCTTAGCGCCGGAAGAGATAAGGTACGACCCCATTTTTTATCATTCACTACGGTTCTCAAATCACCACCATTGTAATGGGTTTGGCATACATTTGAGAGGATGTTATAATGATGTCTTATAAATGGTTACGAGCAGTAATTAAAGCTCTTTACTTACAGGTTTTTGAGCCTAAGTGGATTTGTCATATTTCTTTTAGCTGGCCGAATATTTATTTGTTATTGCAACTGCAATCTTGCAGATACTAGTTGGAAAAACCTCATAACTGAAAAGAACAGATTTGGCATCATTGCGCTTACTAAAACTATTGGTTCTTTTGGCTAGCAGTAACGATGCTTGTCCTGTGCTACATATTCATGGTGATCAAACTTTTAGAATACTTTACTAGTCACCTGCTAATTTTTCACAGTAATTTCAGGTTGTGAATTTGTGGAACCTGCACGATTATAGCTGTAAGATCACTGTGCCAACTTATGAGGCAATGGAAGCTGTGTGTGTAATTGATTCTGGATCTCCTTTCACCTCATGTTTGGCATTATCAATACAGCAGCATGGGAGGAAAAAAATCTCTTCATCATCCATTCAATTTATCACTGTTGGTGAACGTGGAATTGTTCGGATATGGTACTCTGATGGGTAGGTTGCCCTTATTTTTGATTGGTTTGGAAATTTAACAAAGTAGTATAGAATGTACTTATAACTTTTTTGATAAAGTTATGTGTAACATACTGACATAATATGATACAAGAATGCTTATGTTTTAGCCGGAGCTCCTGTTACTTGTAAATTTATTGTCTAATTTGTGTTCTGCTTTGATGATGGGATGTTCAAGTACAAAATTCCGATGGCTGTGGAAATCAATTTCTTTTTACTCTTTTAACTATATTTTTATTCAGGAGTCCGTTTTCTACATATTTTCTTAAGCACCCTTGAGTAGTCAACCTTATAGCTAGTCTGCTGAACTTCTGAAATTAACTGTGAAACAGAGCAGTTTGCCTTTTTGAGCAGAAGTCTTCGGATGTTACTGTCAGCTCAGACAAAGAAGAGATGAGAAGAGGTTTTACTTCTGCTATGATGTTGCCATCGGGTCAAGGATTGCTCTGTGTTACAGCGGATCAGCAGTTTCTCATCTATGTTCCCGAGGAACATCCTGAAGGTGGTTTGAACTTAGTCCTGAGAAAGAGGCTTATTGGATACAATGAAGAGATTGTGGATATGAAGTTTTTGGGTGAAGAAGAACAGTACCTAGCAGTTGCTACAAGTGTTGAACAAGTAAGTTGTTTTAAAATTACAGTGGGCCTCTCTAGCTTGATTATGCTAGTTATGCTGCATAACTTGTTGACATCACCATGGAGTTCCCAACATTATTGACTCTCCGAAAGATATATTGCATTGTGTAATTCTGTATGCATATATTCAGCAGAAAGAAGAACAATCTTGTTTCAGATCTGCCACATCATTCCATTACATTTTGTGACTTGGATTATCACCTGAGGAATTTTTAGACACTCCTGTTTGTGCATCATTCTGTTCTTGTGACCTTTGTTTGCATAAAGCTCAATCAAGATTGTTGTCATAGCAAATCACATTCCATGAAAGATGCATTCATTTTGTGGTAAAGGACATTTATTATATGGTGAATGCATCTTTTTTTGGCATATTTTGTTTTCCTATTGGGTTTACTCATTATAATTGTTAGCTATAGAAGGAACATTCCTTTTACAGAAGGAAGAATACTGTTATTGCAGAAAAAAATTACCTTTTCCTACTGATCTTTTTTCCACTGAATTCTACCTGGGGAATTCTACCTTTATGCACAATTCAATAGGATAGACGGAGGATTGACAAACACTTGCCATTGATCAAATTTATGACAATTTTTGAGCAAGAGAAATTAAATATCATTGCTGGCTTCTATTTTCATGAATTGCTTGCTCAATGGATGTGATTGTCAGCTTCTATTCTTGATTTATATTTTAATTTTGTACTTTTCAGGTGCGAGTATATGATCTGGCATCCATGTCTTGCTCCTATGTATTAGCTGGGCATACTGATATTGTTCTATGCCTTGATACCTGTGTGTCAAGTTCAGGAACAGCACTTATTGTAACTGGAAGTAAGGACAACAGTGTAAGTTTTTACTTAAAAACACATCTCTCTCTCTCTTATTGAGCAGAGGTCCTGTTTTCTTAGTTAATCTTGGTGCAAGTGCGAAAGTTTTAATTCTCTTTAAAATTCTTTGGTTTATATATTTAGTCTTCATTTCCCTTTTATTTATAGGTTAGGTTATGGGAATCCCAGAGCAACCGTTGCATTGGAGTTGGCATAGGTCACATGGGAGCTGTTGGTGCTGTTGCTTTCACGAAGAAACAACGCAACTTTTTTGTCAGTGGTAGTAGGTAAAGATATCGGAAACTTTGGAATTAGAGAAAAAGAAGGTGCTTTGTTGTCGATCACCGGAAGTTATTGATTTGGAATTTGCTTTTTTATACACACATGCCTTGGAAGTTGGAACAGATTGTAACACGTTTTCTTTATACATATATATTGAAGGAGACTGATAGTTGACCTATACTAATTGTGCAATTATATTTTTTCTATATAGATGAAATTCACAAGGGATAAAGCAGAAGATTTTGTTCTTGTGCTATTGATCTTGGATTGGACATATATATAAACTTATATTAGAGTTGTAGTGTTTGTCACTGATTGCATAATTTATATTGGAATGATAAATGTTGAACCACCTCATCTAAAAGCTCAAGATATTAGAGAGTGAACACATTTATTTATTTAACCCTATGTGCAATACGCACCCCCTCTTGTGTGGACCAATTTTTTTTTTTTTTTAACAAAAGGCATGAAATGTGCACAATTATCATAAATGGGTGGTGGCGACTGGCGAGACTCGAACTCTACATATTTGTTAATCTAATACTTCTTGAACCACTTCATCCAAAAACCTAAGCCATGTGCATTAGGACATGTCAATTTATTTAAATTTTATCTTCAACATATATCTCCGAATCTAAGAATTAAGATAAAATCATCAAGATAGCTGCTTTTATAAACAGTTACTTTTGCAAGGAGCTTTCCTTCTTGAAGTTAGAAGGTCATGGGGGGTAGAATATGGTCTAACTTTCTTGATGCATTGTCATAACTATCAATCGCTTCCACTTTTTTTGTCAACAGCATTTTTACCATTTTTTGCCCCGTTTATTCTTTTTGGAAGAACCAACATTTCTATGTTGTCATTTTGAAACTTGATCTATCTTGCATAACTGTCAGTCTACTTGTAGTTGTGAGACTTTTTTCCTTTGGGGGTTGGGGTGGGATGGAGAAGATTGCATATTTTATTTCTTTGTGAACACTAAGTACATAGCCTTTTCATTATTGCTATTCTAATATTTAGTTACTTTTAACTTCTTGCAATATGCAGTCTTGAGTTTTTTTCTGTTTGATGCCCATGACTGTGTTTATGCATTTTTAATTTTGTTGTTCCAGTGTTTTGCAATCGGGGTATCCCTTAGGGCTTTACTACCTTCAAGCAGTTACTGATAACTTTTGGCTGTGCTGTTTTAATTTTGATGTGCTTGTTTAGTTCATCGCTTTGCTATACTACTTGCCTCCTTGGTTCTTCTATTCTCTTGACAGAGTGTGTTCATCCATTTCAAAGTGTTGATTTTGTTTACTTGCCTGGTTCAGTGATCGTACACTGAAGGTTTGGAGCTTAGATGGACTCTCAGATGACTTGGAAGAAGTGATCAATTTGAAAGCAAAAGCAGTTGTAGCAGCACATGACAAAGATATAAACTCATTGGCAGTCGCGCCAAATGATAGCCTTGTTTGTAGTGGCTCCCAGGTTAGCAAATTACAACAGCACTTTGTTGGCACTTGTGAATTCGTCTTAGTGAAAGATTTCTTCTCCAAATGTTCAGGATCGTACAGCTTGCATATGGAGGCTCCCAGATCTAGTTTCTGTGGTTGTCCTCAAAGGACATAAAAGGGGCATTTGGTCCGTGGAGTTTTCTCCGGTTGACCAATGTGTCATAACAGCATCTGGTGATAAAACAATAAAAATATGGGCTATATCTGATGGTTCGTGTTTGAGAACATTTGAAGGCCATACATCGAGTGTAATCAGAGCATCATTTATTACACGTGGGGCTCAATTTGTTTCTTTTATGTAATATGGCCTGTTAATTTCTGATCTGTTTTTTTCAATAGGTTTGATGCTTTGTTGTGCCTTTTTTAATTCTAAATAAGTTTATTCCATTATCAGGTGCTGATGGTTTGGTGAAGCTGTGGACAGTTAAAACCAATGAATGCATTGCAACCTACGATCAACATGAAGAGAAGGTACTGGATGAGCTTCTATTGTTTTTCACTAATATTGCATCTAAAAAGGCCTCTACACCTTTGGCATTCCATGGGCTAAATTTGTCAGATGTCAATTACAAGTGTATAATGATTAAAAACCATGTTCTTTTCTGTTGCCTTTTTATTTCACTATATCACTATCATTTGTCATTGACAAGATGTTAGTTTAGTGCTTATTTGATTTTGTTTCTCAAAATATTATATTTCTTCGATGTTGATCAGATTCTATAATTGATTCTGTAATAAGCATTCATTGTCCTTTTGATGTTGACCGCTCAAATCATTTGGATACACAGATTTGGGCCTTGGCTGTGGGGAAGAAGACAGAAATGCTTGCAACAGGTGGGGTGATGCATTAATCAATTTGTGGTACGACTCCACAGCTGCTGATAAAGAGGAAGCCTTCCGTAAAGAAGTGAGGCATCTCATTTGTCATTTAAGCGTCTTTTCCTTAAACATTGCTTGTGCTACATATCATGACAACTTACGGAGATGATTCTAGTTTGTCCTAGTTGATGCGCAAAGAAATAATTTTTTCAATGTTAAAATAATGACACTATAGTCCTAGATGCACTTCCAGGCATTGCAATTACACCAGTGCCAGTGGGCTGCAAGGGTGGGGAAGTATCTTGTGATCTTCTTGTTGTGTAAGTTGCAACTTCAACAATGCCAGACAGCTTGAGTTGCATGGAAGTTATTCATGCAGCCACTTATTGCCATAGTTAGATAGCTAGCTTCTTACAATTCTTAGTAACGCTTGGCTTGCACATAAATTTCGCTAATTGCCTGCATTACTGGTCGTAATTTATGTGCACTAATTGCCCTGCAGTAGTTATCACAACTTTGCCCCAGTTCAGTTTTAATTATTTACTGGTCTAAATGATAAGAGTTTATTTACAACATTAAGTTGAGTATTTTATCTTTGTTCTATAAGATTGTGTTTTCTTACTGGTCTTGGAACTCTTTGATCTATGTTTGTGTGCATTTTGATGTTCCGTATCAAGAAAATTTGAGAGAAAATTGCCATGTGGATAATGCAGGAAGAGGGTGTTTTGAGAGGGCAAGAACTAGAGAATGCTGCATTGGATGCTGACTATACAAAAGCAATCCAACTTGCTACTCAACTTCACAGGCCTCACAAACTTTTTGAGTTATTCAGTGAACTCTGCAGGTTTCTTTCTCTTTGTAATTTTGTTGCTGTTTTGTCTACATAGAATTGTTTGTCTGAAATTGTGCTCTTTACAGAAAGAGAGAGGTCAAGTTCATATTGAAAAGCTCTTTGCTCTCTGGACAAAGAAGAGTTTCATCTACTTTTGCAATATGTGCGAGAATGGAATACAAAACCAAAGCTGTGTCATATTGCGCAGTTTGTGCTGTTACGTGTATTTAGCATCCTCTCCTCCAACAGAGATAGTTGAGGTACTTGCTTTGGTTACCCTTACTTGTTTCTTTATGAGTTTGTGAGTGATGGACTTCAATATCCATGTGATTTCAGATAAAAGGAATTGGAGAACTGCTTGAAGCCCTTATTCCATATTCTCATAGGCATTTCAGTAGAATAGATAGGTTGGAAAGAAGCACATTCCTCTTGGACTATACCCTAACAGGAATGTCTGTCATTGAACCTGAAACGGATGGGAGAGAGTTGAAAGAAGAGGATGTGAAGCGCTTTGAGAATGCAGAGGAACAACAGTTAGCAGGTGTTGCTCTCGAGGAGCAAAATGACAACAACGAACCAAAAGATATCTCAAGGAAGAAGCGCAAATCACACAAATCTAAAGATGGGAGACATAAGAAAGAGAAGGTAGTGGCTTACACAAGTGCTGCAGCTATATCACCACAGGCATAACACTGCGATGTGATGTTCTCCAAGAGCTCCTTGTCGACAATTTTGTGGCGTGTTTTGTTTAAACCAACACTGTAGAGAGTAAACATTTGAGGGATTTTTCTTCTTCATTTCAAGTTTAATTTTTATTGTACGATGATAGTATACAGACGAGTTGAACTCTTTACAATGTGTTATACTAATTATATCAGCAAAATTAATGTATTTTTTTTGTCCCCTCTTTTCTTTATCTTGCATCTTTTTTATTTGTGCTGGTCAACCTGGAAGAATTTGGTTTTGACTCAGACACCTGACATAAGGCAAGTTGGATCTCAAGGGACCATGGTTGAGAAAACCCGCTTAAGGCTTGAAGGTTTTGGGCATAGTGATGGTAACCTTGTTAACAGGTGCTTAAGAAGTCGGCACAAAACTTGAGACTGCTGGTGCACAAGAGAAAAACATGGTCTGCCATGAAATTATGCCCCATGGACTTCCCCTGATGATAGATGTGTTTGGAACTATGTGATCCAGAAGGTATCGAATTTCGAAATCTGACATCTGATGTTTTATTCATATTTTGGGATGTTCCTTTGTTGTAAAGTATCTATATAAAGTATAAACTAATTGGCATGACACGAACATAAGGGTTCATTGTATTTTCTGGTTCTTAATCTTTTTTCAGTTCTTTGAACATGCAAGTGCATCCCAGACTAGACAACTGGCTGAACAGCTAACTGGGCATGTCCTAAACCCTAGCTTCAATTTTATGGTTGCCGAGTGATCCAGAAGGTAATTTAAATCGTGCACCAAACTTACGACGTCTATGATGTGTGTTATAACTTATAAATCTGCAAAATTCATTGTCTCCTCTTTTTTATACACTTTTCACAACTATAGTCAATAATTTGTATGCTGTGTCTTATTATTGAAAATCAGGGAGTCTCGAGGTGCGTCTAAACCTACATTTATATTTCTTAATTTTCTTGAAGTCCATCCGGTTCTGGATGTAATGAACTGATGGTTTTTATTTCAAGATTATGGAATTGCTACACAAGTCTCCTCGAACATGTTTACTGCATCAACTCATTGGAGAATCACTAGTTAGTCCAATCGCCTGAAGAATGCTATTGATTTATTTCTATTCTTTAACTTTCCTCTTTTCACTAGTAATTCTGTTCACGATTTTGCTATTGTGAAGCTTCTATTGCTACAAAACTTGTATCTTATATGTAGCCCTATGTTCTCATACAATTATCTTATATTACTATAGTTTGTTTGAGTTCCATTCTCACTTTCATCCATTTCCTTAGTTGTACCAGCTATAGTAAATTGTGAGAGTACCAACTTAAGCTCATTTAGCACCTTTTACATGCACCACCAATTTTAGCCTACATTTGCAATTTCATGTTGGACACATAAGGACTACAAAGACCTTCCATTTCTTGTTTTCATTGTATGTTCTCTCTGGAGAAAAGGTAAAAACCACCAATAGTATAGTAGAAATTAAGTGGTTGTGCTCTAAGAATAGAATGCAGAAGTTGTTCTGGCCAATTTTACTCAGTGCTCTTGATGGAGTATGTGATGAAATTAGGATGGGAAACATGCCAAATATACACCTTTATTAAGGAAGTAGAATCAAGAAATAATTGTGATTTATTTGATTGATTATACTTATTTCCTTTCCACAGTTATTACAGTTAAATTCGGAAATTCTTTTCTCCTGTCTTTGTCTCTCTCTCATTCTGCATCAGTTTTCCTTGTGGTACATTGGTAACCTAAATATCAAATGGAATTAGACCTGTTGAAGACAAGGCCTGAGTGAAGACCTAAAATCAAGAAAGTTCACTACAGTAAGCAATTGATTGCAGATGTATGGATTAAGGATGCTACAAAAAATTTACTGGGAAAGGTATTTAGTCACAGGAAGAATTCACTAGCGGTGGCCAATGCTAGATTGAACATAACCAGAGAATGGAGATGATGGTCGTACTCTTTTCAGTACCAGATATGCTCAAATAAATTGTGTGGAAACACGGTATTTCATAAGAGTTAGTTTTCTGGCTGTAAAAGTTTTTACAACAAACAATATCTTTGTTTGGCAAATAGTTTATGAGCCAGAGCTAACTGATATATGGTCAAGAATTTCCATTATAAGAAGATTGTGCCCCCAAGTTAAAATCTGTAAAAGTTTTTACAACAAACAATATCTTTGTTTGGCAAATAGTTTATGAGCCAGAGCTAACTGATATATGGTCAAGAATTTCCATTATAAGAAGATTGTGCCCCCAAGTTAAAATCTGTCAGGTGCAAATTATCCGTCTCAAGAAAATATATCTGTTATCAGTTTATATGAGATGTGGGCCATGTGGCATGATTCTATTGGCCAATAAGACAAATGAGCCAGCCAGAAAGATGATCAATCAATGTGAGTTCTACTACCAAGGGCAACTTCCAGTCTATATATCTCGTCTCAATCCCCTCAACTATTTGTCACCCCTTTCTTCTGTATCTCTCACCCGCTTCTTTGGATAAGACCTTTTAATGTAGTAATCAGCCTAATGATAATTAGATTGTGAATATGATATATACTTTACTCCAACTACCTGCAGTACCTTGCACTCCAATTATTTTATATCTATTTATCATTATTTGCAGTCACTTGATAGATATTAAGTCTTTTAGAGGCATAGAAGAGAACAACCTACCCCAATTTAGACTATAAAAATTGATCTAGCATGCTCACGCTCATGGAGATATTTTTGGTTCAAATAATATATAGGAAAGTTTAGACAGAAATGGACCAATTGTGTTAATTAATAAAAGATTTGAGGATAAAAATGTGACAAAAAAGATGAAAATATAAATGTAACAATTACCAAAAATAATGAAACAAAACAAAACTGTGCTGGCAATAAAACCATAGAAAACTCAGTACATAAGTTTGGATTTGTTAGTTTGAATGTATACAAATTTCAAAATCAGCTTCGCTATAACGGGAAAGTTAATTTAGTTTTCATTGTTGAGCGTGCCGTGCTCAATTTAGAAAATTAATAAAACTAGCACCTAAATGGGGAAGTTAATAGATCACCACTACTTTTCAAACTTTCAATTCGTACCGCTTTCGTGGATTGGGTTGGTAAAAGATTTCGACTGCCCTTGGCCAGTCATGTTCTGCTTCTCTACTATATATTCACTTTCCTTAACTTTTCAACATAGAAAGAAAGTGGAAAAAAAAAATCAGTGCAACTAAGGTCACCACGGGCGCAAGTCCCTAAAATATAAGAGATCGCAAGTCCCCGAAAATATTCATTTACTCTCTAAGAGAATATGTTTAACTTATGTTTATGATATGTCAAGAATACGCTTCTAGGATCCTAACCTATAAAGTCTAATATATATCTGAGATGCCCGATATTGCCAATATTTTATGAAATGAACTAATATTCGATAATCATGCTCACCAAAATGTAATTGGTAAATATCCATGTATTTTTCCCACTCCACCACCTACGGAATGGATCCCATTGGTGCCCAACTTGCAAATCCGCGAAGGGACAACAATAGGGAGCCGACTATGACCAGTGAAAATTGTTTATTACTTGAATCCTTTTTGTGTGAAAATTGTAGTATATCTAATACAGAAAAACACAAGTATGACCCATCTAGAACTGATGCCATGCCTAATATCCGACTCTTTTGTGTTGTCCATGTCTCAATACCGTGTCATCAATCCAAAATAGAGGAAGAGGTTGAATCGGATTGAGGTTTTTAAGTGATGGCGTTTTGCCCTGTCTCTAGGGATTGCTTGATGCTGTTGACATTTGACATTCCGTTTTAAATTCTTAACACGTCTTGAATCTATTTGAATCACTTGAAAATTCAATGAAGTGGCAATTTTAAGATATAATATTTGACTTGGTATTTCTTTCTTGAAGGTATTATGAGTTGGTATATCACTATAAGAATATTGCTACAACTTGTCTTACGATCAGCCTATCGCCACCTTTGCTTCATTGTATCCATTTTATATACATCCCTCCATGTGCATGCTCAACTTTAATACTTTAAGAAGATATTTGCAGTGCCCACTTCACATAGTGGAAGAGGTTTTCACCAACCCCACCTTGCATTCACCCAAGTTGTAGGTCTCTCTTTATCGTCGCTTGTGGCTTTTTCCTTTTTAGCATTTTTGTATGGCACGTAATGATATGATGAAAATTGAAATCCAGGTTTTATATATATCAAGTGATTGCAATCAATTTGTTTTGTACAACAAAACTTGGTCATAAAGAGAGAATTCTTTCTTTCTTTCTTTCTTTTTCCCCTGTTGTTGGGTGGGTGGTGGACTGGTCAATTCGGGGTATACATAAGATGGGTGTAAGTTAAGGAAGAATGAGGCATGCAGATGGTGAAGTCTCACCTAATGAAATACTTTATTTACATAATGATTTCATTCAACTTCCCACACCTGCAATTAACACGCCAGTTCTCCCACTCCTCCTTGGTTTTAAATTAAATTAGTTTAATGTCATCCGATCTTATTTTGGGAAAATTAGGGTAGGGTTGGATTCAATTACTGTGATTTTAGCTTTACAACTTTCAAACTTAGGTTTGAGGTCCACATCCTATTTAAATACATAAATATAGATCTTCACGTAATGAAAAATGCAGACGTTATGATGGCTTAAAGTTGGAGAGCTTGATGTGAGGATTTGGATTCATAGATTTAACGTGATTTTAACTTTCATATTTATATTTTCCGCCACGCAAGAACTCAAGTTCACAAATTTAGTTGAGAGCTTAGAATTTTGGGTAGTCAAAACTAAATATGGAACTCATTCTTATTTTTTCAAATTAATTTTAAATAAGGTTATCTTGTATTGGATTTGGGTGTGATAATGTGAGATAATTCACCATCTTGTGTAATTTAATACAATTTTGAGAAAAGAAATATAACAATTTGACCACTCTAATAACATTTTAAATGTAATCGTTGATTATTAAAAAATTGTGTCACATAAGTAAAATACAACGTGTTTTAAAAAATTCTTATCCAATGCAAGTTGACAAGGATTCCGTCAAATTGATGTGACAAAGGAAAAAAAATAGACATTGTATAAAACTCTGTCTAAATTTAGAATTTTTATTAAACATGCTGACTCAACAAAATTTAAAATTTTCATGCAAATTTGAATGTAATTTTGTTTTTATTTTTTTTAAAAATTATATAATGTATTGAAAACTATTTTTAAATTTAAATATTTATTCATTAGACATCAATATCATATAGATAAAAAATCTCTTAACTTTTAGGTTACGTGGATAACAATCCATAGAATTCATTATGATTTAAGTAATAAGGCTTAGGCTGGTAATGATCCTCATGGTCCCTAGGATCCAGCCAGAACTTTCCATATTTATATATAATAAAAGGAAATTATGCATAGCGTATGTATTTAGAATATGTTTATAAATATTTATAAATCAATTAAAAGTTATTTTTATCTACATATTGTATAAGATCTATAATTTTTATTTATTTTTTATCTACATATTTTGTAAGATTCATTATTTATAATCTACAAAAATCTTTATCAAATATGCTCGTATATAGTACATTGGATTTGATCTTCTACTCACTTATAACTTCGGCACCGATATAATATCGTATGATTAGTAAAAATAATGAGTGTAAGATCATGAATTATCAATTATATGATGTTATTTCAGTATATATATTATAAATAAGCATTATAAGTGGTTAGGAGATTAAATCCCAATAATATACGGAGACAAAAGCATCAGTCAAAACTATTTAAATGTTTAAAGTTTCTATGTTTCTTTATGCTGCTGAAAAGCATCATTAGATTCACTGACCAGTGACCATCCAGCACCTCTTTTGGAGATGGAGGATTCAACTTTCGTAATTTGACTCTTTCAACAGGGCTACTTCCGTAATTTTAACTGTGAGGGTGGGTCTAGAGACAATTCTGTAAATTCTTCCGTTGCATCACTTGTACTTCTCTGCTATACACTGAAGAAAAAAACTTTGTATATACAGAAGAGATATGTACACTACATACACTAGACAAATGTTGTCACCATTTTAGCGGCAGCCCACTCTCATCTTCCTCCAACATCTACTTCCTCTCCACCATGTCTACCAAATCCAAGTAAGTGCGTTTCTGTGGATCTCATAGGTTTTTCTTGGGCTTTTTTTGTTTTTACTCGATCCTAGCTCGCTTACCTTTTCTCTGCCCCTCTTTTTTTTTTTTTTTTTTCCTTGTTTATGATTTCTGACTTGGGTCACCAGAGGTTTATGGGGTTCGAGTTTCCTTTAATTTTTTTGCTTTAATTCTTGATTTATTATGTTATTTGACTGAGTGTCGGTATCCCTAACTTTAAGTTGCAATTGCATAATTTTTGCCTTGAAAAATCCTTATCTGTTATTTGCATATCACGGCATATGTGCATTGGATGTTTTTTTTGTAGATCTTCCATTGTCTGCTTTATGGGATTAAATTTTCCACAGACTAGTTACAATTGTCTCATTTTCATAGATCTGCTTTATCTGAAACTCCCAACCAAAAAGCATCACCAGCGACTCCTCGGGTGAGCAAGCCCAGCAGGGAATTGCTAAATCTGAAGTTGATTCGCCTCTCCCTGCAAAGTTCTCGACTTTCAGCTGATCGGTCTCCTAGATCTGTTCCTTCAAAGCCTACAGTGGACCGGCGGTCTCCCAAGCTTACTACCCCACCTGATGTAAGTTTCAGCTATTTCTTCTCGACCTTTGAAATGTATTTTCACTCTGCAGGGATGCTTTCAACAGTTGGTGCTAAGAAGCAAGAATTCAAGTGTTGGTAACTGGATGAGAAGATAGATTTGGGATTGAGTGCATAGTGTTCAATTGTTTATTCTATAGGATAACACTAGGGTCAAAGCCAGTCTTTTACCTAATGAATGAAATTTCCCATGAAATCAATTTACTTAGAAATGATAAACATACATCTGTTGAACATCCTGAAATACTTGTGTTTTAATCTGCATCGTTTATTGATCTTTTTTTGTCAGAAAAAAACAACTCGGATATTGAAGCCATCAGAACTTCAGGCAGAATTAAATCTTGCTCAGGAAGATCTTAGGAAGGCCAAGGAGAAGTTGGTTTTGGTTGAGAAAGAAAAGCACAAGCACTTGATGAGCTGAAGGAAGCCCAGAGATTGACTGAGGAAGCAAATGAGAAGCTCAGGGAGGCTTTGGTGGCTCAAAAGCAAGTCAAGAGAATTCGAGATTGAAAAGTTCGAACCGTTGAGATAGAACAAGCAGGCATTGAAGCGGCTCAGAAGAAGGAAGAGGAATGGCAGGAAGAGCTTGTGGCAGTGCGAAACCAGCATGCTTTGGATGTGGCTGCTCTTCTCTCAGCCACCAGGAGTTGCAAAAGGTGAAGCAAGAACTGGCCATGACATCTGATGCCAAAACCAGGCTCTTAGTCATGCTGATGATGCAACTAAGATTGCAGAGATTCATGCAGAAAAAGTGGAAATTCTTTCTGCAGAGTTGATCCGCTTGAAATCCACGCTTGATTCAAGGGTCGAAATGGAAGCTAATGAAAATAATAAATTGGAGGAATTGAAATCGGAGATAGAATTTCTAAGACTAGAACTCGAAAAGGCCAGGGGCTACGAAGAGGAACTTTTGGAAAATGAGGCTACCGTGAGAGCAACTTAATGTGGATCTGAGGCTGCAAAATGGCTGAATCATATGCACGTAATTTAGTAGAGGAGTGGCAGAAGAGGGTGGAGGAGTTAGAAGTGCAGGCAGAGGAAGCAAAGCACTTGGAGAGAACTGCGCCGGAATCTCTTGAATCAGTCATGAAACAACTCGAAGAAGCAATGATTCATTGCATGCTGCAGAATCTGAAATCTCATCCCTTGAACAAAAGGTGGGTTTACTGGAAATCTCAATTGGAAGGCAGAATGGTGATCTCGAGGAATCAGAATGTCGTCTTCAAGTGGCCAAGGAAGAAGCTTCTGAAATGGCAAAGAAGGTTGAATCTCTTACGCCTGTACTTGAAACTGTTAAGGAGGAGAAAACTCGGGCCTTAAACAGTGAGAAACTTGCTGATGCCGGTTTACAATCTCTGTTGGAAGAGAAAGACAGACTTATAAATGAGTTGGGAAATTCCAGGGATGAAGAAGAGAAAGGCAAGAAGGCAATGGAAAGTTTGGCATCAGCCTTACATGAAGTTTCTTCAGAAGCAAGGGAAGCCAAAGAAAAGCTATTATCTATTGAAGTTGAGCATGAAAATTATGAAACTCAAATAAAAGATCTGAAGCTGGTAGTAAAAGAAACAGAGGAAAAATATGAGACCATGCTTGATGGTGCAAAACAAGAGATTGACATTCTGACTAATTCTGTCGAACAGTCCCAGCATGAGTACCAGAACATGAAGGCTGAGTGGGAGCAGAAAGAGATTCATTTGATGAACTGTGTGAAGAAATCTGAAGAAGACAACTCTTCTAAAGAAAAAGAAATAAGCAGGTTGGTTAATTTGCTAAAAGTGGTAGAGGAAGAGGCTTGTGCAACAAGGGTAGAAGAAGATCACTTGAAGAATTCCCTTAAGGATGCTGAATCAGAGGTGATTTATCTGAAGGAAGTTCTGGGCGAAGCAAAGGCCGAGAGCATGAGATTGAAGGAAAGTGCAATGGATAAAGAGAGTGAATTGCAGAATATCCTTCAGGAGAATGAGGAGCTTCGAACTAGAGAAGCTGCTTCTCTGAAGAAGGTTGAGGAATTGTCCAAGTTGCTCAAGAAGCTTTGTCTAAGAAGCAATCAGAGGATAATGGAGAGCTCACAGACTGTGAGAATGATTATGATATGCTCCCAAAAGTGGTGGAATTTTCCGAACAGAATGGTGCAAGAGAAGTAAAGCCTATGATGGAGCTTCAACCTCAACAAAGTGAGCATCCTGTAAAGGAGAATCCCCACCTAATTAAATAATGTCTTGAATGACGATCTGGTCAGACTTGTACAGAAGTTGAGAATTTGAATGGAAAACTAACTGAAAATGAGAAGAGAGAGAAGGAATGCGATAATTCTACAGAAGGCGATTTTAAGATGTGGGAGAGCTGCAAGATTGAGGAAAAAGACTTCTCTCCTGATGGAGGAGGACCAGAGCAGGAATCCTTCGAGGAGGAGCTGGACTCGAAGGCAGAGGGAGGTAAAAACTGTGACCAGAACAATGGGTTATCATCAACAGAAAATCATGACAATGGTGGAACCTCACCTTCAAAGCAGCAAAGTCAGAAGAAGAAGAAACCTTTGCTTCGTAAATTTGGAAGCCTTCTAAAGAAGAAGGGTACAAGCAACCAGAAGTAGTAGAGCAGGAGCTATCTATCTCCTGTTTGTGTCTGACCGTTAGGAAGGTATTATAGATTCTACATGGCACTTGGCTGTGTTTGGTCCATGCTTTTTCCTTCATTTTTTATCTTTTCAGGGTCTAAATATGAAAAGGCCCGTGTTGTCTTTAGATCTTTTTTTCTAACTCTGAAGATGCTAATAGCCATGTTGTGATTTAATATTGTGAACTGATCTCTCTGTCTCTTGTCAAAATCAAATTTAAGGAGGTCTATTTTTTTATTTGAAGATGTAATTTGGTATGCTTCTCTCTCTTCTACACAAACAATTCATTACGAGGTATGAATATTTGAACATTAAGTTGTTTGGTGTATTCTATTGTATTTTATATATATATTATGTTGGAAGGTTACTTTTTCTTTTTTGAGCTCCCCCCCCCTTTGACATGCCTAACAAATTAATAAAAATGAGATGGAGTGGAAAATATGTTTTAACATGAAAAGCAATATATTCCTTTCGTCTCAAAAAGATAAACTTGTTTTATTTTTTCATCTATCTTAATTATAGACCACTTTCTTTGTTAAAAGTATAGTTGATTTCTTAGTTTTTAATATATTCTTATTTAATTTGTTTTGTTATTAACAAAGTATGAACTACCATTATATTAAAAATGTAAGTAAAATTTATTGTTTCAACTACAATAACTATATTTTCGTAAATTAAGTTTATCTTTTAGGATGAAATGAGTATTGCACATGCACCAATGCACCTAAATCAAATTGGCATAAAAACCCATGATTTAACAATAGTGTGCACTAAAGGATCTCTTCCACTTTCAGTCCTCTAATGATGCAACTCAGATTTATCAACAATGCACAAGGAGTGGAACATATCAGTCTTATTTGGTCTTTCACATATGAATTCTCGACTAGCCGTAGATTTTATAGTTGTTGCATTATCTCCAATAAAAGAATTGGAAGGGAAAGCATTTGATACCTCATATCTTGGTTCAGAATTGGTCACGATACCCCTTACCCTTGTCAAAAGAACTTTTGAATCTTTTCCAGGCCTCATAGAACGCTCCTTCATTGTGTTGTGCAAAAGAGTTGATGTTTTGCAACAATATTTTGTAAGGAATTTTTAAATCAAATCCATCCAAGTTGTGAAGTTAATTGTTGGATAAGATGATAGTGTATGTGTGAAAAACCTAATTTTGGTTGCATTGTCTAAAACACTTGCAAAAGTGGCTGGATTTACACAATTCTAGAAAGTTTGAAATGTGGGCATGTGGAACTTCATCTACAATTCCAATGAATATAAGCATGTTCATCTTCATCCCTATCACATTTGGTCTCAATTGAAATTTATTCAGTCTAAATGCAGGAGTTACAATACTAGAATGATTATTAGCTCGAAGGGAAACCATGCATTTCCAATAGTCTGTCATCTTCATCAACTTCTAAAACCGCATAAGTATATTACGTGGATCAGTAACTCTAGACAATATAACAAGATTCTCTGGAACACCATTGTCCCTGCTCATTGTGATCTATTGCGCATTGTCTCTCTCTTTTTTTTTCTTGCAGTCTCGGATTCAATGTACGTTCGATTTATGGATTAGCAACAATTAAATCGAAAGAGTTTGATTATGTCATGCAGTGGACCAAACATGAAAGACAAAGAAATTAAAAAAATTAAATAAAAGATAGAATTAAATAAAGTCAATAATAATAATAATAACGGTCTCGATAACATCTCCAAAAATTTGTTCGGCAAAATTACAAAGTACACAATATCTCGACAAGTAGTATAAAAGTAAAGTAGAGTATCTTTCCTCGAAGATTGTGCAAATAATTATTGACTTAATTAATCCTAATTAATTATTTGAACTATTGCTAAAAATTAACAGGGATGATATAGTTATTTATACTAAACTAAAAATTAAATTAAGAATTGATCTAACGTGATCGACAATTTTGAATTTGAGAAAACTCAACGATAAAAAAGTGTTAGGACTCACAATTTCAACATAGTTATCCGGTTTGATATCGTCTACCAAGTTATGCCAATTATTTTATTTGTGTCGACAATTGAATTTATCTAATTTATTTAACAATCTCTCTCTCTCTCTCTCTCTAAAAAAAAAACTAACATAAATATGCAAATTCACTATCTCTCGATGTAAATCACAAAAATATAAGCGCATATAATCACAATAATTTACACACGATTGCACAAATTATAGAAGATATCTATCCAAATTCATGATTTTTACTGTTGGTACTAAATTGATATTTTTCCTCTCGATGCCAATACGAATTTACAAAACAATTCATAAATCGGAGGAATTCATCAAAAGATAATTAAATCAACTATAAAAATTCAACACAAAATCACAATTAGAGTCATAACTCAAATTTGAAATTAAAATATCAAACTAAGTTACATCGTTCATTCCAACAAATAAAATTAGTCTACTCACATTTAATTTACAAAAATACATGAAATTGTTTAAAATAATATACATCACAAGAATTAACAGAGAAAAGAAAGAATTGTTGTAAATCAGACGCTGAATCTTAAAGCACGAACTCAATGTTCGCCTTAAAATTCCCCTCTTCAAGCTTTGATCTCCAATTCCCCAATTCAACCCAAGATTAACACGAGACTTTGGGTGGATGTGTAGTAATTTCTCTCCAAGATTGTCTCATCATTTTAGACCTAGAATACACATATACACAATTTATCTTGTTGCCTCAAAATTCGTGCAAGAAAATATCTAGAAAATCCTCAAAAATCAAGAATCCATATCATAGTCAACACAAAGACTGCACAGCTCGCGACTGCGGAATTAGGCTCGCGACCTACAGTGAGTCTGGAGCTTTTTGGTGTTCCTTTCGCGGCCACGCAAGTGGAGATCGCAGTCGCGAGTATTCCATTTTGTGTGACATAAAAAGAGATTCTTTTTTTTCTTATCATATTGCCGTCTCTTCTTTGGCACCTATCTCAATTTTCGTATTCAATCATCGTGTCAAATCATCTAATTTTCCAACTTTTTACCCTTTTCCTATTTTGATCTCCTCGTTTTTCGTCAAACTCGTGACGGATATAAAACAATAAAAAACAAAACAAATTCAATGAAAAATTGAACTAAATTAAACCACAAACAAATACATAAATTTACAACAAAAATACCATTCTTACTTATCATATCACATTACAAATGCCATGGGGGATTAGTTGATTCCCCATTTAACTTTTATTTAGGTGGAAGTACATTTTGTATGTCATATAGCCTCTCGTGTAAAAAAATTTGGTGATAATCGCTAACGTATATTCACACTTATCATTACAGCACCGCGTGCCAAACAACGATTTGTTGAAATCATTATTTAATTGGCCAAATAAATAAAAAGTGAACAAATCATTGTTTGACACGTATGAAAGCTGTAAGTCAGAGCAGAAGCCATGATTCAGTATATATAATATGTGTCAAAAATTTAATAGACTCTAATAATTAGCTTAGAAAATGGTATTGGGTTTGGACAATTTCAAAGGGATTGACCTGTGAACGGGTCTCCCCCGTTGTTTTAAATTAAAATTATTGACTTATAAAAAGGAATTATTATTTGGGCCCACAATGTTGCAAGATCAAGTTGACCATTTCTTCTCTATACTATTTTAATATTTATTTTCTCCAACAATTAACATATCGGTTTTGATCTAATATTTGGGTGGAAATTGTTATAATACTCAGAGATGACGGCGACATTAGATCATTGGACGAACAAAACGCATTTACACTCATCCAACGAATGATGTCGAAGTGTCATCCATGACATTATAACAATACCCGGGATCCATACATTAACATATGCAAGCTGATTTTGCATTCTCAAATTCCATAAATTGAAATATTTGTATAAAATGCAAATGTTACTTGTATATGTATTTTATAGGAGAGGGAAGCAGAATAGATTGCACAAATTCTACTTTCCTACTTTTCAATTATACATCGTTAGGGGTGGCACCTGATTATAGTCCGTTCCCAAACTAGGGAAAAAAAAATCAATTTTCAAAGTGGATTTTCTAAAAATAGTATTTCCCCTTCTAAAAGATTCTGACTATGCACGGTCCCTCGACAACCTAAAATTTCTATTGTTTATTTGTCCTTCTCTCAATCTATTTATTTATTTCTTTCTTTCTTTTTAGATGGAACCATCAAGCTTAAAGTGTGAAAGGATTGGAACAAGTAGATTTTGAGTGATGGTCATGAGTGCAGTTGCTTGTAATCCTAAAAGTGTTAGAATGTGGTCAAACTGATGGCCATGGAGCATTAATTTATTTCAAATTCATTATTCAACTTTACAAAATGCTTCATTCAAACTATCAACTCAATTTAGGGTTTAACTGAAAATTTTAATGATTTGGTAACTTTGCATGCGAACATGTAGGATTTTCAGTCAAAAATGGACCTCAAACTGAATTAGTGGCTTGAACCATATATTATTTAAAGTTTAAATAATGAGTCAGCCAGAAATAAATTAAAATTCAGTAGTTAAAGTGATACTAAGTATAAAGTTTAGTGAAATTAACCCTATTGGAATATGACAAATATATATAAATTTTTAATTTTTGTTAAAAGTAATTTAAGAGAATTGTTGTATTTGTTTAAAATAAGATAATAGAGTGAAATATTGGTGGTATGGGTAACCTAAAAGAGATGTCGCTGCAGTTATGACGGTTGTAACCTCTTCCTACTTTATTATAATTGACAGAATTGCCCATTTTAATTGACAAGTGGAGTCTCGCAAGTTGGTTTAGTGGTGGGCCCACTGGGACCAACCAACTTACTAAGTGCTTCAATATAAAATTGGGTAATATTCTTATCAACTCATTTCTCCTTACTTCCAATTGCTTATTTGTTGCACATTATTAATGTGATATCTAGATGAGGTTGAATGGTTGTAATCAATTTTAATTTTTCTCAATTAAATAATACCCACTCTATTTAAAAGTTAAACACTAATTTAATGTGTCTTAGACCATAGTAGGCAAATTCATAGAAACTCTGTCCAGTTAACGTGGCAGAAAAAAAAAATACACATTGTCTAAAAATTTGTTTAGATCAGAAAGTTCTGTTAGACGGAGTGACTCAACAATTATTTTTATTTTTTTGTTAATTTATTTTAGTAAAAACAAAATTTATCATTTTTTAGATTTTCTTTCTCTTATTCTTTATTTTATTTTATTTTATTTTTATCCTGTGATTGATAAAATTCATAGAGATCAATTTTAGACTTGTCCGTCTATTAATTAAACATCAATACTATATAGTTTAAAAATCTTTCTATTTATATATTACGTAGACGGCAATCTATAAAATTCATTTTGAAGATGTTCTTATATTTTTAAACAAATATATTATTTGATTGACTGTACAATTTAAAGTAAATCGTGTTCAAAATGGAAAGTAATTGTTTTGTTCCTATTAGCGTAGTATCACATTTTGTTGTACAAGAATTGAAAATCAATTGTCCTCGACCATTTACAACTAACCAATTACGAATACTGAAATGAACATAAAAAAATATATATCCTGAGAATTCACGATAACAAGGAACCAAAAAAAACTCATGCTTGCAAGTGGTAAGGCGGCTGCGTAGGTATCAGCATCGCAAGTCACAAGAAAGAATCCTTGGCTTCATTACCGGTAAATAAAGCTGTCCACGTCACCACTACAGACAAAGAACTAGCAGATTTAATAACAACAAAAACTGCTGACTCATCCCCCTCTTTCTATTACCATATTCTTCTTGTGCTTATCGTTCCATCCCTTCAATATTTTCTCCTTCTCTCTTGTCGTGTTTATCCCTGTCTATAATAAATTATTTATATTTTCAATATTTAAATTGATCAAAAACACTTTGCAAAATAATTATATTCACACTACAGTTTATATTATTTACACCACGTTTTAGTTACAATTAAAATCTTCCAACCTTTGAAATTTTGTAATTTATGTCTTTTAACTTTTATTTCGTAATTTTTCATTAAGTTTCAATTAATTTTCACATCTCGTCTATGATGATGATTTTTGTCCAAATATTCTGTTAATGTATATTGAAATATAAGAAAAATATTTTGTCAAACTTTTGTATTTGTTATTTATTTTGTTTATTTGAAAATACGAGAGGCATATAAATCTTTTTACGTCCTCATAATTAATTTCTTTGACATAAATCATCATCAAAGATAAAAATAAAACGTGCAAATTAATAAGATGATGATAAAAATATGATAAAAAAGTTGAAGAATAAATACAAAAATAAACAATAGTTGAATATTTTTATTGCAATTAAAATATGGTGTGGTTAATAAATAATGTGGTGTAAATATAATTACCCTACTTTTTATCTACATATTTTATATATCACAAAAATCTACAATTTATAAATAATTAAAAAATAATTTCACCACCACCAAACATGCATTAGCAAATCAGGTATATTTTTGTGTAATAAAAAATGAAACAGAGGCACTCATACTTTGATTTAATTTATGAGTTACAACTTATTACAAACACTAGTATTTACATACGTGTATTCATTTTTTTCATCTTCTATGTAATTAATATACATTAGTATTACTATTAATTAATATTAATATATAGTATATACAGCACAGAAAGTAACACAGCTTTGACCTGTTGAGATTCCGATTCCGGCACCGGCTTCCATTGACGAAGCTCAGCATGCTGGAATAAGCATTATTAGGTTTTAGTATTCTATAATAATTCCTCCGGTTGGAGCTCTGTGAGGAATTCCCTTCCTCCTTTTTCCACTTGCGCAAGTCTGAGGGGGCGTTGATGGACTAAAACTCCGTATTTTCTTCTTGATAAGTTTACCGTTTATGGATTCTTCCGAGTCTGAACCGCCTACCTCCACGCATATATTTCTCTTCTTCTTCTTCTTCTCAAAGTTATTCGATGTCCCCACAATCTGATCAATTGAATCGGATTCCAATTAATTTTTCACAAAAACAAAAAGAGGAAGAATCAAATCAGACGAATAAAATAATACCTTGCAGCCAAGGGAGCAGAAATTGAAGGAATCGAGGAGACTACGCTCACAGACTCGGCAAGTGTTGGTGACGCCTTTGCCCGGCCTTGGCTGTGGGCGTTCGTTCAGAAACACGATTTTGGCACTGTTGATAATGTAGGTCTGAACCCCTGTTATATCCAAATACTTTTGAATCTCAGAAACCCTTATCACATCATGATACGATGACCTCCTAATCTGTTTCACAACAACAACAGAAAACTTAATTATTACTGAGATTATAAATGGTTTTGTTGATTGATGATGGGTTTATTTGAGGACCTGAATAGCTCGATGTTCTTTGTGGAAATTGAGGCACAGGGAACACAGTGCTCCATTCATACAGTCCAAACAGTACATATTGCATTCGCTCTTGTGTGCACTCGCATGAAGCTTGCATTGACCAAAGAATCTTGTTTGCAGAAGTGGACGCAGCCACGCTGGCCACTTGCTGTAATCATCTTCATCTTCACCCTATTTCAAAAATCTCAGATCAATAAAAATATGAGTCATCATAATGAAATTAAATCATACAAACATATATTGGACAAACCATGATTTTTTGGAATTGATGGCCTTCAATATTTGGGGAAATTAAGTTCCTTTAGATAACAGATGACAAGCGCAGGGAAGAGGAGAAGATGAGAGAAAAATAAGAGGAAGGGGGAGAAGTTTCTTTAGTATTGTAGTGTGTGAGAGTGGTTCGTGCTTATCTGACCCAAAAAGTCCACAATGGAGCCTGCTTCCGAACCCAAACCAATAATTTAAAGAACTGACGGTATTTACTTTTGAGGAAAATTTCATTCGCGCTCACTCAACTTAAGCATAATTTCAATTGGGTGACTAAATGTTAATTTGTTTTAATTGAATCATTTAGTTTCAAAGTTCACTATCTTGGTACATTCACTCACCTCTCATCCTCCAAACTAACGAGAATTATTTAATCGACAGTCATACAACAACTGATTTTCCACATAACGTGACATCCTAGAAAATGAATATAGAAAACTGAGAGTTATATCAATGTATTCATAATAAAATATTAATTTATTTTAGAGCTCTGTTTAACATGGTTTATAAACCAATTTTAGTTTATTTCAGTCGTCATTTTTTACTTTTCAACCCATTTTTAATATGAAAAGTCAACAATTTCAACTCAAATAAACCAATTTTGGTTTATAAACTAGTTTATAATTTCTGTCAGACGAACACTTAATTGAATCATTTAATTTCAAATTTCACTACACTCGTATATTTCGTCACCTGTCATCCCCAAACTAACGGAAATTATTTAGTCGACAATCATACAAAGTGGTCGGTTTGGACATGGGCACAATTTACGTTGGGCAATTATTTTTCTTTGGCCAAATTCATGCTTGGGTAATATTCTATTTTAGCCCAAATACACTTTGGGGTCTTTTTGTTGATTTTGGTCTGAATTTTTTTAAAGATTGAACTCAATTCAAATTGAGTTAATGTCAATTACATTAACATTAGAAATTTGAAGAGATTTCGCCCAATTTAAATAATTTTTATTTTTTAAAATATTTTTTAATAAATTAGTTGGGTAGGGTTGGGTTGAGTTTGGTTGGGTCGATTTTTATGTGGTGAGCCACAACCCAACCCGGCCACAAAATAGATTTTCAAAATCTAAATAAACCAAATTTATGGCAAAAATCGACCCAAATCGATTGAGTTGTGAAGTTAACCTGTTTGGGTCAGTTTTAGCCCACCCCCCAAATGTGAAATCCTAAAAAACGAAAATTGAAATCTGAGAGTTATAGCAATGTTTTCATTTTAAAATGTTAAATTTTTTTTTTTTTAAAACACTTTTCTGACGCGCGCATAATGCTAAATTTACAAACAATACTATATATCAATATCTAAGTGGCAGTAGACCCCACAACCTCATTGTCCAATAAAGTGAAACATATTTTGATTCATTGGACAAGTCCACTTCCATCTAAACTAGTGCTAAACAACACTGGTGATACATAACATTACTCAAATTAGCATGTCGATCAATGATTATGTGGAAGATCCGTTTCAATATAACTCTTAATTAAATAATTTTCAAGATGACAAGTCCTGAAATTTAAACTAAATTAAAGTTTACCAGTACAATTGAGATTTTATTAAAAGTTAAATGACTACATATGAAATTTACCCTTCATTTTCCTTTCTTTCCTTCCATTCACTTACTTACAATCTTGACTTTAATTATATTTGGACAAAGTTAAGTGACTACATATGAAAGTTACTTGTTGAATTTGGCCACTTGGGGGTTTGGCTGTGGCCGTGGCACTATTAAAACATATCTAAGAATATAAATTAGATGATGAGCGGACGAGTCTTATCGCATGACACGTGCTTTGCCTTTGCATTCAAAAGTATACATTATACACTTATTTATTGTCAGGTGGCGATTCTTTAATTATTTTTTCCATTCCTTTTTTCTTATTTTATCTCTCTTTCTCAAATCTCCGCCAGACCGCCATTGTTTTCGTTTTTCTTTTCTTCTTTTTAATTCATTCCCATTTTCTCATTACTTTTATTTAACCTAAAAAGTTGACATCGATTTCTTCAAAGTAACCAACACAAAAAAAAGGAACTCTCTTGGTGTTGGATTACTAAGAGAACCCTGTGACAAATTTAACTCATATATTAATAGAATATTTAAGATATTTTGACGAACTCAATTCTAAAGATTTTTTTTAAAATATTATCTAATAAGTAAAACTTATCTTATCAAACAAATCATCGGTCTTGATCTAATGTTCATAACCCATCCAATGGGTATTATAATTATTGCCCACCATGGGCATTAGATCAAGATCGAACAAATCATTGTTCGACCTTTGTTTATATGAAGAATGACCATCGTCCCTAGTGGACAAAATAAAAGTCACCACCGAACCAAGACTTTATTCTACCACTGTATATGGTCACTACCCTTGTTTATATTGTAAATCTCGGCCATTGTTTTCATCTTTCTTGTTTTTCTTTTCTTCTTTTTAATTCATTCCCATTTTCTCATTCTTTTGTTTAGCTAAAAAGTTGGCATAGATTTCTTAAAAATAACCAATAAATAACTAAATAAATAAAAACTCTAGGCTTCCTCATATAATATCACTAGAATATTTAAGATATTTTGACGAATTTGATTCTAATTTTTTTTTCTTTAATATTGTCTAATATGTAAAATTTATATTGTCAAACAAGTCATTGTTTGATCTGTGTTTATGTTGTAAATCTCAAATCAGTGGTTTCTTTTATGGTTTAGTTAGATAATCATTAAACAGACAATTAGGTTAGTACATGATGAATGAGGAGACTAAGTCAACAAATAGAAAAGGAAAAACTACAGCATTGGTCTCAAGTAGCAAGGTGGTCCCCAGGTATAAAAAAAGAGCAAGTTAATCATCAAAGTTTTTTGTTGCATGAGTAGCGCATAGTGACAAGAAATGTTCAAATCTCTGTTTAAATTTTACATGAAAGGAGGCAATTGTTGATATCAAAATGGGTGTTAAATAGTACCAAATTTATTTATTATACTCCACAATACAAAACTAAAGATACTATATCTTGACAACATTCTAAATAATTCCGAAAACTTCATGAAGAAGCAAAAACTACGGCAATTGTTGAATCTTCTACTAGTACATAAATAATTGGACCTATGGACTAACGAAACTTGATTGAGCAACGTCCACATTCCACTTTTTTAATATAAAATCAATAAACACAAATTCGTATGAAAACTCGACTTTAATTAATTAATATTTTTTTAGTTTTCATTTTGAAAAGAAAATGATGTGACATGACATGAGCACTATTTATGTCCTTTCAAGAGATGATTGTAGAAATTCACTTTTTCAATGTGTTGTAATTTAATTTTGTGATGATGATTTATATTTTATAGTTCTTGTTACGGTACTTATAATATCTAAGTCGTATTTTTAAAATTAAGTATTTTTGTTTCAAGGGACTAATAGTGCAACGAAATTAAAACAATGTGGATTAATTATTATTTTTTAAAGATTGAACATTAGCTTGCCACCTGAATAATAGGTTGAGCACCATGCAATTTTTCCAAAAGAAATGCAAGATATGTGGCCAGGACATTAGAACTTTAATTGTATTTTAGTTATTTTCCTGGAATATATTCTCCAGCATAATTCGTTATGCATGCACTATGTCCCATGGTCTGGATAGTAATTAATTCAAAAGGAATAACATCTTTATATGTAGGATTTATAGCCAAATCTTTCTGGAAAAAAAAAATATAAAAAACATAATAGTAGATTCACTCCTAGTTCATAATTTTTTAGTTGAATGCATGTTTGATGTTTAACACTAATTCCCATTTTACATGTTGTGGTTTTTTATTCGTTGGCTGTTTTTATTCGTAACAAAAGAAAAATTGTACAAAATTAGAGACGGAGACTTGACCTCTAAAAAAAAAAAATACTTACATTGTTTGTTCGAAGACAAGAAGTATGATCTAAAGATAATAAATACACAAGTATATAGTACCATATATGGTCACATCCAACTTCTAGTTACCCCGCGGCTCGTGGATAGCCACTAGACTCATTATCGGATACGAAATTGTTGCTCTAAGCTGATTTTACCCTTGCATCATCTAATCTTGTCAAAAAGTCATCCAAATCGTCAAGTCTCGAGTAGATGATGTTGCTTTTGACCTGAACTCGCAACTTTTAATTGTCGCTCGTAGTATCTCATTGTTAAATCATTGTGATTTATAGTGCAATCTCCAAACGATACACAGACCAATAAAGAGAAAAAGAGTGGTAAGCATAGAAGTGGTTGAATTCGACACCCAATATTTGAAGGGAAAGGTAAATATATTATTACATTGTGTGATTTTGGGAAATTTGAAGTGTCACGCCCCAATACTTGTGACTAAATTTCTTTTATCAACATAATATTTCACTTATTCTAAAATTTATATACATTTTTATATATTAATTATTATTATTATTTTTCTTATAAACACATATATACTAATAATATTGGAAAAGACATATACTAATATCTACCATTTCTATTCATTTTAAAAAGATCAATTTATTGTATTCAACTCAAAAGTGGCAGCAAATTAAACTTTATTAGGTCTCGTGACTGATTTGAGCACCTCGTTATGGCTAGTGTTTTTAGAATATGACTTATTTTGTTGTTTTAGCTAGTTTATGACGCTGTGTGTGTATATAACTGGAATTATTTGTCTTTATAGACGAGTGCATATAATTATTATAATTGGAATTGCAAGTAGTAATTATTAAGGAATAAATCTTATATCAATTATATATTGAAATATTAATCAGTATATAAGAGTTTGGACTACTACTCTTAATAAGGTTGACATTTTAAGATAGAACTCCAAGTTTTGATATGGTAACAGAGTCCATTAAACTCAAACGAATAATTTGATCTGTCTAAAACTCAAACGAACATTCAAATTTCAAGATTGGTGTGTTTAAACGAGCCACCATCTTGCGAGAGCATGTTAAAGGATAAATTCCACATTGGTTATATACCGAAATATTAATCAGTTTATAAGGACTTGGACTACTACTCTTAATAATGTTGACATTTTAAGATGGAGCTCTAAATCTTAATAGTAATCTCCAATAACACATAGTTGCAATATATTATGGATTCAATGACATATGTACTTCCACACAGAATGACTACAACACTACTTTCAGCAAATTACCAGGCATCAAGAACAACATTGTTTAGGATCTAATTTCACAAATCGCTGATTCTCTCTTTCTATGTACTTTTTTTTTTTGTTTTTTGAATACGAGGAGTGCTAGTATGGATGAATGAGTCGAAAATAATTCGTGGATAGTAATGCACCGCAATTTTGACACGATCAATATCTTTGCATGTACAGTCAATTTGTTCTTTTTCTTTCGAGCGTTCATGAACGTGTGTGAAAATTAATTACAATTTCTTTATGTAGAGTTCTTGATGTCCTGTTAAGGTTTGAAAAAGCATAAAACATTAACGACTAACTCAACTCGTATTTATGTTATTGCAAAATGAACAAAAAGTAATATGCACTAACATTGGTGATAGAAAAAAGTAGCACTAACTTGCATTAAGTTGGTAATAGAAACCCCACATATTCTGAAGTGCAATCTGTGCAGCAAAAAGTAGTTTCAAAACCTCTCAACAAAGGATAATATGGATTCAAATACATTTAACAAAGAGGCACCATTGATCAGGCATCAAGTTTACTAATAAGACATGTATAATATGAATTGTCATTAATGATAAAAATTAATGCTGCAACGTGTAAGTTCCATACAAAGATTATAATTAAAAGGGTGATTTTGTAAAATAATAATACTAGTAGAACTAAAATGGCCCGGTGTAAAAAAAAATGATTACACAAACCACATCAACTTCAAACTTATGAACAAATTGCAATCATCACCAAAAGCGTAATAAGATAAATTAACAATATGCAACAACATATACAATTCACCAAGTATAACAGTCATATATTCGTAACAAATTGTAATTTCTAATTACACAAAAACATATTAACTTCCAAGTTATTAGAAGCTTTCGTATAGAAGTGTTAAATTATTGAGAAAACCCAATTATGAAAAATGTAAGTTTTCATATGCAATTGTTTAATCATATGGTCGAAAAACAATTGACATAAATGAGATAAATACGACACTAATGCTAATATCTAAGTTGTATATTTCTCAATCAATTTCAAAAATAATAAATTTTCAAATGTCAAAAAATAATAAGAATCACATACAATCGTAAAAAGAATAACATTTTAATTGAAATTGAATTAAATCGACTAAAAAATGATACACTAATCCACTAGTACAAACTAAGGAGTCACTATTCATGAAAAAAAATACAAAAGCCAACAAAAACATCTTCTTCTCTTCTGGGATGGCGACAACTTGTTTCTACTTCTTTGGCCTTGGGGCATCGTAATGGTTATGCCAATTCTTTGTAGATGAAAATGGACGTGTAACACCATTTCTTGAACGAGACTTAGCTTCACTACGCGAGACCATCATCTTGTATGTACTTGCAAAATTTTGATACAAGTCAATAAATATTGTCGAATTGTATAATTGAAAGAAAATAGTTTTCTGATTTCAATCAATGTCTAGATTTTTTTTTTAAAAAAAAAAATCTGATTTGAGCGAAATAAGAATTACATTGTACACCAGATTCACTTTAAAACTGGACTATTAAAGTTCAACAATTGTACAAGTATTTTTCGGCAACATTCTTGCAATTATAGTCGATTTAAAGAACTATGATCAAATTTTGAGAAAATCAACTGAATTTGGAATAACAAAATCTTAAAACTTAGTGTATTGAATTTCTCCACAGTGTACACTATATTTAAGATAGCAAAGAGTTCGATGACGACTAAATTTCTAGAATTTTCGTGAGAGAAATATATGAATCAATTGTGGATCCTTTTTTCTTAATGAGAATGAAAGTGATATATTTGGGATGTTAAATTTAAGTTCTTTTTAGTTAGAGTAATCACGACCGCTATGAGAAAAAAAAATACTTATACATTCGTGTGTCAATACATCTTTAATTTCTCCTTCACAAAATTATTTCTTCCAAAATCTACTAACAGTTTCAATCCATCTCCCTAATTTGATTATTTTCCTCAATCAATCATATCCAAAATTTGCTCACCTCCTCAATCGATCGTCTCCCCACCAATCATCTCCAAAATTTGTTCACCGCTTCAATCTATTATAATAATAGAGCCTACGATCAAATCTCACAGTTAGAAAATGGTATATTAGTACTATTTATAATCGTTCACTATCGCCTATCGATAGTCATACTATTGGAGTAATATATATTTCAATTGATTAATAAAAATAGGATGATTGTGAATAACATTAATCATATTAAGTTAATTAAAATGTTTGAACATTTTTTTTTCTATCTACCCATTTGTTATATTCACAGCTTATTTCTCAATTAAAAAATAATTTCGACACGTTCATACATGCACTTAACTAGTGTCGGCCGTCTCCCCTCTCGTCACAATCTTTACAATCCATTAATTTTTAATTTTTAATGGTTCTCCGATTCAAACTGAATCGCTAAGCAGAATTTGGTTTCAATCTTAGTAACTGGATAAAGAGGAAAGAAGCCGATAGCGCTTCTGTTAATTCATCGAAATACAAGAAGAAAAGGGGAAGATGAAGACCAAGAATTTCCGGAAAAGAAGTACAGCCGTCGCCGAAGAGGAAGACTCCGACCAAGAAAGAAGGTGCCTCGATTGATTTCACCAATAGTATACTAAATTAATCGTAAATGAACAGTTTTTAACTTATTTATTTGTAGGAAAGTCACTAGGGTTTTCATATACAAATACTATTAACAGAAATGAACTTGGTCAGATTGGCGTTAGAGGAGGTTAAATTCCTTCAGAGGCAGAGGGAGAGAAAATCTGGAATACCCGCTTTACCCACAGCCACGCAGGCTGCCGCCACTGTGGGTGCTGAAGCAAGCAATGTTAGTACAGGCGGTTTGGTTCGCAAAGTCAATGACAAGAATGAAGGGGATGGGGAGAAGGATGACTTGGTTTTGCAGGATACCTTTGCTCAGGAAACTGCTGTCATGGTCGAAGACCCCAATATGTATGTCATGGATTTTAGTGAAAAATCATTATCCCTTCTAGTTGCTTTTAATCAGTATTCTTTGTCATGAAACTCGATTTTAGTTGCTTTTTAGGTATATTGCTTTGAGATTTCAACTTGAATTCACTATATATTCATTCTTTATCTTAACTGATGTTCCCTTTAGAAAGTAACCATGTTTTGGGAGAAACCAGTCTGCATATCCCCTTCTAAAATGATTACTTTTACGACATAGGACCAAAGTGTCAATAATTTATTGACCCTAAACCGAACCTAGAATAATGATAAACTACAGAGAAGTTTCAATTCAATGTAATTCAGAGTCTTTGTTTATACACCCCATGGGAAAGCTAAGTAAGGAAATAAAAACTGTCTAATTTAATGGGAGGACAAAATTATATCACGAAATCAAATCCTCAAAAGTATGAGATCTTTTCTGGTCTAGACCTACTGCCTGTGATGCACAAATGAAACATTTTACAGATTGGAATGCTGTGATCCACAATATTCTATTCTACCCACATGCAGTTAATCTAGTGAGAAGTAATGCCACAGAATATTTGGATTCAGTCAGCGAAACTCATGCTTGGGAATCGATGTAGCATCTGAATTTAAATGACCTACTTTACCAGAAACATCTGCAAAGCTCACAAGGAGAGCAAATGACTTCATCATCTTAAATCTCCTCAATGAAAACTCCAAGTGCCTGTAAAAGTGGATCCGCTGGTGGCAGTGAAACTGATGACATCATTGCTCCACTGGAACTAGGACCCATAGGCATAGCTGGAGAGGTGCAAAGATTTTCTGATGAAGGAAAAGTCCTTGACCTTGAAAACTTCTAGCGTGTAGTTTCGTAAATAAATGCTTAGCTTAACTCCATGATGTAAATGAACCATGGTTTATTACCATTATTAAAGCCTACATGTTTATTCTGCCATAAGTTGTGAGCATTAATATTACACGCCACAATCTTTCACCAGACATTGGCATTGACACATATAATCACCTTTGTTTTCATTGTTGGCTTGCTAGGAGCAATGAGATATTCAATTTAGTAATTTATGAGATATACGTGTGTTCAAGCATTATGACATTATTATGCATTTTAGAGTTTTGGGTTTTGGTACAGTAAGTGTGCCTGCTTTCTCATAATTCTAGATGGTTTGGCAAGAAAGAAGTAAAGGATTTTCTAGAAGCAGTACATGTGGCAGCTCTACTCTGGGATACTGTTAGTCTTGTTTTGTAGAGTGCAGACTTCAACTTCTGGGTTTGACAGATTCTTTGTTATTGGACATGGATAGAAATTCTTCATTGATGGCATTTGAAGGAATTGGAAATAAAATTCATATAATTTTGTTCTCCTGTTATGAGGATTCCTCTAGGAAGGAAGTTTTCTTTTGTGTGTTTCCCTCAATCTTGATTTTGTTTTGAAGTTTAAGAATCAGGGAGAGTTTACGCCAGGCACTATATAGTTGTGTGGTAAAGTAGTTAACATGTTCTCATTTGATTTTCATTGTAAATTTAACACTTCCTGTTTTACAATCCATGTATAAGTTTAATGTGTAACGAGTAAAACTGGGAGCTTGATTTTTTATCAGGACTAAATTGGCATATATTTTCAAGCTTAGACTACTGGGTGTTTTTCAATCAATGTTCAACCACGAGGAAGGAATACCTTCTTTCTGATGTAAACCTTTTGACATGGTATATGCCTTTTTTGGTGTGGAATTCTTGCTAAGTTAGCAAACAAAATCTTCTAATTTAGAGAAGAGAAATATGCTGTTTCTTTTTAACATTTTCTAACTTTGTCATGCAGAGATGATATTGTATGTCACATGCATCACGTGCTTCCCATTACCTAGTAAGTGGTTCAGTGTTGTTAAGAGTTATTGAAGTTATCTTTTGTGATTCCTAAACTAGGGTTCCTTTATGGCACTTTAGGTTTTAGTTGCAGATGATGTATTTTAATGAAACAAATTTTCTGCACCCCCATTCACAAGACATGCATGATATTCACAGTACAATTCCTGAATTTGATAATAGATTTTAAATTTTAGAATTAGGGATTAAAGGGACAATAATGAATGATTTGATGAAACTAGTTTGCACTTTCCACTGTCTTGTTGGACTGCCAAATTATGAATGACATGTTGAAGCATTTATTTTGAAAATTGTTTTGTATGCATTTGTGATGGAATGATCTGACTTTTTTTAGGTGTATTAGTTCTAGTTTTCTATGAATATTTACTTGTTTAGAAACAGTATGTAGTTAATCGCTTATCAAGGAGATTAGGCTTCTACTTCTCTGAAAAAGAAGTAATCTTTTATTGTAGGGCTCTTGTAGGATTTTTAATTATATTGTCGTATAGATTCTTGGCTTTACTGCTGCAGCTTCTAAACTAGCGTATACGTGCCTACCCTTCTCTTTTATTTTTTAATGACAGGCTGAGATATGTTGAACAAGAATTGGCAAAGAAAAGGGGCAGGAACATTGATGCAACGAATCAAGTAGAGAACGACGTGAAACGTGCAGAGAATGAATTATACCAAATTCCAGAGCACCTGAAAGTGAGTGACTAGAATTTCGCTTACCCAGTCTTCCCCTCCACTCCTTCCCTTTTTGGCACATAAGAAAGGTTGTTGCAAGTTTTATTTTCCCTTCTGGAAAACCATTTAGCTGTGGTGGGAGGGACCAACACCAGTTTAAAAGGTTAAGCCCTGATTAGGACTTCAGTTGCAATAATAAGCAGGTTACCTTCGCAAGTACCTTTGGATGATGGAAAGAACCCAAAAATTATCGTTGATGAGATTAGAGACCAACAATTAGTGATACAATTGTAAATAAGTCCAACAAATTTATATGCCGAAACTTAATTTCCTTACAACATTAACTAGGAATTATAAAAATCCATTGAACTCGACATGTCAAGTTTCAATATCACATTGTTCTCTATAATATTTTGTCAATGGAAGTTGTAAGTTATTGGCTAGCAAGAAGTTATCTCTTACTTTGATGGTTTGACCTTTAACAAATGCTTCTGTGCCCTTCAGTAATAAGAGTAGGAAGCTATTTATTGATGATCTTACTAGAAGCATTTGACAAGCTATTAGGTTGGAATAATTGGGAATTAAACAACTAAGAGGCAAGAGCGCTGGTGAAGTTTCATGGCATTGGTTCCGCTGAGGAAACAAATCCATGAAGGCATTATATACATCATGGTTAATGAAATCCTGGCAATATACATAAAAGATCCTGGACGTCCATCTATATCCATTGTAAAAACTGGTGCCCTTTGGGCTAGTTCTGAACATAGGTTTCATAAAGAGTGTATATTTGGTTTATTTGTTCATAAATTCCTCAAGTTGCCAATGCTATAATACAATATTCCCTCACTACAAGTGTTGCAATTGCTGGTTTCACTATATTATCAATTTTAGACAAGTGCGACACTGCAACTTACTGGTGTTGGCTGCGCTAATGCCAATTTATCTGTTTAAATATCTGTAGTAATATTTTCCATCGTCTAATCTCATTACCTATGATTGCATGTTTATCATGCTATTCTGAAAATGCCCAATTTTAAGTCCTAGTTTACTTATCAGTGTATGTATTGCCATAGTATTTGACGTCATGTAATCTCATTACATATGGCTGCATGTTTCTCACTCAAAAAATGCTCGTGTTTATGTCCTATTTTACTTGAGGACCCTGTCTCTGGAGTCCGGAGAAAATAGCATATTAATTGCCAATGACATTCCCTGTTTCAATGGCACCTAGGACAATGAACTGGTACAAAGTGCTATTTTAATATCTCCATTTATTTGAATGAATTATATGTTAGCTTGTGATAAAGTTCCCAACAAGATCACAAATATCTTAGAGGAGGACCAGGAGGTCAGCCAGTAGTGGTTTTTGCTGGGCAAATTGTGGCAAAGGATTGGGAGCTTATTAGTGGGACTGTTTGAACATGAGATAAACTAAGCTTGCTTCTGTTGTAAAAAAATAAAATGGGCAATTAATAATTGCTGAATAGCCATTATTCATCAAGCTCTTTCCTTCAAATTATGACTATTAATCTGTAGAACTTTAATGATCTTATTGAGGATTTTTCTTCGGAGTGGATTTTTCCATCATGGGGCACAAACATTTTATCATTCTGACCACTAGTCGACTATACTGCCAAACAGTACAATGTCAATAAATTACAAATTTATTTTCTTCACCAAAGCCTATTTGCTAGTCAAATTTGTATTATTAATCTTGATGTGATGATCATAGTCACTTTGAACCTTTGCTTGGGAAATCTTCTTTATCTTTGGTGAACAATCCTAAGCAATGGGAAGATGCTGTGGCAAAAGCAGAATTTGTCTATAAGTTTTCAAAAATCAGACTGGAGGGTTGAGTCCTTTGAAACTGTTAAATGGGAAACAACCTGCACATTTCTATAACTCAATTGTTTTGTGTGAAATGGAAAACAATCATTTGAAGGATAAAGCGTGAATACCAAATTTAAGAAGTTTTATGAAGAGATCGGTCTGGAAATAGAGGAATCAAATGCCAGTTTAAGAAATATGCATGCCAGAAGAGACAGGCAAAAAAAATTGAAGGAGACTTGCTGATGGTTTATCAATGGAAGGAAAGATGTCCATTTGGATCTTATTCTAAACAAAGCAAAAGGAAGATGGCCTTACAAAATCATTAAGAAAATTGGAGAAATTGCTATTGATTTCACTGGCCAAGTATATGGGCAGGGACTGGTCATTTAATGTCTCAAATATTTGTGCCAGTACAAGGGAGAGGAAGTGAAAGAAGATCGAGATGTCAAACTCGAAGATGAGTTTCTTTAAAGGGGGAAAGAATGATGCAACTAGTAAGCATCATTACAAATAAATCTTTGAATAATGAACTCGTCTAGTCAAGGGAACTCTAATAATGATTTAACCACTAAAGAGTAGTAAAGAAAATGTTTGATTAGTCAATTGGTCAAGTCAAAACTCAGGAAGTAGTTTTGAACTTTTGATCATAGAGGAATCTGGAACGCATGATTAAATTCTTTTTCTAGAGAAGGTAGTAGTATTAAACTATAAATTATGGGCTGCCATTTGAGGCAGATTCCATGTTTTGTAATCAGTTTTACAACTGGAATAATATCCATAATTTCTTGAACTGTCTGTTGAGGGATTCAAGTTTTTTCCTGAAACGTGTATGGAGTAATACTTTAATCGAAGGTTCCTCTTTTCTTTTTTTTTTTTTTTTTTTTTAAATTCAGTTTGCATCATGTTGGATGCATAAAAGTCAGTCAGAGAAGGCTCTAGAGTTTGGTGAAATTGGTCAGTAGGAATGAATATGTTCATTGAGTAGCGGAGAGGCTGAAGGGCTTAGTGGATTGTGGTGGAGAGCTGGTGGAACTTGGAAGAAGGAGATGGCTGAGTGGTTAAAGGTGGCCATTGAATCAGGTTGGTGGATGGGAGGAGTGGGGTTGGTTGGTGGTAGTGACGATGCAGTGGCAGAGTGGAGTTTGCAGAGTCAGGATGGTAATTAAAAGGGGACAGGAGGTGTAGGGTGGGTGGTTGTGGAGAGACAGCATATGGCAGATAAGGGGACTGAGAGTTGAACAGAGGGAATGACTTTTCTGATTTCTCATTCAGCTCAGACCCTTCAGTTTTTGTCAACTTCCTAAAAATCCTCAAGTTGCCCGCCTCCTCAATTTCAATACATTTTCATTGCTATTGTCTAAATCTTTGTCAAGTTAATTACTTCTCCAATTGTCCCTGGTTGAGGAGGTGGCTATTGAGTTAAAAAACTGAACGTAACTGTTGAGCAGAGGAACATTTGGATGACAGGAAAGTCTGAATTTTCTGTTAATTCAAGTTTCACATGCATGCCTGTATATTTCTCTTATAAGAAAATAATAGCTGTTGTAGTACCTTCCTCAGAAATAGGGATGCACACACACATATATATATGGCCACCCACCAGGCATAATCCTTCTACTACCCTATCCTTTCCTTGTGAAATAGGACTCTTCACTCTTGTATCATAAACAAGTCACAGAATCAAAATTTGTATTTATGAAAGCTTCCCTATATTTTTCCTTCAGGTGAAGAGGCGAAGCTCAGAAGAAAGCTCTACTCAGTGGACTACAGGAATCGCTGAAATTCAGCTTCCAATTGAGTGCGTTTGGTTCTATTAATCTCTCAAGCAATGATTTAGTCTTCATTAAATTAAAATATCAAGTGCAACTTGTTTGCTTTCGTATTTTTTGCCCCTTTCCCCTATAAAGGTTGATACTAAGTCAAAAGTGTTGATCCTCCAGAAAGCTTTCTATTGTTGGTTTTCATTCCCCTGCTATCACCAGTACCATGTAATCTTAGATACAAATTTTAATGCTTTTTGGGTGCATGGGAGGGAGAGAAGTTAATGCAATTTTGTAACCAAGCTTCCTATATCCTGCTACAATGTTTATTGACTCTATTCATAGCTGTACAATGGGGTACTACTGCCTTGTTTTAGAAAAGAGATGCACAAATTCTTAGTTGAACAATTAATACAATGGGCACATGTTACTGTTAATAGGGTACGGCCGAGAAACATCACCTCTAAACTGCCAAAGGCAACTGAAGTTCACTGCTTTCTTATGATTACTCGCTACTCTACAGGTACAAATTAAAGAATATTGAGGAAACAGAGGCGGCCAAAAAGCTCTTACAGGAAAAGAGGTTAATGGGTGGCACTAAAGCAGACTCCAGCATTCCCTCAAGTTACAGTGCTGACTACTTCCAACGTGGCAAGGACTATTCAGAAAAACTTAGGAAAGGTCAATTTTAATTACCTTACATCTCCTCACTACACTGAAATGTGCATAAATCCATCTACCGGAGTAATAGTTCCCCGAGTATTTGCTCTATAATGGGAAAGATGCCTACAGGTTTGGGTATACTTAGTGATGGCAACGGAACGGAACGGAACGGATCGGGGCGGATCGGCATGATCCAAATCCGCCCCGCAATAATTGTAGAAGATCCAAATCCGCCCCGCGATTCACTATTTTTCGGGGCGGATCGGATACGGATCGGGGTGGATCAGAGTCCTGATCCGTATACTGATCCGTTTATTTATTTTTTTGGCATTCAAAAAATTTAAAATATATTGAAACAAGTTTTACTACTATACTATAGAGTTTAAACAACATTCTAAAATACATTAACTACTTAATTAAATGTCCAAAAGAAACAAACGACATCAATTACTTAATTAAAAATTGAATATTCCAAAAAAAATTTATCTCGTTATAATTTAAATTTTTTTTTTTTAAATACGGGGCGGATCGGATCGGGGCAGCCCCGCTCCGAGATCCATGGTAAATCACAGATATCTGCTCCGATCCGCCCCGCCGACTCACGGATCAGGTATTTTTCACTCCATTCGGATCCGGTATCTATCGGGTTCGGGGCGGATCAGATATTTTTGCCATCTCTAGGTATACCATTATTGACAAGTATTTTCTTCCACTTCCCTTGGTATGTGGCAAGCATGTTTGTACATCCTAATATTTAAATTACTTGAGTAATTAATTTCTATTTTAAAAGACATGCAACTTGTAAGCTAAAACAAGCATGTTAAAAATAAAAAGTTAACCTAAGCAAAAAACCAAATATGCACTTAGTATATATAATAGGGATGACATTCATACATGTTGATTTTGGTGTATTTGCTGGTTTGCCATTGCTACCTGCCACCTTAATCACTAATTAATTTCTTCTGTTATTTCTTAAAAGTGAATTTCTCGCCTTGTTTAGCCTAATTTCTTGTTTATTGATACTTTTTAACGTAAACTACAATTATATTTTGGCAGAGCATCCTGAGCTTTACAAAGATAAGGGTGTTGGTGTAGATGATATTGGTCCAGCATCTAGACAATCTGATTCAGTTACTGATGGAGCAGCTCGAAGGCCAGCTGCAACAGACGAGTTCATGCTTGAGCGATTTCGGAAACGAGAACGCCATCGTGTGATGCGGAGATAGCCTGCATTTGAATGCCTGATGCCTCTCCATTGAGAGTAGAGGCTGATTTTGGCCCATGCATTGATGAATTTGGTGCTCCAACATATTTCATCTTATGTTTGTTTGCCCAGTATATCAAGGCAATAGCTTGTGAGGCCTTGTTTTATTTGCTTTCTCGAGGCATTTTCTATTTATCTTGTTCATGTAATCTACTGTTACCACCAAACTGATATAATCACTGTGCTATTAAACGGGGCTGTCAATTGATCCCATTATGTTGTTGATTTTGGTATTTGGTTGTGTTTTTGTATGCAAATGTTCTGTTGGTGATGGTAGCATAAAGTCATTCGGCAAATGTGTGGGGAGTTAATAGCCCTCCCAGGGAAGCTCGTGAAGCTCAATCCTGGAGGCTGGAAGGCCAGTGTGGTATGCGCTGGAGATAGATCAGAAGCTTCTCTCGTAGGACAATAAGGGGTGTGTTGGTTAATATTTCTGATATGCAACAGTGCCACAGCGCTTGTTCTCGAAGTCCAGGGACTTGTTGCGAACATCATTAACAGGGGTGCTTTTTAACGTAACAAATCATTATACCGCACTAAAGCATTCATATAGCCGGAGAAATATCACTATAATGCACCAAAGCATTCATATCCATTACAATCACATTTTATCAAGTCAAAACAAGAAGATAAAATTGGAACTACAATTCCAGGAAATTTATGGTAAATTTTCCGAGATACAAAACACTACATATTTTATAGGGCGTTTCAAATCATTTGACCCCAGTTGTATCAATCAGAATTTTATCAATTATGCCACTATATATGGTACGGGGTGGTGATGCATAAAAGAAACTAGTCATCAATAACTCCGGCCCCAGTAGGTCCACTTTCTGGCAGGTTTTCCCGTGGCAAAGCACAACGTACCTGCTTATTAAAAAAAAAAAAAAAAAAAAAGAATATTCAGTCGAAGAATGACAAACCATTTGCAATCAAGTAAATTGCATCTAGTAATAGCAAATTAACAAGCCATACACCAGTCCTTGATTGTGTAGAAGCTCATTTTTCACTTTTGCTTCGGTGTTCCACTGGAGGATGGAATGTTCATGTACCCCCAAGCAACATCAGGAGATCCGGGGACTTTTATTAACAAAATTCTAGAAAAGTGAACTCAAATTGTACCTTCTGGAAGTTCTGGCTGGTCAAATGGAGAACACAGGGACTTGGCTGCACCCATCTCACCCTTTGTCCGTGCTTTTACATCTTTCTCCACCTCCTATAGTACGAAACACAAAATTAATGCACATTTTGATACAAAGAGAAATGCTCAAGCAGCAAACATGCAACCTACCTACATTACATGGACCTAGCCAGGGGAGTTTTTTCTTTGGTTCAAGTATAGGCAAGGGTGTCAAAAAAAGGTCTAGTCTTCATCAAAATTTTGAAATTTCAGGAATGATGACATACTGGGGAAGAGTTAGGCGCCAATAAAAAGGCATTTGGTACCTCAATAAAGGGTAAAAATAATAGTTATAAGGAAAAACTCAAGTGACTATAAATACTAGAGGTTCTTGAAAAATTAGTGCTCGATAAAATATTCAGGGATAATAGCGTTCAAATATGAAGGCTTAAAATGGATTATAGTTTTAGGTCCAAGTATTCTCAGGTTTTCACATGTCCCCAATCCCAGTGACCGCCATCACAAACTGCAAGCCTGGCGACGGCAGTCCCATTAAAATCGATCAATTTGCCAATATTCTTCACTATTTTTTCTACTTGCCGTTCTCCTGGTACTTCTAGTTGGGGTGTTGAGGGTTGGGGATCTGTGCAGGGCATGACAAAACAAATGTACCATGCAAATGAAATAGGTATACAGCAGGCAGCCACATGAAGAGAAATAGATATCATACCTCCTCATCGCACCATGGAGCCAGAATCATTTTCTTTTGGCTCAGCGCATCCGCAAATTCTTCCCACGTGTTTACAACTTGAATGCAGGCATCTCTTTTCTGTTTTGCAACTTCAAAGAGACTTTTCTGGATGCTATTGAGCAAGTCGTTCACTTGTTCAACCAAATTAGCCATGGGAATATCAATTTTGGCTGAATTGTCACGTCGGACAGCACGCACCTGATAGAAAAGAAAACTCAGTAGGAAGCAAAATAAGGATCAAGTATGAAAGAAATCATGAATAAAGATACCGAATGGGTACATTTAATTTTTCTTTTCTTAGTATAAATTAATTTATGTAGTGGTAGATGATAGATCTTAAAAATATAAATTTAGCAGCAAAAACTATACAGAGCTTGCAAACAAATAATTGCAGAATTTAAGACTGATACCTGATTATTAGCAAAGTCCTTGGGGCCTATTTCAATCCTAAGAGGAACACCTTTCATTTCCCAATGTGAATACTTCCAGCCAGGTGAATAGTTATCTCGAGAATCCACCTCGGCGCGGATGCCAGATTCATTCAAGGTCTTTACGGTGGCTGCACACGCATCAGAGATTCCTTGAGTGTTGGCATCCTTGTAGGGTACAGGGATTACGATTACTTGGACAGAAGCTATTTTAGGAGGCAGCACCAAGCCTTTATCATCCCCGTGAACCATAATCATTACCCCGATCTGCCAAAAGTTGAAAGAGCAAAAAGAAAAAAAAAAAATATCGATTAGCACTGAGGCAGAAAGAAATTGTGCTTATAAAACCACAGAAGTGAAATTTAGGGCCTGTTTCATTTTGAAACTTAAATCTATAATATCTTCTATGGAAAAATTGGAAGAAAGGAATTATGAGAAGGGAGGCAAATCCCAATTTAAGTCGCATCCTTTCCATTGCATTTGCCAAAAACCTTCAAACAGAAATACAAACACTAGTTTTAAGAATAAGATGATAGGCATAGTAAGAACTTAGACCATCCTATCTGCTTTGAACAGCATACAGTAAACGATTTTCAAGAAAACACAAGATAAGTAAGTCTTTGTCCTTTACTTAACAAGCACGTCACAGTTGTTTAGAATTGACTTTGAACAACGGAAAAGAGAACCTTCAAAATGTATAATGACAAAAAGAAAGAATATCCTGCTTACTGTTCTGGTAGTATAAGCCCAGGAATTCTGCCAGACCATAGCCTTTTCTCCTTTATCATTTTCAAAATTGATCTCAAACATTTTTGCAAAATTTTGACCTAGACAGTGTGAAGTTGCACCTTGTATACCACGTCCAGTGTTTGGGATAAAAGCCTGGCAAACAATGCATCAAATCATGTAGAAATGTGGGGTAACGAAAGTTCCCTGTACAAGGAGAGACAACACTCGTAGAAAAATTAGCACTGAATAAGATTGTGTTATTGTTGTATACCTCAACAGTGGTGGTGTAAAGTCCACCAGCAAACTTCTCATGCTCACTTTTCTTGCCCTTAATAACGGGAACAGCCAAGAATTCTTCATAAATATGTCTATACAATTCCAGAATATCAAGGACCTGAAACAAGTACAATAAGAGAAATGCTCAATAAAAACGATGAACCGCTAATTCAGAATTAAATATCCTGATCTCGCTATCAAAACTGAAATATTAGTTATAAAAAATAAAAAATAAAATCATCAAATAATTATTTCCACCAATTAGCCAAAAAACTGCACGTGGAGTCTACATTTCAGCTCTTCAAATTCAAAAATCAAAATGCTGCCTTGCCGTTTCCTGGACTCTTCTATTAAGGCTCAAGTACCCATGTCAGTAACTCCATTCTCAAAATAAGGATATTGCAATTGGTTCCTTTCATTCAAAGAGTAAAATAGAGACTTTTTATGAATGACACTTGGGCATATGCCTCAATCTGAATCTGAAACTCATACCCAACTCCATCAACATAGACTTCATTCTTACACTTACAATTTCTATCCATAAAATAACACAATGCCACATTTGTTAACAGTTGCTAGTTAGAAAGAATTTGCAGCACTGAAAGAACTCTAAGATACACACACGGCAAGAAAATAGATTTTAGGTTGCAGCAGGATAGGAATGGGTAATTGAAATCACCAAAAAACTCACTTGAAGCCAGCGCAAGTACAGTAGTAATTAACATAATGTTTTACTGGATACTTCAAGGGCATTCCTTGCTCTGGTAAGTGGCAACAAGAAGTATCGCTGTTCACAAGTTTCAAGTCAAAAAAATTCTCCAACCAATGACACCACCGAACATTATCATATATGCACATATTTGGAGCGTCAAATCTGATGCTAATACAAAATAACCATGAACTACTAGAAAGCAAAGCACTACTTCTAGAATGGAAGATGACCTAACATAACAAATCTAAAGCAATAGAAGCGTGATACCCAATATAGCAGTGAGAAAAGGTACCAAAGCTTACCAAAAAAGAGAGGCTGGAAATCTTTTACAGTCTTGTCATGATATTAAAATGAAATGGTCTTTAAATTGTTCAGATTAAGGATCCACTTTAGGAGTAAGATTTAGTCAAAAGTAAAAGTTCAGAATACTTGCAACAAGGAAAATCCAGACATTGCAATCCATAATATAGCTAGAAGTACCTCGGTATCTGCCTCCTCCTTTGTTGCAAAAGCAGTATGCCCTTCCTGCCAAAGAAACTCTCTACTCCTGCAAAATCATAAGATGACATCACCAATCAGTGGAAGACAACCTGATTCTTGACAGTTTACAGTTATGCTCCTTGTCACAAGATATGACTGTTCAATTTTTTAATAAACAAAAAAAAAGGATAATCTGGGGAATAACAGATTAATTCGTTTTTAGCAAATTTAATACAAATACTGAGCCTAATGAAATAGAAGCTCTATCCACCTTCTAACTGCAAGACTACCCAAACTGTCCTGCCAATAAAGCACAAAACTAACTAAAAAGACAAGCTCCCTGAAAAGCACCTAATAAATGGAGTAGGATTGCTAAACTCCCACCGAACAACATTGCACCACTGGTTAAGTCTCAGAGGCAAATCACGGTGTCCCCTAATCCACTTGGAAAAATAAGGATACATAACAGTTTCACTAGTTGGTCGAATGGCAATGGGCACTTCCAGATCAGATTCTCCTGACTTTGTAACCCATGCAACCTGTAAAAAGTTCAAGATCACAGTTATAACCAAGGAGGAATCAACATTACAGAGATTGCATTCCGAACACAGAAGAATTCATTACTACTAATGGTGAAGATTATATTGCTAATGGAGTTCTCATTCCTAGTGCTTGAGATTGCATTCCTAATGGTGGACTTATTATAGGCGTAAATTTAGAAACTGATATCATTATATTTTTCAGTAAATATTAATTTTAAGTTAATGAATAGAACGAAGTGAGGAAAAATGATTCATGTAGCTAACCCAATATATTGAGAACAAGGTTTTGTTTGTTCTTGTATAATATTTTTGAAGTTCGGGATCTTTCCAATTTGTTATTTTAGCAAGTTTTCCATTTCTTAAAAGTTTTAACATATAAATAGGAGTATAGGACTAGTCTTGTAAAAAATTCAGGCATTGATTTTTGAGATAAAATTTCACTCCACAATTCTCTCCCAAATTCTCAAATTCATTTAAGCTCTTCTTCTTATCTCTTTCTCTTTACCATTACACAACAAAATATCAAGCCTCCAAAACAGAAATAACCAACATAACAACCTCGGGATCCTTATATAACACTAAAAAAAATGCACAGGTTTTCTCCAGTAGTGTAGCCAGGATCCTGAATCTCAAGCCTCAAGCACACAAGGAGGAATCAAAAATATGGTGTAACACACTAGAGCCAAAAGCAAAGCAATCTCACCTCAGGAGCAAACCCCTCTATATGATCCTTCTCCTTTTGTAGAACACCAGGGGACACAAAAAGGGGAAGTAGCAGTTTCTAATTTTCATTTTCTTAATTTCAGCATCAAAGAAGGTCTGCACATTTAAATAGGAAACAAATTCAACAGACATATCTAGATTCAACAAATGAGATAAGAATCAAAAGGTAAAGGTTATCAAAACAGAACATAAAATAGTTATTGAGCAAGGAAAAATTATAAAACAAAAAAGTACAACATTCTATGAACAACAATTGTCCAATTTTTTTTCTCATGATGTTGCAGCTAATAATTTAGGTCTGAAAATAGGAAACTGCAAAACATTGTTACTTGTGTTCTGCACCTCAAATATATAGTTTGGAAATCACATCTAAAGTATATGTTATTTTATGATAATACATGACCGCCGGTTTCACACATATAATGCAAGTATCTACTAGTGGTGCACAACAACAAACTAAGTCATTTTCTAATAAAACTTGGGGTCTATAATGTTAAAAAAAGTCACCACTCCATTCGATGCTCTTATGAATTTACTGAAAGGATAAAAAAAAAATCAAAATTATTTGCAATTACATCAAGTAACATAATTATCAGTAGAGTTTCACAGGATAATGTAAGCTTACTTGCATGATCTCCCAAATGGACATCGCCCACGGTCGCAAAATGTAACAACCAGATATGTCATAGTACTCAATCATTTCACCATTAACGACAACCTATATAATCAAGGAGAAAAAAAGTGATCAAGACTGCTGGATCAAAACAATTCATATTTTTAACTTATGAGACTGAAACAGGAATTTTGGAGTCAATTTAAATCACAGCTAGGTTTGCAAGGACAAAATATCATACTATAAGAAAATGAGCAAGATGCAGTGTAAGACGAATTGGCGTTCAGTTAACTTAGGTCCACATTGAACATTAAAACATAAATGTCAGTTTAAACTTTAATAAGAGTTGGTGAACATCAAAAAAAATGGGGAAAAACACTATGAATTGTAAATTTTCTAAATGATTACGTTTGTACACTTCCTCTCCTCCGTGTCTTCCTTTTAAACTAAATGCAAACAAAAAGAAAAATCGGTGTTTTCCTTGCTAAACTCCAAGACAAATAAAATCTAAGGTTCCCAAAGAATTTATATTCCAAATTTATTTTATTTTTTTAGAAAATGAATGAAAAAAATTCATTGAAGCATACATATCAAAAAAAAAAAAAATGCAGCAAACTAGTTAAGGGGTAAACATATAACAAATATATATGCAACCTCACCATATGAAAACATTCAAAAAAAGAAGCCAGAAATTGAAGAAGGCATACCTCAGAATACCACTCTCCAAAGTTGTCATCTTTCTTGTAAGAGAGACCTAGACCAGTCTCCTTCTTCACTTCTTTCTTTTTTCCCTCTGCAGAACCAAATCATAATATTTCAAAAGAATTCCCACATTGTTTATGCAAATAAGCAATCACGCGCACACACATCCATAAAGAAGAGAAAATAGATGCAGTCTACGCTACTGGGATGAGATAAGAGTGAAGATCAATACTCACTGGTGTTGGAACTATTGGCACCTTTGCCAGCCATGAGATGATGAATCTATAAATTATAACAGCACAGGACAGGGCTGTAGACACGAATTGAGGCAAATGGGTAACAATTGAACAGTAAGAGCAGGGTGGAATATTATATAAATAATTGAATAGAAACCATCTAACACTAGTAGTGCAGTGCATTGAAAATCAAAAGAAAAAAGAAACAGTAAACAGATCGGCATTCATAGGGGAAACAATATTAATTATGAAAAATTCATTTTCATAATTATCAACAAACAATACGGAAACAAATCCGTTTAAGAATTTATCTAAACCAGCAGTTACGTGGATTCATTAATTTCTTTCCACTAATAAATTAATACATTGTATAGAACAAAACAAAACATAAAATTGAACTGGAAAAAATGCAAGTATAGTATGAAGAGGATAACAAGAATTTGTACCAATCGGAAGAGGTCGCTCTCTCAGCAGCAATAGCAGAGTCAAACACGCGCTCGCTCAGTGGAGAAGTTGAGGCTGTAGCTGCTGTTCTTCGGGTAAACCTAAAAACGAAAATCTTCCGTTGTAACTTGGCTGCTTGTATTATTTAGGGCCCGTTTGGCGTGGCTTTCAAAAGTCAAAATGGCTTTTGAGATTGAGAAATTGTTAAATTGATTTTGATAAAATTGTGTGTTTTGTAACAAATTTTTAAATAAAATTGAATAAATTCAAAATAATTTTTTGAAAGTACTTTACCTAATTAGAAGAGAGTTTAGAGGAAGTTAATCCAAGCCGTAAATAAAATAAATACTCCATTCTTCTATATAGGCATCTAAGTTTTAGAGAAAATTGTAGGATAAGTCCTCAATTTATACTTCTTTTAGCAACTTAATGTTTCAATCAATTTTTTGAAGATTTCATCTCACATTTATTAAAAATATTGGTGCATTGTTAATTAAACTAAATGTTACGTTACATATCAATCATAAAACTCTGTTTATGTGACGGTTACAAACCAATTATAAGACTATTCAATAAATAAAATATTTGTTCTCAAGTTGGATACTTAAATTTAAGAGTGACTCTTCACTTTAAGTTTAAGACTAATTAAATAAAATGATACTTTCAATAAAAATAGGTTAAAGACCAAATTGTTACAAGACATATAAAATAGGGACTATCACTGTAAAAAGTTTTATTACCATTACGCTGCGGCCCTCAATAACTACAACGCATTCCACTTCCAACCGCAAATAAATGTTGAAACTTTTTCCCTTTTTTTTTGCAAATTTTATTAATAATAAAAGAAAAATAGTACTAATAGAAGACTAGATCTCACTTTAAAAAAAAGGTTAAAACTTGGCCCGAGACCAAGTTGAGTGCAACGCAAAGTCAACGTTGAGTGCAGCCCTACTCAGAGCCCGGCCAACTCACTAAGCTCTTGCTCAGATCCCTAAACTTTATTTTACCAGTTTGTTGTACCTTCAAATCTTATAGATACAATTCTTTTATTTTTTTAATTTTATGTACAAATATTGAAGAACAAAATTTATATATATACACTCTCACACGTGCAAACATATATAATTTACATGTTTTATTCCATTTAAACTCCTTACAAGTTACATTACTGGCTTATTTTGGCAATTTAAGGGGATAAAATCATAAAACAGGCATACAAAATTACAAAGCATTTGTAGAGAGTCAGTCGTTTCGGGTTGTCTTAACATAAAGCCGTCCACCAATATTCATTTTCTTTTACTGAAACAACAAAAACATAAAACGAAAGTCGAAATAAACAGTAAATTTTTGGGTTCACGGACGTTCCAGATTGTATTACTAGAAGATTGAGCCTGAAAAACTTTGTTAAGTACAAGTATCTACGAAAGGGGAAACAATGAAAATTGAGTACATTCAAAGCCACTTAAGTGGTTCTACCAATGGGAGAAACACGTAGAGCCGCATCAACTTATGGGCAACACGAAAAGGCAGAGAGAGTTCAACAAGCACAAACAGATGCCACTCGTAAGACTCCTAGTGAAAGACCATCTACAAGAAAGAGGGTTACGGTAGTCTCTCAGCTTGGCTCTGGCGGCAATATTTTCAAACTCCGCATCCACTCACAGAAGCTAGGATCGTCAAAGTGAATAAAATTACTCTTTAGTTTTGTTCGCTGCTCGGTAGTCAAAGTTCGAAGCTGAGGAAATCTTGCCTCCTGCAGTCGTAAGTTGAAATATTTGAGTTGTTTATCACCAAACAGACTGGAATGTGTTACTTGTGCTGTTATTTCACTCTAGAAAACTAAATTCAAGTATAAACAAACTGAAAAAAGCAACAAATAAATTGCAACTTAATTAGCACATACTTGCTCGTAAGGGGGATCTTTGTGTGCTGGTATCAGTCGAGAAACAAAATATCGAGCCTGAGAGCTCCCCTCCTGTTAGAAACCAGAACCACTCAGAATCTTGATTTATAAAAAAATCCAGTACCAAGCAGAGAATCTAAGGCTGGAATGGATAGCGTTTTTCATGGAGTACCTTAAATGCAAGAATTCTAGGAGCTGGAAATCTCATTTCGGTAAGCTCTTCAGCCAATGTCCTACAAGCTGCCAAAGCTGCAGCACTGTTTCCTTCCTGGGCAGCAAGTTCAGCTCCCTGAATAGAAATGGAAATTTGTTACTTAAAGAACCGCACACATAGAAGAAGAAATATAAGCACCAAACTAAATTTCCTAGTGGAGGAGGTAAAGGGAAAAACCTAATGAAGCTGCTCCTTCCCCCTTTTTCCTCCCTCTCCCAACTAAAGATGAGGAGAAAAGGGCCCCATACCCAATAAATAAAAAGAAAAGGAAGAAAAATGCAGCCATTCCAATTTGGGAACCAGTTTTTGCAGTTCACCTCTAAAAACCAACGATCAAGGTCCAAGGTTATTCAACAGAAATTCATTCAAGGATAGGATAAGTTATTTCCATTTGCTTACAAATACTGAATTTAAAAATATCTATGCTAAGTTACTTCATTATTGAATCAAGTAAAAACCAGAAAAAGGCTCATGCTTACAAATACTGATTTTAGAAGGATACAAGTAAACAGCGAATCTGGAAGGCTTCAAAGGCTAGGTTGTCATTTAAGCATAACAATCAAGTCTTGGATGCATTGTCTTTTAAGCAGGCCCTAAGATTTCAACTCTACCCATGCAGGATCTACGTTCTGCAATCTTGAAGGCTTCAAAGGCTACGTTGTCAAAAGTGTCTATATAACACCGACTTAGTCCTTAATAATACAAAGCTAAATTAGTTGTGCACCAACTAGAGTTCAGAAAGAACTTCAACCATGGCATGTCTTTTGATTTCCTCAATGAAGACAAACAATTATAAATTTATGTATGAAGTTGACTTGAGAATTTTAACCTGAGAGAGGAAGTGTTGTATTATCAACAGATACCATTTCTGATCTATTCTCACTCTATATTCACGTATGTTCACAAACACTTGCGACAATAAATAAATAAATGCATGAGCTAAAAGAAAAAGTACAATTGGGATGAAATACATATCCAGATGTCAACCGTTTCATGCATTTGATGTTGGAAACGAAAGGGAAAACACCCCAAACCAAATCAACCTGACAGAACTCAATCAACGAGGCTTGATTTTCCCCTCAAGTGTCTCCAATTTTTAACTCATAAAGAACACTTGGGTTCAGCTATTTCGGTTAGTAAGCTGTGATGATTAACCATGAAAAGTGATGAAATAAGCATTTTATAGGAGAAACATAGTTAAAGAAACAATGAAAAAAGGAAAAAACGCCTCAAAAGAGAAAAAAAAAATAATAGATTATGGTGCTCAAACATGTGCAACGAATGAAAGATGCACCCTTACTATGTGGCTTTTCTTTTTATATTTATTAACAGTGGGTTTTGGAAGGCTGGATTGGAGAGTGGGTGGCCTCTATGCTTGTGAAGCATTTACATAGAGCGGGGCCAGAGTAATTTCACGGGTGAAGAGATCTTGGGTCAGATCCAAAGAAATCTTTCTGGAGCCACTTTTTTTTGGCTCTCAAAAGCTCTCGTCTTAAAAAAAAAAAATTGTTTTTAGTGCATAATAAGTCCCTTTCACAAGCTTTCACCAGCCCTAAGCTAAGAAGGCTAAGGTATTTGCCACATGTAGTATTGGGGGATGTTAGATGCGCTTTGTGATTTGATACAACAATATTTTTCAAGGGCCTAAGCTTTCCGCCTTGCAATACACCTATGGGCAGGGAAACAAAATGGTCTGATGCAGCTAGACAGACAACAAAGTCTACAACTGTAAACCAAGCCAAGCATAAGTGTTAACACCCCAAAAGGAGTAATCTATGTGTCCGCTCAACATCTCAGGGCAACAGTGGGTTTGGAGGACATGTTCATAGACATGCAGTTACACCTGCTTTGTCAGCAGTAGTCATGTTGCCGTGGTTTTAGTGCTTTAATTTTGTGCCAAAAGTAACACCTCATTGCTAAAAGTAACAGGTTTCTAGCCCCATTATCCTGACACATGTAACTAAGTGAAGTTGTTTAGGAGAAGGGAATATTTATCTTATTCTTCCATAAAAACAAAATTTAACATCCATTGTAAAAGATTAAGCCACACATGCACTGTACATATATTTGGTCCTGTATTTATTTTACTAAATATTAAGCTTAAAGTTAAAAAAGTAAACTAGGTCAAACTAAAGGTGAATAGATAAGAAAACTGTTTGAGCACTCATACTAAACAACAATCGATAATATAAAGATGATATTATAAAGATGCAGCGTCATAACCTAAAAGATGACTGTCAAAACAAAAAAAAAAGGTTTATTGAGTGACATACCAGCCAAATAAAGACATCGGTGCCATGATCGAGAACAACTGCAGCATCAGATTGCATAGAAAGGTCATATGCTGGAAGTTCCTCAAAAGTTCCACCTTCTCGGTGCATTAGACAGCGAGGTGCCACCATACGAAGAGATAGATCAAAGGATGCATTGAGGAACAAGCTTCGCAACACAGACCTCTCATCTTCATGACCAAGTATACTTCCGAGAAGTGGGCCTCTTCTGAGATGGAATAGGAGTTCAGGCAATAAAGAGAGCTCCTTGGGAAACCGATAAAGCTTTGACTTGGGCATTTGGGAACCAAACTTATTAGCAATATCTTTAATTCTCTCATCTATCATTCTCCGCATATCAAGGGCATCAGTTGAGTCTTTGGCTCGTAAGAGAGTTCTCTTAGCAATAAGAACTGCAGCCACTTCATCCTGAACACTCTCTAGATATGCTGAAACACTATCTACGGTAGGCAATCTAACGGTAATCACTCTTGAGACATCAGCTTGATAAATATTTGAATATTGAATAACAAATTGAAAGTACACAAAATCACTCTTGATGTCTCCACGAGTCTCCAATGATACTGCAAAACTCTGTGTTTCTTCAACACTATGCATCTGAATCGCAAGAGCACCGTCATTCTTAAATGTTTCTTGACTGTCTATATGTGCCTCCTCACCAGGGCCCACCACCTGACTAACAAAAATATTATCAGAACAACGGATTTCCAGCAAACCATGAGAACCTGCAGCCCTTGTAGATGCCCTCTGCAAGTTCACACCAAATGCTTCTCCAAAGTCATCGTGGAGAACGAAAACACCACCAGACGCTTTTGCAAGAGGCTGCAAAACAGGAACTCTTATGGGACATGTTCCGGCACATAGTAGGTCAACCACTGTGTTACGTCTATGAGCCTCACGGCCTCGATTCTCCATCCACTTCAACGCTATTTTCTCCATATGTGGATAGTTTGGGTGACTGAGAGAATAAGGAACTGAACCAGGACCATGAGTACTGGGTCCACCAGCACACACAATTATTCTGCTATTTCCACCAGGCCTTTTAACAACCCCTCTAGACATTTCTGCTGATGGCCCCTGAATTATGGCCATGGCAACCTCCACTGCTGTACCTAAGCAACGATCTCTGGAAGCTTCAGGTAGATTCAGTTTATATGGCCTTAACGATGAAAAAATAGCATGGGCAACAGGGAGGGAAGCATGAATTGGAGACAAATATATCCCAGTCCCATAGATTAAAGCTTTTAAGGACTCCTGACTGGGCGATCTGTCACCCGGAAGTACATCTGCAGATGCGGTTGATTCTTCTGAGAAATCATACACTGAAACTGTGCGGCCAAAGAGCACAATCCCTAGTCTTGTTGTTGGGGGTAAAGAATCAACAAATGCGTGCAAGGAGCTCTGTAGATGCTGCAGGTGTGGCTCATCTAAACACTCATCTATTACCAGAACTATAGGCGCTGACATTCTAGATTCAGACACGGGAATAAAGCCAGGTCTCTTGTTCCCAGTCTGGACATAATCGACCAAAGGAGAGGATAGTTCTGGCCAATTTCGGAGCTCTTCCTTGCTGGGTGCTATATATTCCCCTTCGCTTCCATTCAAATTTCGGCAAATCACACATTGCCACTGGCCTGAGCCAAGTAAAATATTGCAGTAGAGATTGGCATAAGCTCCACAATTCTGGCAGCGATGGGGGTCACGTTGTATTATTTGAGGACCTGGTGAAACCTCCCTGCCCGGTGAAACTAATGCCCCAAAACCTAAACTGGGTGCATTGGCTAGTTTCTTCTGTTTCAAGACCTACAGCAGTAAACATGGCCAAGTCAAACAATAAAGAGACATGCATGCAGCTCATCTTATAAGCAACAGAATATTGTCAGAGAATTAAATTGAAAAGCCAAGGCATAACAGTCACCAGTCAAATTATGCATCTAAAGATGAGAAGTAATAATATTCTCTATAAAGTGTTTTGAAGGACACGAAGAAAATAATATGCCTGGTTGATTCCATAAACTACAGTCCATCAAAAACTGAAGACAATCCATGATAGTTATTTAACACTTTCCTAAGTTACAAAACTATAACCAGGTAGCATTGGTTCCTTGTAACTGGTTAGGATGAAGAGAGATATACCTTGTGAGCTGAGAATAAAACGTTTGGAGATTCTGCAACATGAGCCAATTCCTCTGTGATGTCAGAAATTTGGTGCTGCAACTCAGCTGACCCATTTGAAAAATGGGGAGGCGATGATGTAGGTAAAGACGAGCCCAAGGAGAAAGCAACAGGCTGAGGAGTTGCGGGAGAAGTTCTGAATGGCACGGCAGCTGGTTGGAGAGGCGATGAGAACACGGGAGGGCCAGGTGGAGTGCTCATTCGAGGCACAGGGCTTCCTGTTCTGATCCCATTTGCTGGTGATGGTAAATTTGGAGTCTTAATTGACGGAGATGGAATCTGGTTTGATTGTATCAATGGTGGAGGAGGAAATCTCGGCCCTGATGGTGATGGTGATGATGATGATGGCGGTGTAGGGAAAGGAGGGGTGCCCAATTTTGTATCCAGGCGAGGCGATGGGGTGCCTGGGCTAGGAGTAATAGTAACAGAGTACCCAACGGAAGATTGCGGTTGATTGGCCATTCAAAGGTTGATCTAATCCCAAAAACTTCAGTCCCAGTTTCAAGATTTTCAAACTTGACCCCCGCAGCTAGCCCTAGAAATTATTTTCCATTCTACAAGCTTTTGATAGTCATTTAATTTCAGAAAATTCCCCCAAAACTCTCAGTCGAGATACACAGGTACCAAAAAAGTTATGAAATAGAACTATGGAACCTTAAATCCCCAAGAAGATCAACAATAATGGGTTTTAACTGAAACCCAAGCCAAGAATTCCAAGGCAAGTTCTGCCCCCGATCTCCAATCCAATTTTCAGAAGAGCCAAGGTTTAACCTTTCAGCCAAAAATTAAGAATTGTCAAAGATGGGCAACCAACTTCTTGATTGAGAACTCTGGTAAAGATTTTCGAAGAATTAATTAATTAAGAATTCGAATCAGACTGAATCTTGAGGTTTTTTTTGGCGTCAGGTTAACACAGAAAAGGCACATACATAAAGACATATGATGATGAAAATGCGTAAGAATTAACACGAATGAAAATACCTGCGTATTAAGCCTTTCCTGTTCCCCTTCTCTAAAAAAAATTCGGGGTGTTTTCATGGAAGGGTTCTTGGAAAGGGGAGAGCGTTTCGGTACTAGTTTTACTGTGTGCCGAGCTGGCTGTAACTCGGCACACTATTGGTGGATGACACGAGGCAATGTCCACCTTGTAATGTGCTAACACTCATTTATAACTTAAATTGATCAAATATATTTTTATTCATACATTTTATAAAATTCATAATTTATTATCTACTTATTATCTATACATTTCATAAGATCTATAATTTTTAAAAATTTAAAAAATAATTTCAACACTGTCAAACATACACTAATAATAATGTCTTGTCTACATCCTTGCTAGCATCTTCGGAATCAACTCCTCAATGAATTGTCCACGAAGATATATTCATAGTAACTATATTTTTACTCTAGTATTAGTTAAAAATTTGTACTTCAATTTTGTTTAATTGTGTAAATACACTGTAATTTGATTTTAATCAGAAAATTGTCTAAATCTGTCACTAGAAATGGTTTCTAATGGAATTTTTTTTTTTTGCACGGAAATTTTTAACTTATGCATTTTAATGCGCAACTAGTATTTATTTAATGAAAAAAATACATTTAATTTTAATTAGATAAAATTGTAATTGGATTTTTAATATTTACAAAAGTTGCAAATGGATCCGATACATTTATTAAATAATATTTAATTTAGCATATTAAATATATCGTTATAGCCGTATCAATTAAATTTTTCATAAGAGAAAAATATAAAATTATTGTGCATTAAGTATACATAATTGATATGTGATGTGAAAAACTTGAATAAAAATTAAGTTAAATAAATAAAAAAATGACGCATATAATATTATGACATTGAATCAATCTTGTTATATTTTTTTTAACATAAAAATACTATTATAAATTAATTTCATATTATGTGTTTTTTATTTTTGAACGATAATAAAACGATAAATTAAAATATGAAGAATATAGTTGGAACTCTAATAGCTCAATTAAATAAAAGTATTTGAGAATCAAGTTTGTGACAAAAATTATCTTTCTTTTTAATGTTATAACAATGAAATAAAAATTTAAATTCTAAATAATATAATTATTTAATAATAAAAAAATAATTTTATTTAACATATTTGTTATTAATTATGAACTTAAATTTTAGTTATTTTATGGTAGTTCTTAAAATATAAAAAAAAAATTAGCATATTATCAATTTGGTCAATAAAGTGTTAATTAAAAAAAACTTGTTAGGTTATGAATCCAATTGCTAATGTCTTTAATTAAAACTAATGACATATTTGTCTTTTTTATCAAATAAAGACTAATTACGCACCAAAATACGTCTGTAAAAAAAAAAAACAAGTGTTATAGATTATTTTCGCACAAAAGACAAAAGTCAGAGAGTTTCACACCAATTTCCCCATGTTTAATTTTTAATCAAAAACTTAACAAATATACAATTTTTATAATATACTAGTGGAGTGCACGTGCAAAAGCACGTGTTTTATTTTAATTAAGAATTTAATAGTGTGGTCATTATTTGTGAGTTTCTTAATTATTTTTTTAGTTATGAAAGGTTGAGTAAAATATGTATTAAAATTTATTGGAGAAAATACGTATTTTTTAAGAGTGAGCAATATAGTTTCGATTGATTTTTAACATGAACGTTCTTTATTTTTAGATGTGGTGAATGAGTGTATGTATTTTCTGACAATTGATTATTGTAATTCCTAGAATTGGATACTTCAATTATTATGTGAAAAAAATTATTGTGCTGCTTTCAAATTTAAAGTTCCATATTTTTCCTCATGATTTGATTTTGTAAAAATTTTCAATTTATCAATTTAATTTTGTTTATTCTAATCAAACATTCAAAAAAAATTAGATCACACGAGTATCATAAAATATGCAAAAGATTACTTGTGAACTTGCAGTAATAAGTAGTAAAAATAGTTATTATAAATTAGCATAAATTGTTAATTAGTGATTTCTCATTAGGTAGATTTTTGAAGTAATTAATAAGCAATAAATTCGGAGAAAAGTGTTGATTTATTGTTTTATATTTATTTCCTCTATTTAAAAATTGAAAATCAACAAAATTATTCAAAAATTTAAAAAAGAGTTGATAAAAATAAGTACATTAATGAGATTTTACTTATTTTCGCAATAGTAAAGTATATAGCACATCAATACTATATACATGTATAATTGTAATGATTTAAACATAACTTCATGGTACTAAATTACGTAAAAATAAAAATAAAAACTCTCAATAGCTTAAATCAACAAAAATAATTCAAAAAGTAAATGAATGTTCATTCCAGAATTTAAATAATTTAAGCTTATAATTTCTCAACACAATGATTAGCAATGAAAACATAAATTTGTCATTCTTAATAGCGTGTTCCGAAGTGCAAATTTCAATATCTTGAGTGATATTCACTATATTCTTTTGTCATAGCCAACAAGAAATCTGGAAAATTATTTTTACTATAATCAAGAAGCTAGGTAAAAATAAAAATAAAAACAAAAATAAATTAGTGTAAAAGAATACATATTTAGAAACGATATTTTATATTTTGACCAGTGTTAAATTTAATATTACTATTGTATTCCAAAAAAAAAAAAACTTACATTGCCAATTCTGTTGCTGGAAATTAGGAAAAACTAAAAAAAAAAAAATAGAGAAAAGAAAATGAACAGTGGTGGACGTTCATAGGAGGAACAATGCTACACCAAAAAGAAAAAAAAGAAAAAAAAAATTGTCAATTTTAGGAAATCAAAAAAAACAAGAACAGTGGTGAAAATTCCTCTTTTAATATATTAAAATATTGAATATTAGAACTATTTAAGAACTCGAAATGAGAATTGAAAATCAACACTCAAACAAGCAAAAATGTTCAAATAAGTACAAAAAATTAACAAAAAGAAGACTTAAACAATTAAACAACTACTTGTAATAGTCAATTCACGAACCGTACAAATAATAAGAATCAATAGCAACCTTCAAATCTATTCTAATCAGTGATGTGAAAAGTTAAGCAGATAGATCTGCAGAAACAGCTTTTATAAAACAAAATTTGGATGGATACTCAAAATAATCAACATATCTGTAAATTTTGAGGCGATTTTTTAAAAGACATGACTGAAATCGAAAAAAATGCGAAAAATATAAACGAAGAAATACAAGTGAAATAATGAAATGTTGAAAAGAAAATAGTGCTGAAAAAGATTTACTATTGAGAAAAAAACAGTGTCAATTTCAAAAAATTAGGAAAATGTGAAAAAAAAAAAAAAGTAAATAAATGGTGGTGGGCATTCATAGAAATAGTGCCACACTAAAAAGAAAGAAAAAAAAACCGTCAATTTCTAGAAATCAATAAAAACTTAAAAATACAAAAATAAAATAATAAAAGGAATAGTGGTGGCACGCATTCATGGAAATAGTGTCATACTAAAGTCCCTCTTTTAATATATAAAGACAGAGATAATGACAAGACTTAAATAAATGACATTCCTGTTATGATACCTCGTTTAACTTGAATGGATTTCAATACAAATAGCTTCAAAAGTAAATGATATACATAATAATTTGAAGAAAAACCTTGACAGAGTGCCAAAGTACTTAAATGATATACATAATAGCTTCAATTCCACCTCCTAAGACTATATTCGGTACATATTATTGAAAGAGATTAGACAATTATATTGATATAATTTTAACTTGTTTTTTCATCTTTTAAATTACTTTTTAATACTATCTAATTCATTCTACAAAATGGCAATACAAGTTTAGTCCTAGAGAATGAATACATTTATTTATTTAAATATTTTTTTTAGCATAATTGTATTGAATCGAGTCTTTAGATTCACAAATCACACGGACCATTTTTCATTTTTTATTACAAAAATAACTGAACAAACTATTGAGGCATGGGTGGCTCAACATGGACCGTACTAGGAGTGGAAATTGGTCAAAACGAGTCGGCTCAGCTTGTGTCCACACGAGTTCGGCTCGGCCCTAGGGATGAGCCGAGCTCGAGCCGACTCATTTAAATAAAATAAAAAATAAAATTGAAAGGACCCAACAGTCCCAAAAGTGACAGTTTGGTCTCACGAGCCACAGGCCGATTCGTGGGCTTTACAAGCAGAGCTTGCTCAGCTCGTAAAAACAAATGGGGGCTCGATTTGACATCGGGCTCGTCTCTAAATGAGCCTGAACCAGCCAAACGAGCCTGAACCGACCATGGGCCGAGCTCAGACAGGCTGAAGCGGTATGTCATAATAATTGATTTGTATTTTTAAATTATTGATGAAATTATTGGTTTGAATGGTTGGGTGATGATTTAATATTTTTCTTTTTTCTTTTTCTTTTCTTTTCTTTTTAATAATCAAATTGATGTTTTACGTCACAAAAACACATTAGGCGCAGACGTTTGAATAATTGGGATCCTATGTGCTAAAAATCAAACATTGGGACCTCATTGTCACAAAATTTAGAGGTTAAGGACTCTCAGTGTTATTTGTCCTAAATTAAATAAAGGATACAACTGTCATTTTGATAAAAAAAATTGATTATTTAATGGTCAACTGACATTTTTCTTCACAAAAAGGACATCAGTCGCAGATGTTTGAAAGGTTTGAAATCCCGGGTGTTAGAAATCAAAGGTTCGAGATCCTATCGTCACAAAGTTCAGAAGTTCAAGACCTCTATTGCTATTTACCATTTTAATTACTCTATCTATTGGGGAAATTTTCATCAATAAATTAAATTTATTAAGATATTTTTTAAAATTATCAGTTACATAAACTTGATTGTTAATTTAATTTTTAAAATTTTTATTTTGTTGTTGAAGAATTTTTACGTCAACAGAAAAATCTGTTAGAAATTTATAAATGAAATATTACAGATTTTGTTGATAAAACTATTTAGAATTAAAAAAAAATCAAATTTGTTGTAATTACACTAATAAACCTATTATTAATATCGATAAAATTTAGATGGCTAAGACAGATGATAAGTGCTTTTTATGCACTTATTTTAGCCTTTGAATTAATCATTTATGCCGTCATATAGTTGATTCTTTACTTAATCTAGTTTATTATTGTTCTATTTCAGTTTTGGACTTGTTTGTGAAGAAGTAGAGAAAATTGGACGAAAAGAGCAATACATTAGAAGATATTTCAAAAGTATACGGACTCAAGTGCACTCAATTTAAAGTTGAAGGACCAAATTAGAGATTATGTAAAGTTGAAGGACCAAATGAGATGTCATAAAAAGATGAAGGACTGAAATGATCAAAACTTAAAGTGGACGAACCAAATCGGTGACCGTTGAAACAATGAAGACCAAACTGCAAAAACCTAGAAACTACAAGCTGGGCGAGCGCCCAGCAGATGAGAACCGAAGTAGAGACCAAAGTGCCAAACCTGGGCAATCACCATTTTTGTCTGTGTTTTTTATTTTTTTATTTTCTCTCCTTTTTTAATTCTAATTTCTTTAGGTAACTCTTGGCCCACGAAATTTGTAATCTTTTGGGATATTTTGGGGCACAATGAGAGTAGTATAAATATGAGTTATATTCTCATATCAAATGAAGGATTTTTGGGAGTCGAATTTGGAAGAAGACGGAAGAAACAAGAGAAGACAATTGACTGACGATCAAGAGTTTTTGAAGATTTCTTCTCCTTCAATCCATGCCGGGTTCTATCAATTCTTGTATTTTTAATTTAATTATGTTCTTCTAATTTTCTTTAGCCAAGGTAGACGATGAAACCTTGTTTTAATTAAGTGATTATTTTGTTATTCGTTTAATTTCTTTTTAGAGCTTTAACGTTCATGGTTCGTTCTTGATTAGATTAATTAAATAAAATTCATTTCATCTTAAATATCATGTATTTTTTATTGTTAGAAATTGATTTAGTTAATTCGTGCTTGGTGCTTAAACTTGTTCTATTAATTTCTTTTGATTTTTCGTCATCTTTATTTCGAATTGGGATACATAGAATACTTAGAAAATCTTTGATTCTTTGTTTTCTTTCAATGGAATTTGATACGAAAAACTCTTAAGTAATTTATGTTTGAAGAATAAGGGAGAGTCTAAATTAGTTTTTCTTCTTTTGGACTTAATTGATAAATATTTGGGACAACAATAGATTGATTTCGAGTTGTCGTGTGTTTTTGGGAATTAATCAATAATTAGATAATTGCCGAGTTTAACAATGGTGGATTCTGAAACCTTGGTATTTTAAACTTCTTGATTTTTCAATCTCATTATTTTCGCATAATTAGTTATTCTTTAAATTAAATAATTTTATCAAAAAATCTTTTCGACTCAACTAGCATAGAATAATAGTTAATTATGATTAAATTATACTTTCTCCATTGCAGTCTCTGTGGGATCGACCTCGTTACTACTTTTCTATATTCCAATAGATTCGTACACTTGCAAGTTAATTAAAATTTGACATCAAGTTTTTGGCGCCGTTGCCGGAGACTGCGTCTGAAGGTTAATTTAATTTTAGTTAATTTTATTCTTGACTAGTTATAATTTAGAAATTTATTTTTTATTTTATTTTATTTATTTATTTATTTATTGAAAAAAAAAATTCATTGTGCATGCTTGGTCGTAGATCTCTGGAAATTAGGCTAGAACCACTAGATAGTGAGATTGAAAGAACTTTTCACCAGAGAAAACGACCTACTAATTTAGATAAGATTGGAGGAACCGAAGCAATAGTAGCTGTGGGTAATGAAATTGAGGAGAGACCTTTTAGGGACTATTTTAGTTCATTGGCTAATTTGAACACCTCATGCATACAATACCCACAAGTAACTGCTAGAAAATTTGAGCTAAAACCGAGTATGCTTAATTGTCTTCCATCTTTCTATGGTTTAGATAGTGAAGAACCCTATAATCATCTCACGAATTTTTATGCTGTATGTGAGACATTTAAATATAAGAATGTTTCTCCTGATAATATTAAACTTCGTCTGTTTCCTTTTTATCTGAAAGATAGATCTAGATCATGGTTTAATACGTTGCCTGCTAATAGTATTACTTCTTGGGAACAAATGGTTGCTAAATTTTTGAATAAATACTTTCCTGTTCACAAAACTAATGCTATTCGCAGGGAAATTTCAGAGTTTGTGCAGAGAGACGAAGAACCATTCTATGAAACTTGGGAGAGATTCAACGGGCTTCTTATGAAATGTCCACATCATGGTTATGAAAAATGGCATTTATACCAATATTTTTTGGAGGGATTGCTACCATATATTTAAGAATGGTTGATTGCCACAAGTGGTGGAGAGCTTATGTCTAAGAATGCTACAGAGATCTGGAGCTTCTTTCAAAAGCAGACTGACAATTCACAACAGCGGAGTCGATCCTCTAGAACTGAACCAACGAAAAGGGGAATCTATGAGATTCGTAGCAGTGAACCTAGCTCAGAAATCAAAGAAGTCAAATGCATGATAGAAGACATTTCTTGCAAGTTGACCTCATTGACAGCCAATAGTCCTACAGAGCCAGAAGCATGTACTGATCAAGCTAATGCCCTCGACATGATGAGGAAACAGCCTTACAATCCTTATTCAAACACATACAACCCATATTGGAGGGACCACCCCAATTTCTCTTGGTCACAGGGTGTTCAACAGGATAATACAGCAGGTCAAGCCCCCCAGCAGGCTACTCAACAATTCAATCACAATTTTTTACATCCAAAACCATGGAAGGAGGCGATTCAAAACTTGACAAAAGCTACACAAGCTGCATTAGAGTGCCAGAATCACACACCATCGAATTTAAGAATGAAAGCACGCACTAGCCGTAACTCATAGGCACAATCCATCTCCAACACGGAAAACATGATGGGACAACTAGCTTCATCAGTCCAACAGTTGGCAACAACCATTGAGAAAGGAAAGTTTCCTAGTCAGCCATTTCCTAATCCTAAAGGAGTGCAACAAGAAGAGGCTAAATCCATCATGACTTTGAGACGTGGAAAACTGTTTGACAACAAAGTGGATATCTCAAAGCAAAACTCATCTCAACCACTTTCTCCAGGTACTGTCCCAACTGATGATTCAATCCAAGGAACTCCCAAAGAGGACAATGAGCCATCTTACATTCCAAAAGTTCCATTTCCTCAGAGGCTCACAAAGGTAAAGCAAGGTAATTCTGTCAATGATATCGTGGAAATCTTCAAGCAGGTAAGTATAAATATTCTTTTACTTGATGCTATTAAGCAAGTACCTGCTTATGCTAAGTTCTTGAAAGATCTATGTACAACAAATAGACAACTACATATGCGCAAAAAAGCATTTTTAACTGAACAGGTTAGCTCTATAATTCAAAACAACACCCCTCTAAAATTTAAAGATCCAGGTTGTCCTACTATCTCATGCATCTTAGGAAACCATAAAATTGAGAAAGCTTTGCTAGATTTAGGAGCTAGTGTTAATCTTCTTCCTTATTCTATGTATATGCAACTTAGACTAGGCGAGTTAAAACCAACCTCTGTGATTTTACAACTTGCTGATAGATCTGTGAAAGTACCCCGTGGAATTGTAGAGGATGTTTTGATACAGGTTGATAAGTTTTATTTTCCTGTTGATTTTATTGTACTTGATACTCAACCGGTACGAGACTCTGCAAAACACATTCTTGTAATTTTTGGTCGTCATTTTCTAGCAACATCTAATGCTATTATTAATTGCAGGACTGGAGTTATGCAGCTATTTTTTGGCAACATGACATTAGAATTGAATGTTTTTAATGTCAACAAGCAACCATATGACAATGTTGCTGACGTTGACATGATAAAAGCATCAAGTGATGATTCTTTTGTTTATACTAATTCACCTGTCATGGATACAACTAAATGGAAACAGAAAATTGAGCCACTTCCAACGAATGCCAAAGTCAATAGGTGTAAGCAAAGCAGGTCCTCCAAAGTACTATTCAGAGTGCCGTAAGGCAATCAGACAATAAGTCAAGCTAATGACTATAAATAAGTGCTTAATGGAAGACAACCTATTTTCTAACCCTTTTATTTACTTACTTTATATGTCGTAGTTTTAAATAGTTGTTTAATGCACTCATTAAGCCTCACCATGTCATGCGCAGAATGTCCCACTTGTGCGAGCCGCTTGGACAATATCTAGGCAATCATCCTTTGACCAAGGGTCCTAGCACTACATGTGAGTCCACTTCACCTAGACCTTCAGCTAGTCAGATTCATCTTCTCCACATCTATATCTGAGGAGTAATTGATCTTTTTCCTCCTTTTATTTGCTTCATTGTGTTCTTACATTGAGGACAATGTAAGGTTTTTGTTTGGGAGTGGGTTAAAAAGTATCAGGATACTTAAGTGCTTTTGAATTTGTTTCGCACTCTGGTCTGTATAACTGAAATAATTTTGATTTCAAAAAAAAAAACAAAAAAAAAACAATTTTTTTTTTAATAGTTTACTTGCTTAGTTACTGTTGAATATCCTACTGCCAATGATGATATCTGTTTAAAATTGAGTACAATATTAGTAGAATATTAGACAACACTTGAACTTGTTCTTTTATCTGAAAACTTATCCATGTTAGACTTAATTAAAGAAGCACATAGCCACTACTGACTTATCGTTTATTGGAAACATGGCTTGAGTGTTTGTGTTGATATTGTTGACTGAGTATCATTATGAAAAATTCTGTTCTTACATCCTTAAGCTAGTGACCAAACTGTTTTGACAACAGTTTGGGGGTGTTAAAGTTACTACTTTTGTTTTGAAAATGTTGATGGTTTGGGTTTTCTGGGTCTCATCTTTGGTTGAATAGGTTATAGTCAAGGAGTCTAAACTGAGCACTACTCATTGCTGATAAAATAAAATAAAATACAATATCCGACTCGAGCAATTAAGCCTGTTAGGGTATCTTAAAACTTGGTGCCCTATGGTCATCTAACTTGGGAGTCATCGGCCCAAAGTTCGTTACATGAGTCATATATATAAAAAAAAAGAGAAAAAAAATTGCAAAAAAATAATAATATATATTTACATCTTCATTTCTCTATTAGTTTGTGGGACTCGAGCAATTAAGTCTGTTAGGGTATTTCAAAACCTGGTGCCCTATGGTCATCTGACTTGGGAGTCATCGATCCAAAGCTCGCTACAAGGGTCACACAGAAAACTAGTGAAAGAGAAGTATTGCACAGTATGTAAGACTGTTAACATGAGTAGCATAATAATAAAAAAAAAAAAAGTAGAAGTGCTCAGTAAGGATTGCTAGGTTAGAACCTCAGAGACTGAAGATGAGAATTTAGAAATCACTCACCATCCTAATTCTAAGAATACAAGTTCTAAATTTTACTATTTTTGTTGGAAAAAAAAAGCATTGTGATGATCAATAGAAACTAATTTCGCTAGAACACTTCGGGATTTGAGAGAAAATCATTAGAAGTGTGATAATTTACGAGAGGTGTAAGGAATAAATGACTACAAAGGGTTCGGCCTAAAATATCAACAACACAATATTGGTCGTAGTCTAATACATATATAAGTTTAATTTTTGGCTATTCACACACTCACAAAAGGTCGATCATCAGATAAATGAAATTTTTTGTGTTGTTGTTTGATATCCTTCTAAAAGTATTGCTTTATTTTCGAACTTGAGGCATATGGTAGAAATTTAACCTTGACTAATTTTCAGTTAATTCTATTTGCTTAGTTTAAATTTATATTTAGTTTTGTTTTTTTTTGTTCGAGGACGAACAAATATTTAATTTGGAGGTGTTTGATAAGTACATTTTTTGCACTTATTCGGACATTTAAACTAAGCTTTTATTTTGTCATTTTATTGAATTTTTACTTAAGTTAGTGTATTTTCCTTTCTATTTCAATTTTGGATCCGTTTATAAACACATTGAGAAGATTGGACAAAAAGAGCATAAAATTTGGTGAAATTGATAAGTAAATGATATATCATTGGAAAGATAATTGAATTACGAGTCCACCACTTTTTACGAATCTCAATTTGAAACTTTTTACAAGAAGTTATGGCCGTTTGAAAACAAAATGCCAATGTTAATTTTTAAATGGAATTTTCTTTCCTTTTTGATTCCTATTCTAGTTAGGTAACTTTTGGTCCACGAATTTTGTAATCTTTTGAGATATTTTGGGGCAAAATTAGGGTAGGATAAATATGAGTTATATTCTCATAACAAAGAGAGGATTTTTGAGAGCCGAACTTGGAAGAAGACGGAAGAAACAAGAAAAGACAACTAACTGACGATCAAGAGTTTTTGAAGATTTCTTCTCCTTCAATCCATGCCGGGTTCTATCAATTCTTGTATTTTTAATTTAATTATGTTCTTCTAATTTTCTTTAGCCAAGGTAGACGATGGAACCTTGTTTTAATTAAGTGATTATTTTGTTATTCGTTTAATTCCTTTTTAGAGCTTTAACGTTCATGGTTCGTTATTGATTAGATTAATTAAATAAAATTCCTTTCATCTTAAATATCATGTATTTTTGATTGTTAGAAATTGATTTAGTTAATTCATGCTTGGTGCTTAAACTTGTTCTATTAATTTCTTTTGATTTTTCGTCATCTTTATTTCGAATTGGGATACATAGAATACTTAGAAAATCTTTGATTCTTTGTTTTCTTTCAATGGAACTTGATACGAAAAACTCTTAAGTAATTTATGTTTGAAGCATAAGGGAAGCCTAAATTAGTTTTTCTTCTTTTGGACTTAATTGATAAATATTTGGGACGACAATAGATTGATTTCAAGTTGTCGTGTGTTTTTGGGAATTAATCAATAATTAGATAATTGCTGAGTTTAACAATGGTTTATTCTGAAACCTTGGTATTTTAAACTTCTTGATTTTTCAATCTCATTATTTTCGCATAATTAGTTATTCTTTCAATTAAATAATTTCAAAAAAAAATCTTTTCGACTCAACTAGTATAGAATAATAGTTAATTAGGATTAAATTATACTTTCTCCACTGCAGTCTCTGTGGGATCGACCTCGTTAATAGTTTACTTTCCTAGTTACTGTTGAATATCCTACTGCCAATGATGATATCTGTTCAAAATCGAGCACATTTTTAGTAGACTATTAGACAACACTTGAACTCGTTCTTTTATCTGAATACTTATCTATGTTAGACCTGATTAAGGAAGCACATAGCCACTATTGACTTATCGTTTATTGAAAACATGACTTGAGTGTTTGTGTTGATATTGTTGACTGAGTATCATTATGAAAAATTCTGCTCCTACATCCTTAAGCTAGTGACCAAACCTGTTTTGAGAACAGTTTGGGGGTTATTAAAGTTCTTGCTTTTGTTTCGAGAATGTTGATGGTTTGGGTTTTTCGGGTCTCATCTTTGGTTGAATAGGTTATAGTCAAGAAATCTAAACTGAGCACTACTCATTGCTGATAAAATAAAATAATATATCTGACTCGAGCAATTAAGCTTGTTAGGGTATCTTAAAACCTGGTGCCCTATGGTCATCTGACTTGGGAGTCATCGGCCCAAAGCTTGCTACATGAGTCATATAAAAAAAGGAAAAAGAGCGATATTTATAAAGTTACATCTTCACTTCTCTATTAGCCTGTTTGACTCAAGCAATAAAGTCTGTTAGGGTATTTCAAAACTTGGTGTCCTATAGTCATCTGACTTGGGAGTCATCGACCTAAAGCTCACTACAAGGGTCACATAGAAAGCTAGTGAAAGAAAGTATTGCACAGGATGTAAGACTGTTAACATGAGTAGCATAAAAAAAAGAGTAGAAGTGCTTAGTAAGAATTGCTAGGTTAGAACCTCAGAAACTGAAGATGAGAATTTAGAAATCTCTCACCATCCTAATTCTAAGAATACAAGTGCTAAGTTTTACCACTTTTGTTGAAAAAAAAAGCATTGTGATGATCAATAAAATCAATTTCGCTAGAACGCCTCGGGATTTGAGAGAAAAGCATTAGAAGTGTGATAATTTACGAGATGTGTAAGGAATAAATGACTACAAAGGGTTCGAGATTGCTAAAATATTAACAACACAATATTGGTCATGGTATAATACATGTATAAGTTTAATTTTTGACTATTCACACACTCTCACAGGGTCGAGCATCGGATAGGTGAAAATTTCTGTGTTGTTGTTTAATATCTTTCTAAAAGTGTTGTTTTATTTTCGAACTTGAGGCATATGGTAAGAAATTCAGCATTGACTAATTTTCAGTTGATTATATTAGCTTAGTTTAAATTTATATATTTTAGTTTTGTTTTTGTTTGAGGACTAACAAATGTTTAGTTTGGGAGTGTTTGATAAGTGCGTTTTATGCACTTATTTTAGCCTTTGAATTAATCATTAATGCCATCATATAGTTGATTCTTTACTTAATCTAGTTTATTATTGTTCTATTTCAGTTTTGAACTTATTTGTGAAGAAGAAGAGAAAATTGGGCGAAAAGAGCAATACATTAGAAGATATTTCAAAAGTATGCGGACTCAAGTGCACTCAATTTAAAGTTGAAGGACCAAGTTGGAGATTATGTAAAGTTGAAGGACAAAATGAGATGTCATAAAAAGATGAAGGACTGAAATGATCAAAACTTAAAGTGGACGAACCAAATCGGTGACCGTTGAAACAAAGAGGACCAAACTGCAAAAACCTAGAAACTACTAAGTCAAGCGATCGCCTAGCTTATAGTTGGTCAAGCGAGACCAAAGCTACACCGGGCGATCGCCTGAGCCTATTTTTTGTCTGCGTTTTTTTATTTTTTTATTTTCTTTCCTTTTTTAATTCTAATTTCTTTAGGTAACTCTTGGCCCACGAAATTTGTAATCTTTTAGGATATTTTGGGGCACAATGAGGGTAGCATGAATATGAGTTATATTCTCATATCAAATGGAGGATTTTTGGGAGTCGAACTTGGAAGAAGACGAAGAAACAAGAGAAGACAACTAACTGACAATCAAGAGTTTTTGAAGATTTCTTCTCCTTCAATCCATGTCGGGTTCTATCAATTCTTATATTTTTAATTTAATTATGTTCTTCTAATTTTCTTTAGCCAAGGTAGACGATAAAACCTAGTTTTAATTAAGTGATTATTTTGTTATTCGTTTAATTCCTTTTTAGAGCTTTAACGTTCATGGTTCGTTCTTGATTAGATTAATTAAATAAAATTCCTTTTATCTTAAATATCATGTATTTTTGATTGTTAGAAATTGATTTAGTTAATTCGTGCTTGGTGCTTAAACTTGTTCTATTAATTTCTTTTGATTTTTTGTCATCTTTATTTCGAATTGGGATACATAGAATACTTAGAAAATATTTGATTCTTTGTTTTCTTTCAATGGAACTTGATACGAAAAACTCTTAAGTAATTTATGTTTGAAGCATAAGGGGAGCTTAAATTAGTTCTTCTTCTTTTGGGCTTAATTGATAAATATTTGGGACGACAATAGATTGATTTCGAGTTGTCGTGTGTTTTTAGAATTAATCAATAATTAGATAATTGCTGAGTTTAACAATGGTGGATTCTGAAACCTTGGGATTTTAAACTTCTTGATTTTTCAATCTCATTATTTTCGCATAATTAGTTATTCTTTAAATTAAATAATTTCAACAAAAAATATTTTCGACTCAACCAGCATAGAATAATAGTTAATTAGGATTAAATTATACTTTCTCCATTGTAGTATCTGTGGGATCAACCTCGTTACTATTTTTCTATATTCCAATAGATTCGTACATTTGCGAGTTAATTAAATTTGACATCAACAGACTAATCGCATTATTTGTCTAGAGCTTAAGTCAAATCTAATATGACACATGAGATTAGTAATTGCGTTGCATTAAGTTGGTGGGAGTTTGTATGTCAATATACTCATCTTTCGTAGTTGGATTTGGTCCAAGCTTTTTCCCGGACCTTGGTTGTAATGCTGGCATTTCACTAGCACCCGACCTCTTGAGCTCGGCACCTTTTTGGTCTGAGTTGGACCAGATAGACTTTATATGACTTACATAATAAGTTATTGAATTTGACAATATGTGTTAAAGATATATCTAATTAATTAGTTAATTAGATAATTATTGGAGAAGTTGATTTTTCTTAAGAACTCTATTTTGATGAAAAATAAAATTACCGTCTAATTAGAAAATTGGTTATCTCTCCATCAATTTATTCATGTTATTATGTGAGAGGCAAAGGGAGGGAGACACAATTTCCATATAATTAAACTACATATATAAAAGTGTGTTTGGAGTTTGGAGATATGCAATTAAATTGTACAACGGAAATTCAAAAGATTTAAGATAAATAATTAAAAATCGTTTCCTATGGATGAAGGTATGTTCTTGTTACTTTGTATTTGTTTGTGAAAATTATGAAATTTAAGATCTAGGAATTTAATGCTTATGCTATTGTTCATGTAAATTGTACAAGTAAAACCAATAGCGCCTTCTAACTTAATAGTGTTGACGGCAAACCTTAGATATAAATTCATAATCACTAGCCATGTCTTATTTTATTGTATCGAGTTAGTACTCTTAGTGCAAGTTTGTTAGTGTTTATAAGTATTTATAAATTGGTTAAATATTATTTTTATCCATATATTTTTTAAGACCTATAATTTTTATCTACTTTTTATCCACACATTCTGTAACGCCGCATGCTTACTTACATGATTTTTATAGATTTTGACGATACTTGTCCTAATATTATATTTAATCTTTAATTAATAAATTATTATTTTTGTGACTAACCATGATTTTGCGTTGGAATGTTCCGTGGACGCCCTAGACTAATCGACGCGCGTTTATTAATTTAAATTACAAGACACTTCTAATTTTATTTAAATGTGAATTAAAGTATATAATATTTTTTAATTATTATTATGTGCCTATGTCATATTATATAGATTAATGAACTTAGACATGTCTCTTGAACATATTCATTTCTTTCATATGAATTAAAATATATTTAAATTAATATATTATAGAGAGCATGAAATGGGGCCTCAAAAACGTGGATGATACCAATTATATTTACATAATTTACATAATTGAATTTTAAATGAATACCTTAAAATTGGAAATAAAAATCCTCCTTTTGTTTAAAGCAATTGTCTTGTGGAATAAAAAAAAAAAAAGTCACCATTCATTCATCTCATTCTGGAAGTTCTCTCGGACTTGGTTTCACTTTTAAAAAGGTACTCTATTTTATATTAATTTACTGTTGGAATTATATTTAATTATTTAATGGTTTTGTTCAATAGCTATGTTCATTTATAGGAAATAGTGGTGATTGGACATATCCATACCTGTGTGGATGTATACGTGTGTGTGTGTGTATATATATTTGTGTGTGTGTGTGTGTGTGTTTTATACATTCCAATGAGATTGTCCACTTATTAATTTAATATATCACTACTCAAGAAATTTGAACACTGCACACACTTTCAATGGTTCACAAATAATTCAAGTTTTACCATATTAAATTTTTGGCCGTATTTATTTGACTCTTATGTGAATCTATTCCATAATGTCAATAATTTCTATGTAGTATTTTATCCTCTCATAAATAAAAGAATAATTAAATAAAGGTGTATAATTATTTATTGATTTCTTAACTTAAATCTTTACTTATCTAGAGAGAAATTTAATTACTTTTAGTTATGAATGTTGAGGCTAACACAAACACTTTTTTAATAGATTGTATAAACTTTTAGTTCAAAATAATATTGTTAATACGTGTAAATATTTATAAGTTATTTGTCTATAATATTACTTTGATAAAATATAGCTTATACTAAACTAGTCATAAGAGTTCCCCAACATAATTATAATGCTTGACATTATTAAAGATTTAAAATTGGGCTTAGCAGTAAACTTATACGATTAGCCAAGCATGCCAAAGTTAGATTGGTATGTCTTGTACTTCATATATAATTATGGGGATGATTTTGCATATTTTAATTATTGGAGAATTTATATAAATGGTACAAATGTAGTCTCTTGTCTATTATTTTCGTGGCTGTCTTTTAATTTATAATATTAAAGTAGTACTCACGATAAGACAATATATAGTCAGCTATTATAACAATAGTAAAAATAAATAATATATATATTTTTTATTTTAATAAATGGTAATGACTTAGGATTTTTGGCACATTGATTTCGTGGGCAGCTCGGGACATCTCCATTTGCTACTTAAAATGTGAATAAAGATTCAAAGTAAGTAAACTCTTCTAGTATTCATTTATAGAATGCTATGTTAATTGTCTAAATGTGTTATATTATTATCTGAACATATTATTTTGTAATCGCTTTATATGTTATTAATATTCATGTGACATATTCTTACATGTGTAATTAAGTTAAATGCATCCACAAGCATGCATGAAGTAAAGTTGTCAATGGTAATATTGTAAAATGTATTTTATTCAAAAATGATATGTATCCCAAATTTTATAAATGAAATGGTGTTCGCTATGCCATGAAACGTGTGAGTGGGAAATGGGCGTGGGGACCCAAGTGCACCGACGAATGATAATGTTGAATGTTTAATGTTTAATGTTTAATTCGCTTTTACTAGACTAGGTAGATGGAACAGGTTCCAAATAATAATGGCCCATCGTGACAATCGATTGGATAGGCGATACACAAAAAGTGAGCTCACAATGTTAAAATTTTTAAATGATAAGGAAAGATGGGATACATATTCTAGAAAACTACTTGAAACCAATGCATATCATAAGTATGCATCATGTGCATGAGGTTTACTTATTGGGCGTTAGCTCATCCCATATTCTCCACATTTCAGATGATGAGAGCTAAATGATTCGAGACGACTGCTTGGGGCTTAGACGGACTCAAGATCTTGTTTAAATTAAAGTTTTATTTTTGTTATTATTTCATAAATAAGATGCCTTAGGCCGATTAATGTTTTTGGAATACTATTCTTTTACTTATTTTAATTTAGTCGAACTATGAAATGTTCTCGCAATTATTGTGTTTATTCAATAATGGATTTGGGCATAAAATTTATTATGCAAATTATTGTTTTTAATTAATCTTGTTTAAAGCCATTGACAATTAGTTCAGATTTTCAAATAAAATAAAATAGAATGAATGTTCTATCCATTTTTCCGCATTTATATCTTGTTATTTAATGGTAATTAAATGATAACATTTCTAAATCTAGAATTTCTAGACTTGGAGTGTTACACATTCCGTAGAACTCAAATCTATAAAAAGTTTTACCAAGTATACTCTTATAATTGGACTCCAACTCATTTAGAGTATGTTTGATAAATTTTTTTTTATAGATTATAAGCAGTGTGTTCTACGAAAAGTGTTGATAAAAAGTGGACAAAAGTTGTGAATCCTACAAAATGTATAGATGAAAATGATGTTTAACTAACTTATAAATACTTATAAGTATACACAAACATACTCTTAAAAATTCGTTACCACGTGAACTTGTATTATACCCACTACCAAGTGTAACCAAAATAATTTTAGACACGCTTAGAGACATTTTGGACATGTTTAGAGACAGGTCGGGCTAATTGGGTTAAAACAAAAAATATATTACATTGATTGGGCTTGGTTATTATCAATGTTTTAAAAAAGGTATCACGTGGAAGTTAAATTTCAAAATTTTCGAACTTAGACGAATTTTAGACGAATGGCGAAACAATGACAATAAGTAAAGCAATGGTTAGATGCCGTTTGCACAGATTTTTTATAACAGTAATTATTACGTGTCCCTTTCTCTGGTTTGTAGTCACACAATCCATCAAAAGATGGGCATTGGGCACTGTATCCGTGACCCGACATTACTATGGTGAAAGGTCACAGATTTGGCCTAATAGAAATTGACTAATGAAATGTTGCCACACAAAAAGGTTGTGTATTTGACATTTTATTTTTATTTTTCTGGGGTTGGCGTGGGACGTGGGGGCGTGGGGGTTCAACTCCACAATTATGAATTTTAGTTTGGGAAGGCATGGTATAAAACTATAAATATGAGGTCAGGGACCCCATTTTTGGGATGCATGAGGTGTGCCTGTGCCATAAATATTATTAGATGGTAGCAGATGGAGTGGCACCCCTCCAGCATCAATTGAAACTGTAATTTTTAGGTAGGTGTTCAACCATTTTAATTTTTTCTCCATTTGATGTAGCCATTGGTCAGCCGTTGCAATTTTGACGTTGACATTAAAGTTGGATTAATGGAGTTGATATTTATTGTTTTGTGGTCATTTTCGCACTAAATTTTTGACATGTCGAGAATTACGTCATTTCAAAAATAATGTTATTTGTAGTGTCCAGATTTTAAAAATTTAGAGATAAGACAATTAAATAGGATAATAGATATCAACACGGATTGACATGCTTCAAATTAGATGCTTAATTGTAATCAAAGTGTGTTTAGATATGTTTAAAAGTGAGTTAAATATGTTGATTTTATTTGCTTGTAAATGAAATAGTTATATATTCTCAATTTTAAAATAACTTGCTAACTCTAGCAAGGAAGTTTATTTATTGCTAATATTTAATTTTTTAAATAATTTTAACCAAAACACTCAATTTGAAAGGATAAATTTCATCTGCAGTCACTGAAATTTTTGTATTAATTCAATTGGATAATTAAATTTTAATTTATTTCAATTAGATCACTAAACTTCAATTTAAAATATATTGCTAACTCTAGCAAGGAAGTTTATTTATTGCTAATATTTAATTTTTTAAATAATTGTTTTTAAGTTTAACCAAAACACTCAATTTTAAAGGGTAAATTTCGTCCGAGGTCATTGAAATTTTTGTATTATTTCAACTGGGTAATTAAATTTTCATTTACCTCAATTAAGTCACTAAACTTCAATTTAACGTCAAATTATTTCATCACCTTACATTCCACCACCTATCGTCCTTCCAACTAACAAAAATTTGTATTATCTTTAGAATAAAAATGTTAAAATGTTGTTTTTTTTTTAATATTTGTATGAACATATTATAATGGTAAATTGATAGCAGAGATTAAATAAAAGATTATTTACAGCGATTTTGATCTAATGTCTTTGATAGGCATTGTTATAATGCTCATTTTACACTCACACAATGAATGTATGACACTTGTCTTGATGAACATTATAACAATGCCCTACCGAAAATATTAGATCAAGTCCTTTATTTGCAGTATGATTAATAATTAATAATCATGATCAATTTGAAAACATTTTGTTATTGGGACTAGAAGACGATTTCCAATTGGTCCATCCCAAGTAGGAAAGTGGGCTCCAACGCTTTTTAATAGGTGACGTAGGTAGGTTGCCAAATGCCCATTTATCTATTTTTCTTATCAAATAATTGTCTGCCGCTCTCTCTCTCTCTCTCTCTCTCTCTCTGCTCTATTGCTATTATTGTTCCTTTACGGCTGCTCAATCTCAATCTTTTTGAGTTGGCCACCCAATAAATTCATCTGTATGAATGGCAGCAGAGCCATTGTTGGCCCCTCCTCAACTCCCTCATGAATTCACTCTTAAGATCCCTCAATCATTGAAAAGAGACGACATCAAACCCCAGCCTCCAGTCATCTACGAAGATATTGAAGACGACACACTTTCTGATGATGATTTTCTTGATATTCCTGCCCCTCCTCCAGGACCCTCTTCGTCATTTAACCGCAAGAAAATTCAGCGCTGCAAGACTGCCCCTGCAATGGCTGTAATGAAACAGCCCAAGTTTGACCATTCCCAAGATCCTGATTTTGACTCCGAGTCTGTTTCTTTAGTCAGGCAGGCTGCTGTTTTGCTCTTAATTTACTTGACACTTGGTGTGATTATTTATTCATTCAATCGGGATAATTTCTCTGGTGTCGAGACTCACCCGGTGGTGGATGCCTTATACTTCTGTATTGTCACTATGTGCACCATAGGATATGGGGATATCGCGCCGTCAACGCCGGCCACAAAAGTGTTTGCTTGTGTTTTTGTGTTGGTGGGCTTCGGATTCATCGACATTCTACTCAGTGGGGTTGTCAATTATGTGCTTGACTTGCAGGAGAGCGTGATATTGGCCGGCATTCAAGCACCCAAACAGAATCAACAAAAACAACACAGGAGATTTTCCGCCAGGGACTACATAGTGGATGTGGCTAAGGGCAGAATGAGAATTAGACTGAAGGTGGGTTTGGCATTGGGGGTGGTTGTGCTTTGTATTGCAATTGGGGCTCTGGTTTTGTACTTTTTGGAACATTTGGATTGGGTGGATTCTATATATTTATCAGTTATGTCTGTTACCACGGTCGGGTATGGGGACAGAGCATTCAAGACTCTGCCAGGGAGGTTGTTCGCGTCGATTTGGCTATTGTTTTCCACACTCGCAGTTGCACGGGCATTTCTGTATTTGGCGGAGGCAAGGATCGACAAGAGGCACAGGAAAATTACTAATTGGGTATTGCATCGCGATATAACCATTGAGGACCTGATTGCTGCCGATATGAATAACGATGGTTTCATTAGGTAAGGATGCTGTATTCTCCTATTTTAGCTAAGTATGCTATGCGTCTCTCGAGTAGTGTTTTAAAATTGATGATTCGTCTTACTACATTAGATATCTTTCTAGTGCACTCCTATTAGTATATCATAATGGTGACAGTATGTTTGAAATGGAGCTTCATTGGACTTAATAATGTGTAAAAACAAAAAAGATAAACATGGACAGAGAAAGCAAGATTCCTTGAGGAGTTGAAGTATTAATACATCCCTTTCTGACTATTTTGCTTCAACCCTCCAGGCCACTTGTGGGTGCCAGAGAGCCCTATATGCCTATCCTTGTTTGACCTTTGAAGCTGCATAAGGATATCCAGTGCCATTAAATGATTCTCACAAACCAAAAATATCAACTTTCACATTTTAAGAGCTTAGATGTATGGCAACTGTTCTGTCTCTCTCTGCTTTCAACAGGTTCCAATTGGGTAGCATAAAGTGTATTCGCTTTTGGACCAAAAAAGAAAAGAAAAGAGTTTATCAGCCGATTGTTTTGATCCCTAAATAACATTGATTTTTCTCTTAATAACATTGATTTTTCTCCAAGTAACATTGATTTTTCCCTAAGTAACATTGATTTTTCTCTTAAGTAACATTGATTTTTCTCTTAATGAGGGCTAAACATTGTTTTTTCTTCTAGTTCTCCAACCATAAGATGGATCATTGTTCAGTTCCCTTCCCGACACTTATATTTTTAATGCTCAGAAAGGGAGAGCAAACAACGACCAAGGGTCGATTAAAGATTTATCCTCTTCTTGCTTCTTAAGAATTTAAAGTTAAAACTGCAGGTCCATTTCTTTACTTGTGTCTCGTTCCTTTTTTCGTCATTCTTATTTATTGATAATAATAATTAATTGTTTTTTTTTGTCTTTGGGGTGGGGGTGTGAAGTTTTTATGTTGCATTTCACCAGTTATATGCGGATAGTTCCATTAACTTCTAACTTCAAAAACTCAATCTTACTGCTGTGCTCTACCAATGATTACTTCTATTTCTGATTTTCTGCATCATCTGATATGTATTAGATCCCCCGGTGGCTTTAAAAACAGAAGAATCATCTAATCCTGTTGTTTCTGTTTTAAGTCAAACTAACACACTAACCATTTTGACAATCTATAATGATACAGTAAATCGGAATACATAATTTACAAGCTGAAAGAGATGGGTAAGATCAGGGAAAAAGATATAATCCAGATATGCGAGCAGTTCAGCAAGCTTGACCCAAATAACTCGGGGAAGATTTCGTTGCCTAATCTCTTGGAAAGTCGCTTGTAGCATAGGAAGCCTTTGTCCACCACATGTTTCTTCTCCCCAAGTGGTACCAGGTAGTTCAGTGTCTGGATTTCTTCATGGAAAAATGGCCTTAAAGCTTCAAATGTACAGGTAATATTCATTACAGTATCATGCAAAAAATGGCAGGGTATTGATTTGAGGCAAAACTTTTCCACAAGGAACATTTCTGGACTGTATATAAATACTGCATAGAGTATTGGAGCTGGATTCTTTTTGGATATTGGATATATGTTATAATCAAAAAGCAAATGAGAAAAGTGAAATAAACTCAGATGTTTATTGCTGCATTTTCGTTATTTCTTTTGTACCAAACGACTGAACCGTTAATAGCAGATCTGCTGTTAAGAGTGCAACCAAAAAAACCTGAATAGTAGTTATCGAGGGGGGACATCAACCCTGTTTTATTGCATACGCGGGAAATGAGGGAGCCAGGTCCCCTTCAGAAAAGTTTAAAAACTATTGTATACATGCTTAGAGCTCAAGGCATTGCATTGTAAGTATCAGTTTCAGCCCCAGTACTTGGGATTGATACCATTGTGCTCTTCTTGGCAGTGCTGTAGATAGCCTGAATATATTACTCAGAAACTTTGCATATATGCTCCCAATTTCCTTTATGCCATACGAGTCAAAGTAGTTCTCCTTACAGTTGCTTGTGCTTTAGGGAGAATGGCTTCAGCACACCTTTTGCGTACTGGTAACTCGATCCATTATTGCTAAATCTGATGCCAAGAACATCAAATTCTAAATCACCCGCATTATATAAGGACTCATCGAAAGGGTTTGTTCAAACACATATGCACACTATACGTATTGCTCAAAGGTATTAAGAGGCATTCTTTAGGATCAATGATGCATTCTTGGTTTACTGTCTTGTATTCGAAGAATTTGTTGGAAGACGTGGAGAAGACGTGACTGAAACTCACAACCAAATTGAACAAGACAGGACAGATATGTAGAAGATGGAGACTAAAATAATAACCACTAGATAGAAAGGAAAAACAAGAACAATGGCTTGAACGCATGAATAAATGTTATGTTAAAAGCGATATTTGCCCCTTCTCTTTCTTGAAATTGCTCAACGAGATTCATCGGCAAATAACTTGAGGATTTAACAAGCATTTAAAGGTAAATCAACAAACAAAAGAAAGGAGCCCTTCAAAGAACATAGAGCACTTTGAGAAATTTCTGAAAATTGTTTGGATGATTATGGTGGTATATAGTTGTTGTTGAACTCATTAATTAAATTATGGGAAATTGGCGCAAATGGTCCCTAACGTATGCCATTAGTGCGCAAATGGTCCTTAACCTTTCATTTTTGGTGCAATGGTCCCTAACCTATACATTTAGGTGCCCAAATGGTCATTATGGACGGATTCCTTTCATTACTGCCGTTAGTTGCGCGAGTGAAGTCAAATCTCTTATTTTTTTTGTTTTAATGGGTGGGGTGGGGTTAATGGGGGGGGGGGTCAATATGTTCCAGACACATTTCATTTCCTCTTTCATCAACCTCCATTTCTCCCGCCAACACTTATTACACTTACCCGCTAATATATATACACAAGTTCGAATATCAACAGAACATTATTGCGGAACTTGGAAAAGAAAATGGACAACAACACTTGTGTTGTGCTGGCTACCTTTGAGGTAAAGACTTCATGGATGATCTCGAACTCGGTAGACGTTTTCTTGCTTGCTTGCAACAAGACCAGGTGAGCCGTGTGTTTTAGATTTGTTTGTGGTAAAGATTATCCTCAAAATTTATTGATCATTCAAAAAAGTTGATTTATTTTTGTGATATGTACATGAAGTAGGTGGCTGTAGGTTGTTTGTGTGGTGTGACCTACCCACTTGCCCCAGATGTAAGGATACAATGCCTGAATTGCTGAACTCCAACACCACACTGCGAGAAGAAAACATGTTACTAAAGAGCAAGAACAAAGAATTTCCTTGGAAGATTTGGTTTCTGGGTTTTATTTGTAGAGTTGTTATGTGGATGAAGCGTTAAGGGTATGTAATGTATTGTATGTGCACCTATGTTATGAATGAAGACTTTTTTTTTGCATATTCTGGTGTTGAAATTGACATGGAGTACCAGCGAAATTAGTCAAATTCTAGCTCTGATATTGGCGGAAATTGTGGCGGAAATGGTCCGAAACCTTTGTTAGTAGTGGCGCAAATGATTCAAAACGTTTGTCATTGGGTGCATAAATAGTCCCTAACTAGTTAGTAACGGTTGCGTAATTGGTCCCTAACGTATTGGTGAAATGTGCATTAATGGTCCCTAACGCAAATGGTCCCCAACGTATTGAAATGAATCACGCGTGAAACACCTAGCCACACCTAGTCCTGCGACTCAAACAACCATGGCAACAATTAGAAAACTAAAATTTTCAACATCCAAGCACTAAATTTTCAACATCTAAGCACTAAACATTCAACATTCAACATCCAACCATGCGAATGCATGTAACATCAAAAATACACAATGTCAGCAGTTCTTGTACCAGAGTTTGAGGAGGTAGAATATAACATCAAAATTACACAGTAAAAAAAAAAAATCTGGACAGTTTATCTAAACATTTGCATCATCAGTTCATTCTCCTCCTTGTGGTTCTTTGCATCTTCTTTTGTTGTGTCTCTCCTTGCCACACTTTCGACATTTCATTATCATCCCGGTTCTTCTAACTTTGCTCGACGATGACCGTACTTCATCTCGGCTCTCACCGCCTTACTTTCTTTGGACGACTGTGCATCTTCTTGATCGGTGGAGGTGCCAACGGATGTTGACCAGGGTTACGCCATTGCTCTGGGCCTGTCATAGGGCATATCGATGGTGAATAGGTCCTTAAATAAGCATCCTTCTTGTAGTAGTCACTAACGTACAACATCAAATCACTCGACATTCCTCTTGATTCCAAGGCACAGATCACATGCCCACATGGGACCCCAAAGAGTTGCCAACTTCGACAAGAGCACATTTTCGCCACGAGGTCCACTGCATTGATGTGGCCAGAGTGGATGTTCCTGACTTCAAATCTTTTGTCTCCAACGTAAGTTGCATGAAGATACCTATATGTAGAAGAAATTTATGGGCAGTGATGGATTCAAATGACATAATTATATGTTGAGGAAAAAATTTGACAGTGATGGATTCATACCAAAGAGATTTTCTATGTTTGTTAATGATCTTCTCAATTCGGGGCCCAACATCTGTTTTCCATTTAGCAAGCTCTTCCTTTTTGTTCACCATTCTTATCATCAAATTAAATCTGATTTGTTCCAACATAGCTAGGATTGGCTTCTCCCGCGCATTGACAATGGAACTATTGAAAGCTTCACATAAATTATTCAGTAGAATATCACATTTGTGTGATTCTCTAAAGTGAGACCTCGACCACTGATGGGCTGGCTTCGCATCTAGCCATTCATATGCCTCAGTGTTCAATTCTTTCAACACTTCCATTTCCTTCGCTGTTTGGAGCAGGTTGTGGCTCGGGCAAGATTCCGAGCTTGTGCTTTAACACCATTCCCTTATGAATCAGTTTGAAATTGTTGTACAAGTGTCGTAACACAAGTTCTATGCTCACTTTCCTCGAACAATATTCTCACTGATTGCATCAAACCCTTCTGCTTGTCTGGAATAAAAGTCCACTGACTAGGGTAAGTAATCTTCAAATCAAACCCCAGCAAACTCAAAAACCAATTCCAATTTTCCCCGTTCTCCGTATCGACAACGGCATATGCTATGGAGAACATCGCATTATTCCCATCTATCCCAACTGCACTCAAAAGTTGCCCACCGTACTCCGACTTCAAAAAACAACCGTCTAACCCTATAACTTTTCTACAACCCCCTAAGAATCCTAACTTGCACGCTGCCAAGCATACATAAAGTCGCTTGAATTCTTGATCATTCCTCTCCAACACCACAGTGCTGCCCGCGTTTGTTGTCTTTAGTTGCTCACAATAATCATGAAGCAACTTATATTGATCTAGGATGCTCCCTCGATGAGATTCAAGCTTCTTTTTAGTCCTATAAAACGTCCATTTGGAGATGTCCACATTGCAATATTGCTTAACTGTGTCCCGAAAGCCGCTCATTCGTAAATCAAGGTCACTTCTGAATGACGAGGCATACTTTTTGGCCATATATGTGGAACTTACCCGCTTATTGTTGAACGCGGATGGGCAAGTATGATCATCGGTCAAAGTTTTTATTTCAAAACTTGTCTTATCACTCCTAACTATTGCATACAACACCCATGGGCAGCCCGAATGCTTGCAAATAGCTCTAAATCACTGCTTAGTCATTTTTTTTCCATTTTAGCGCTCTATTGTTGATCACATAATAGTTTTTAATTGCCTCGATCAAAATCCGCTTCGTTTCAAACATAAGACCTGCAAGCAATTACGAAATGTAATGAACACATTTGACTAGTTAAAATTCAGCTCTCTGCAATACAAATATGCTGTACCTGTTTTGAATTGTGGATTGGTCAAATCAACGTTTGCATTGAATTCAAACTCCTTATTCATGTTCGCACAACGAAATTCTCCATCGCTTCCTAGACTTTCGAGCTCATCGAAATCACCATAATCCGTATCATTTTCTTCAACTGCTTCGTCATGCAAGTCTCCTAAACCGGACATGTCAATATTCACAAAGCGCGGTTGCAGTAGGCTGACTTTCATGTTCGTTCCCCTCATTTGTCTCGTAGTCGGAGTCTACGAGGTTGTCATTTTCACTTGCTCCAATGTGGTCTGAGTGTTTCGGTCGGCCACCACATTGCCTCGGTCCTCGCTAACGGCCTCAACTCTTCGTGTCCTGATGGGTGAACGAATGAGTCTATCAACTCTTCATCCCATTGCCCGCTGCAAACTCCATCAATTAATTCTTCCCAATTTACACCATCCCATTCATGCTCTTCACTTTGTGGCACATAAGCGTCTTCACTTTCTTCATCAATTGGAGGCTCTTCACCACTAAGGGGCTGACTTTCAGGCACCCTAATACCCTCCGGCTCTACAATCTCTTCAATGACTACATTGGTCTTCCATTTCACAGTCGGTGACTCCCAAGATAAAACAAATGTTCTAGTAGGGGGAACCAAGTACACTTCCAACAACGTAGACGTGCCTATCCCATCCAACATAATCTTCACATCCTCCATATTCTTAATTCTAACCAACCCATTTAATAGCGACATCATTTACCTCTTGTACAAAACTCCAACTGGTAATTTGTAGCCAAGATACATCATAAACCTAGCAACCTTATCCACCGTCAACTTTTTAAAGTCGTCAACCTCAACAAAATCCATATACTCCACCTTACCATGCTCATACTTCAAATTATTCGGCTTCACAAAAAATCTGCCGCCATAATGCCACGCAATGGTGAACTGCTTGGTGTTTTCTCCTACAAGAATAAACACAATATTGTCAGTTTCTTAGTCAAGTCTAACACAATATAAAGCACATCATGCAGTAAAGGGACACACTAACATTATACGACACTAATCTAACCCCACACTATATAAACAACAATATTTACGACTGTTGGAATGGAGTGCAGACCCATGCAAAGCAAATAAAAAATTTTGAATTCCATAGCGATGATTCAACTTCAAACCATAATTTTTCAATCCAAGACAAATGATTAAATCTAGGCAAAATACTTACCATACACTGGCGCCGGGTCCTCTTAGTCGCAAGCAACCATTTTATCTCAACTCACAATGCCCTTATCTCTCGAAATTTTTTTTGCTTCACACCTCACAAATCATGTTCGTATGGCGTTTTCTTGACATTAGGCAGCAACACAAAACAAAGATAGCGATTGGGAGGGTTTATCACAGTACCCACACACTAAACACCTTTCAACCACTTTCACTTCTTCAGATTCGCAACAATGAATATTTTTTCCCTCTTCTCTCACGCTGTTTCTATCGGTTTCTTATAGTGACTTTTCGTATCCTAAGGAAGGGAGGATGATGAAAGAGGAAATGAAATGTATTTGGACATATTTACCTCCCCATTAAAGACAAAAAAATAAGAGATTTGACTTCACTCACGTAACTAACGGCAGTAATGAACAGAATCCATCCATAAGGACCATTTGGGCACCTAAATGTATAGGTTAGGGACCATTGCGCCAAAAATGAAAGGTTATGGACCATTTGCACACTAATGGCATACGTTAGGGACCATTTGCGCCAATTTTCCTTAAATTCTTAAAAAAGCAATTATTTATAGAAAAATTGGTGAAAATGGTCCCTAACGTATGACATTAGTGGGCAAATAGTCCCTAACCTTTCATTTTTAGCGGAATGGTTCATAACCTATCCATTTAGGTGCGCAATTGGTCCTTTTTGACGGATTCCGTTAAAAATCCGTTAAAACTTTTCCAAAATTGGCGCAAATGGTCCCTCTCATGTTTTTTTTTGTCTTTATTAGTGGGTAAAATTGTTAAGTTACATTTTTCTTTCAATTGGCGCAAATGGTCCCTAACATTTACCATTTTTTTGGGTGCAAATAGTCCCTAACCTATAATTATATTTTGGTGTACAATTCATCCTTATTTGATGAAAAAGACAAAAATATCCTTAGTTTTAATTTAAAAAATTTGCAATTGGATTTCAAACATTTACAAAAAGTAAAAATGGGCCTGACACTTTAATTTTTTTATTAAAAATTAAAAGAAACTAACAAATTGATAATATACTAAATTATTTTGTATATTTTATGAAATCCCAACTCAAATTCAACCACCGCCAACAACACGCGATTTTGGCCACGCAAATTGCAGAAAAATCTTCCATACTGAAGTTCATCGATGATTATAAGGACAAAATATTGAATTTGCCAAAAAATTAGGTTGAAAAATGCACAAAGTGATCACGGCGGAGGAGATTTGGGACCCCCTTATGTTTTATTTGAACACACACAGATCTGCATTGGTTATGAATATCTTGTTAATTTTAGCTCACATTCATCTATGCAATTTGTTGTTGGATTGGGTGATAAAGTTTTGCCGACTAATATTGAAGAAGGAATGCGAGTTGGGTAGGCGTTTCCTCTGTCTTATCCCAAATCTCTTTCGTCGTGATTAGAAGGATAAATTTTGGGACCCCAATGCACAATGATCACAGCGAAGAAGATTCTAAAGCGGTTGGATAGCGGGTTGTCAAGTTCAGGTCGTTGGTTGATAGTCAAACTCCGACCAGGCAGGAACGGCCGCCGACTCTCTTCTTCGCCACTTTCTCTTCTTCTTCGCCGCTTTCTTCTTTGCCAGATGTGGTGGCGGCGGAGTGCTCTATTGGTTGTGATTTGGATGTGGGTTTCGAATATCAAAAGCTAGTGCTAGATCCTCCGGTGATGGCAATAATTGCATATTTGGGTTAGGGGGTTTAGTTGCAATTTTGTTGGTTGGGGTTTGGTTGCAATTTTTATTTTATTTTTTATCATTCAACTTAAGGGTAAAATATTGTACAAATATAAGTACTGTATCAATTAAACTTTTTATTTGTGTCAAAATAAAATTTATTTTTCTTTTTATGTTGTAATGATAAAATTAAAGTTTGAATTTTAAATAATATGATTACTTAATAATAATAAAATAATTTTAATTAGCACATTTGTTAATAATTATGAGCTTAAATTTTAGTTATTTTATAATAGTTCATAAAATATACAAAATAATTCAGTATATTATCAATTAGTTAGTTTTTTTTTTATTTTTAATAAAAAATTAAAGTGTCGGGCCCATTTTTACTTTTTACAAAGGTCTGGAATCCAATTGCAAATTTTTTTAATTAAAACTAAGGATATTTTTGTCTTTTTCAAAATAAAGACTAATTGTGCACCAAAATATAATTATAAGTTATGGACTATTTGCGCCAAAAAAAAGTAAAAGTTATCGACTATTTGCGTCAATTAAAGAAAAATGTAATTTAACAATTTTACTCCTACTAATAAAAACAAAAAAACATGAGAGGGACCATTTGTACCAATTTTGAAAAAATTTTTAACAGATTTTTAACAGAATCCGTCAAAAATTACCAATTGTGCACTTAAATGGATAGATTAGGGACTATTTTATCAAAAATGAAAGATTAGGAACCATTTGCCTTAATTTTATAGAAGTTAAAACACCCCGAGGGTCATGATTGTACATAAAAGACCCAAACACGAAAGATCATGATTGTACATGAAAGGACACTTCATTTCAGTCAAAAATTCAATTAGAAAACGGCCAACCGACACTTGGCACGGCCGCGCATAAACTGTTGCAGCCGTTTTTTCTTAACCTTCTGCTTGGTTTGGTGAAGCCGAAATGCAACTCTACATTTCTGTCTGTTTTCATCCCTTCCATTCTCTCTTCTTTTATCATGTCCGTCCTTTTTGACATTTTCCAACTTGAAGTATGTCCTTAACCACCTTATTTTGTGCAGTCGATGCTCGAACAATTAAGTAAAAAGAATATTTGAGAGGAGCCAACTTAGGCCATTGGGACTCAAGATTCAACCTTCTATTTTTGTGTATGTAAGAGCATCTCCAATGTAATTGTGGTTGATGTGACAATTAAATAGACGAATTTGTAAATTATGTAGAATGAATAGAACCAAAAATTCTCTCCAATAGATTCTTTCTACAATCCAATAATATTGATTATGTGACATTTATTTTTTAAAATTAAAAATAATAAAACTAATCCACTTAAAAAGAATTTTAAAAATTAAGTAAAAATTAAAAAATCACGACTCATCCAATCTCACATGGAGCATTTAGACGTAGAAGAAAGTCTTCACATCTTCTATTTTTTATGCGCACGCCAAATTTCACATAAGATTCATATCAGATATCGGAGAAATAATTTTAATATACATTGTCTATGTGATGATGTAGCACATCATTTTTCCAATTCATTGAATGCATTGGAGATGCTCTAATAATTCAGTGTCTACTTCAAGCAATAACTTGTGATATTGAATAGAAAAAGGGGTTATGGAGGTACAATCATCAGAGGAAGAAATATATATTCAGTTTCCATCAGTCACTCTATTTTCTACCCTTTTTTATTGTAATCTTGATATGCTCCCGTCTTCCTCCATTCGGACAGTTTTGGTCCCATAAAGATTTGCACCATATCTTTGGCTGATGCTTCTACGAATATAATTCACTATTTATCTACACAAAAAATACGTGCATCTTATGAATCATTTCTAAAAACTAAACAGGGGGTTACTCAGTTGCCATTCGCGAATGCAGAAACTGCTTAATTTTGAACCAAGTCTTCATCAGCTCTTACTCAACTTAAAGACCCATCAAACAGCTTAGAACAAGCAGACTAGGAATCACGATGGGCACTGATTTAACTTCATGTAGTACCAAACAAGTTGCTTAATGGATAAAAGGGACGAACACCATCACGAAAACTAAATTGATCATCACATTGCATTTTATAACTGAATGAAAAATATGCAATTACGACTTATGAAGGTTCCGAGCAGATTTTACAAGAGGAATCGTGCCGCAGGATTTGTAACAAACTCATAAATAACATCCGGTTTCATTTACTTTTAAGCTCAGGTTTACCTGTATCAACTGCCAGCGGTTTCCTGATGCCTTACCTTTTCTTGTCATGGTATATTATATTTATAAGGACAACAATCAAATGTGGGACTTTCTCATTGCTCTGGGAGATTACATTAACACAGAGCTGTTAGCCCCTTGCTAAAATTGGGACCCACCAGAATTAGAGAAGGGATAAAGAAGAGGAACATATTTGAGGCTGTAAACTCCATATAAAAACTGACTGTCAGTGTAATCACTGAGTAGAGCTGAATTAGCAATTGCATCCATTTCTTGCTGCAAAAGAAGAGCATCTATGAATATGTCCAGATTCTCTCCCTGCATTACGCCATCTATTGAGTGATTAGTGATGCCAATGCGATGATCAGTAACACGCCCTTGGGGGAAATTATATGTACGGATGCGTTCAGACCTGTCCCCGCTACCAATCTGTTGAAGGTGTGAAAAAGTAAATATCAAGTGAAAGAAGGCAATGGTCGCTTTCTAATATCTATATTGAAACCACACCTGCTCAGCTCTAAGTTTTGAACGACTTGCATGAATCCTAGTTCTTTCCATCTCATATAACTTTGCACACAATACTTTGAGTGCTTTGGCCTTGTTCTAGCAGAAGATCCAGAAAAAACATGAGACAATGAAAGTGAATAAAAATTGATCAAGCATAAAAAATGGGAACAAATAGATATAGCTGTCCTCATATTTTTATGTAGGATCGGAAACATCTTCTCTATAGAAGGATAACGTAAACTAAAGTTGATTTAATTGTTTCTAAGCGGTACTCCTATATTCTGCTTGGAAATAGTAAAACACCACAAGTACACCTGCTCTTCTATGAAATGAATGAAATCAAAGTATTTCACGTGTAGACAAATACATACGTGCGCAAGTGTACAAAAACACGTATGCATGCATGTATATGCACATTATTTAACATGGGGCAGCAATAATATGCCTAATGACTAATGAGTATTTATCAAATGCGTGGGAAATATTTGACGAGGTAAATACCAACTCATGAGTCCAACTGATGCATAAGCTTAAGAGATAGCAATCCAGATTTCTGCTTCTCAAACTAATGAATTTACTTGAAGAAAAGTGTAAAGTAAATGGAGTGGATTTTGTCAAACAATTTTTGATTTCAAGAGAAGAAGACTGATTAGCAAACCCAGTGCCATAGAAACCAGACTTGAACACATAAAACTTGCAGTCAAAACCACCTCAAGTGTGCAAAATCCTTCCATGCTATCACAATCCCAATTTATGAACTAAAACAACTTGTTGATTGCGCCAATAGATGAACCCTTATAAGTTGTAATAATTAGGGTATTCAAAAACATAAACAATAATATGAATAATAACTCAACTCCTTAGTAACATATACAGCTACATGAGTAAGAATTAAATCACTGCACAAAGTTACAAATCTTATCGATGAATAATTAAGGAAAATTGGCGCAAATGGTCCCTAACCTTTTTTTTTTTTTGGTGCAGCAGTCCCTGACCTAACATATGTGTTTTGGTGCACAATTGGTCCTTATTTGATGAAAAAGACAAATATGCCCTTATTTTTAATTAAAGAAATTTTCAATTGGATTCTTAACCTTTGCAAAAAGTGCAAATGAGTCCGATACTTTTATTTTTTTATAAAAAATAAAAGAAACTAACAAATTAATAATATATTAAATTATTTTGTATATTTTACGAACTATTATAAAATAACTAAAATTTAAACTCATAATTATTAACAAACGTGTTAATTAAAATTATTTTATTATTATTAAGTAATTATATTATTTAAAATTCAAAATTTAATTTTATCGTTACAACATAAAAAGAATAACTTTGTCACAAACTTGATACTTATATATTTTTATTTAATTGAGCTATTCGTTTATTAACTACAAATATTAGAGCTCAAATTATGTTCTTCATATTTTAATTTATTGTTCAAAAATAAAGAACCATAATGTGTAACCTAATTTTTGTTAGTATTTTTATATTAAAAAAAATAATAAGATTGGTTCAATGTCATAAAATTATATACGCTATTTTGTTATTTATTTAACTTAATTTTTATTCAAGTTTTTCACATCACATAATAATTATATATACCTAAAGCGCAATAATTTTACATTTTTCTTTTATGAAAAATTTAATGGACATGACTATAGTGATATATTTAATATGTTAAATTAAATATTATTTAATAAATATATCGGACCTATTTGCACAATATACAAAGGTAATAAATCCAATTACAATTTTCTTTAATTATAACTAAGAGTATTTTTGTCTTTGTTATCAAATAAGGACCAATTGCGCTCCACAACACATAGGCTAAGGACTAATGCGCCAAAAAACAAAGGTTAGTGATCATTTTCATACTAAGAACAAAAGTTAGGGATCATTTGCGCCAATTTCCCAATAATTAATATGGAAAAGAAACAAGATAATTATCATGTCAGTGATGCATGGCACAACTAAAATTGGGAGAAGGTGCAGAGTTATATCTCCGTCTTCTTGCATATTGACGGTTCATTTATATGTAGTAAGACAATAATAGGTCAATTAGAATTAAGAGTGTAAATCATGGCAACAGGTAAAAATCACAAAATATTGGATGAAATTTACTGCAATTCAACTTTCTCACCTGATGCTGTGATCGTTCATCCTGTATGGCAATGGTTAATCCAGATGGTACATGAGTAACCCTAACAGCACTATTTGTGGTATTTGCATGCTGACCGCCTGAACCACCAGATCTATATGTATCGATTCTCAAATCTTCGTTCCTCAATTGCACATCAACCTGTAGAATGATAAAAAAACTACAAATAATTAGTTCCCGTAATTTTGGATTCAATCTCAAAAAAATTGCAAAAAACTGAAAAAGAATACCAAATTCACCCTGTTGGTTTCTTGTTTTCTTTTCTTACACTTTCACAATAATCAAATTAAGAACATCAGATCGAAAGAATCTGACCTGATCTGCCTGAGGGAGAATAGCAATGGACACGGCACTAGTGTGAACTCGTCCAGATTTCTCTGTCACAGGAACTCGCTGCAAAAGCATATCCAAAATTTTAGCAGATCAACATAAAGTAATATCCGATTGCTAATAGATACGAGATAAAAAAAAACCTGCACTCTGTGAATTCCGCTCTCGAATTTCAATTTCCCATAAACACCAGCTCCAGAGATTGCTGCACTAGCTTCCTAACAAGAAAATGTACATATCTAAGAACTGGTTGGAAAGGCAAAGATAAAATGGGTAAAAATATCTTACACATATGACAATCAATCATCTAAAAGAAAAAAAATTCCAAACGGAAACCATAAAAATTGCATGATAGAGACTATATGTCTAAAGACTTGTATTACAAAAGTTGCTAGACAAACCTTGTAACCTTTAAGGTCAGATTCTGCCAAATCCAGAACTTCAAATTTCCAACCTTTCCTTGTTGAGTATTTTTCGTACCTGATGTATAATTTGAAGATAAGAGTCAGAATATTAAAAGAAGAAATTGACTGGTAGAATAATTTCTATCCAATATAGTACTAGCAACCTACATTTTGAATATGTCCATTGCGAACAAAGAAGCCTCATCCCCTCCAGTTCCTAAAATAAATTAAATCAATGGTCAGCAAATAATGTCAGGCTTAAAACAAACCTGCAATAGTATGCCTCAAATAGTTGGACATTGAGCAGCATTTGAATTTCTTACCTGCTCTCACTTCCAAAATGCAGTCTCGCTCATCAGCGTCATCCTTAGGTAGCAAGGCCTTGAGCAAAAGATACTGCAGCTGCTTCTCTTCTTCCAATGCCTGTCCAAGTTCTTCAGAAGCCATTTCGTGCATGTCTTTATCGTCTTGGCTTTCAGCTATCACTAACTTGAGCCCCTCAATTTCCTGCCAAACACAGAACATCAAATCCCAGTAATAGCATCCAAGTTTACGCAACAACATATTACAGGAGAACGAAAGAGAATGGCCATTTGACATTTTAACTTATAACTTTATATCAAAATAAAAAATTAGTTATAAATACAATTTATCTAAATTTACATATTAAGAAAACTATTCCACTTGCAATAAAATAAAAGAGTTAATTGTAAGTAAAATTTTAAACTCGGCCAAACTAGCTTCATATTACAAAATGAATCAACTACCTTCTGTTTGGTCCTCAACTCATTTATAAGATCCATTGAATCTCCGAGCTTCCGTAGCTCCTTGTTGGCCCTCGAATATTCTTCGGGCAAGGCATCCGGCTGTCTTCAATAAAAAAACATCAGAGACAGAGAGACTACTACAGGTCACAGAGGTATTTTAACAAACACGTCATATACAATACCAGATGACGAGGAGAACAAGAAAGAATCAAATTATTCTGGGGTACCTGATTGACAATGCCCTGAAGATAAGCATTCCTATGTTGGATAGCGGATAATTTGTGTTCCATGATGTTGATTAAATCAATAGAAAGTTGGGGATGCAATTCTGCAGTTTGGGTGGCGGTGGAATATGAGCTGAGTGTTCTCTTGAATAACGTTAATTGAGCTCGAACACCAACATTTCTTGGCAAACTGAAATGAGATTGGAATTGTTTGAAGGCGCCAACGAGCAGGTACAGGTTGCTTCGACAAAACCCTCGATTCCTCATCCTTCCCTTTCAGCGTAGTTTCAGTTCTGCAGTTCTGCACTTCTACTCAAAGGACGGGGAAAAGCGAGTGATGAATGTTGGGGTTCATTCTGTTTCTTTTTTCCCTTGGTTTTTTGAATAGATTAGCAATTTATTTATTTTTTTCTTCTATTTCTCTCCCAAGATTGATTATAGTTTTTGACAAATTTTAATTTAAGTTTCAACTTTACCATTCTCAAATCGACAAAAATGAAAAAAACTATTACATTCTGGTTAACTATCTCTTAAATTAACAAAAATTGCTTAATTAACTTAACTAATTTTCCACTTAATTGCTAACCCTTTATTAAATCTCAATTGAAACTAATAATCTAGTTAAAACTAAATTAAAGTTTAATGATCCAATTCAAATTTCACTCAACACTCAATTTTTTATGATGTTTTCATGATCAAATAGAGAATTTTGTTAGACTAAAATAAAATCTAACATGCTTCAAAATATTTAAAGATCACTTAAAACAATGTGCAAAGCGGTTGAAAATTACCTTCCGCCATTATTGTCTTTCTCTTATGGTTCTTAATATGGAGATTCTTTTGATTTTGATGTTCGTGCTTCTAAACCCTCAAAACACCCCATATGATGGTGTATGACGAAGAAGAAGAAGATGATACTTGAGCTTAGAGATAAAACAATGTATTTATACACGTCCTCCCATCAAGAACGTCCATCCATTACCAATTTTGTTCAACACAATCAATAAGAAAACGTTATAACTTTGTAACTCAAGATACATTAAAAGAAAACGTTTGGACCATAATAAACAAAAATGAGGAAAAGGTTCACAAATTTATGTTGGAAAAAAGATAGCAAGACATTATGTGGTTATTTTAAATAATTTTTCTGATATATTTCAAAAAGAGCAAGCATCAATCAGAAATCTCGAGACTCAAGTAGGCACTCAACTATTCCTTGCACCATCAATAATTTTACTTTTGATAGTGTATTATTTGATCTTTGTGTGAGCATTAATGTGATGCCTTGTCTGATTTCAAGATATAAGATTTGGGCGAAGCAAAAACTATTATTGTCTCACTTCAACTAGCTAGTTGACATGTCAATTTAACACCCACGAGGAATTATTACTAGTGGAGCTCTTTTGATGTTCAAAGAACGGAGCTGATATTGAGGGTGGAGGATGAACACGATACATTCAATGTGTTCAAAGTAATCAAATATCCATCTGAATCAAACTCTTGTTTTCATACTGATACGATTAATTGAATGGTGGCAAATACGTTTGCACTTCAACATCCTAAGGACCTAAGTGAGGCTTGCATTGTACCCTCTAACTCCACTAAGTATTTGGAGCCATCACCACCTATCTCTCAAAAGACGAGGTCATATTTTGAAGATCTTGGTAAAGGTTCATTAAAGCATTTACCCTCTATTCAACAGTCTTTGACACTTTAGCTCAAGTCATTACCATCTCATATGTGGTTTTGTTAAACCTACAAGACGCTCCAAAGTATTAAGTTCCACTATTGGAGATTGGGAATAATTATTTAGAACATGATTCTTAAGTCACTTATTATAAATTCAGTTAAACACCTACACAAGGTAGGTTCTGTAATTTTTGAGGCTTGAGGCGAATTTCATAAATTAAGGTCCCAAATGAACTCCAAATTATAGTATGCATTCAAAACGTACAAGTCTTTTATAAAATTAATTGTTAACTTAAAAAAAAAAATAGACCAGAATAATAAAGATAGGCCCCCTTCGATTTTGGACCATATTTGTACAAATACTATTTTTTTGTACTAACTTTAGTAATCACGAATAATTTTTTTTTTAAAGAAAATTGGTCTCTTCGATTTTGGATTCGAGGCGGTTGCATCATTCAAGACTCGGCCCAAAACCGAGCACAAACACCTACATATTTAGTAATTTGTCTTGTTTGTTAAAGTCCCCTAAATTCTTGTGGCCATTGCAATTTTGTGCAAATTGCCTTGAAGCTTTTGTAAGTGTCATGGTATATTTGAAGTACGTGTTAACTATAATATACTAAAATGTGAAACGAGTTGACATTTAACTAAACGCTACTCATGTCATACTAGTTTGTCAAACTTAATAGTTAGTACCCTATAAAATTCTTGAACGGGGCATCAGCCCTATGCAACCCTAACACAAAGCCACACATACTTTCACACACAGTTTGTCATCTTCTACTTAATAAAGATAATTTCACATCAGAATCAAATCATAGCAAGCTTACCACCTATATTTGTTGAGCAATGCTTGTTGTACAGATACAGGTTGACAAAATGGTTTTCAGATGATTGCGTGGCATTGACAAAAGTCATAATTTGATTTTGGAAAGCATGTGGGTCCATAAGTTGTTTATTTGTACTCTTTCCCTCAAAATTATTTAGACAATGTTTGGTTAAGTTTTTTTTTTTTTTTTTTTCAAATTTATTTTAAACTCTTTTTATAAGACCCATAAATTTTAACAATACATTTTATCAATTTTATAAAAATTCCTAAAAACTACTTTTAATTAATCTTCTATTTATTTGATTTCATTTACGTTACTATGATTATAATAATTTACAAAGAAAATTTTGATGACTATATAGTTAAGGTTTTTGATATTATACTGATATGATTTGAACTAAGTTAAATATATTTTTATAAAGTTATTAATTTTATAATTTTTATTTATTTTCTTCAAGTGGATGAAATATTTTTTTTAAAAGTTGTCGTAGTATATGATCAAATTTGTTAAAGTAATTTTGTCGATATAATTAATGCAATTATTGTACTGTAATATTGAGTAAAAAAATTATATAATTTTCCGTGAAGTATTCTAGTATAACAAATGTATTTTGTTAATAAAATGAGAAGTTTCTTTTCATTTTTTTTTCTTGTAATGACTAATGAGTGGTGATAATTTATTAGAATCAAATTTTTGGCACCATCAAATGGTTCTCACCCGTTTAAATAATTATATTATTTTTTACAAATTTAACTAAACACTACTTCGATTTTTTGGTTATAAAGATTACAGTACAATAATCGCCTTAATTAGATAGACAATTATACTAGAATACTTCACAAAAATTATATAGTTTTTCTACTCAATATTACAGTACAATAATCACCTTAATTAGATCGATAAAATCACTTTAACAAACTTGAGCATATACTACGACAACTTTTAAAAAAAAAAATTCATCCACTTGAAGAAAATAAATAAAAATTATAAAAATAATAACTTTATAAAAATATATTTAACTTAGTTCAAATCATATCAGTGTAATATCAAAAACCTTAACTATATAGTCATCAAAATTTTCTTTGTAAACTATTATAATCATAGTAACGTAAATGAAATCAAATAAATAGAAGATTAATTAAAAGTAGTTTTTTAGGAATTTTTTTATAAAAGTTGATAAAATGTATTGTTAAAATTTATGGATCTTATAAAATAAGAGTTTAAAATAAATTTGAAAAAAAAAAAAAAAAAAACTTAACCAAACATTGTCTAAATAATTTTGAGGGAAAGAGTACAAATAAACAACTTATGGACCCACATGCTTTCCAAAATCAAATTATGACTTTTGTCAATGCCACGCAATCATCTGTAAACCATTCTGTCAACCTGTATATGTACAACAAGCATTGCTCATATTTGTTTCGGTATTACTCTATCCATCCCTACACTTCAGGGACGCAACTGTGTATATATACATGATACCATGAATACAATCAAATATGCCTTTTTCTGATTTTTTTTGTTTTTTGTTTTTTTTATTCTTACACTAGTTACCTAAATCCTATCTAATTGCAGTTCAAAAAAAGTATTCGCCATTTGTATAACTATCTTTAAGATACATTATTGCATTCGATCTAGTCATTGAACTTTTAGCGAGATCTTAATTGAATCTAATAAATTTTATTTGTCTCAATTCAATTATTGAACTTTAATTTTATTTCAACTTTTCAACATATGTTACATTTGATCACTTAATTAGCTTCAATACTAAATGGTAAAAATGAATGTTACATCAATACATTTACATTTACATTAAAATGTTAAGATGCGTGTTTTTTTTTTTAATTTTAACACTTATTAATACGTAACACATTGATAAGTTGATATGTCACTCAACAATTATGTAGAAGTTCCGTTGTAGTATGACTACTAATTAATCATTTTCCATCAATTTGGAGACAAGCATATGATGAAATGGTAAAATTTGAAATTAAAATTAAAATTTAGTGACCAAATTAAGACAAATTAAAGTTTAGTAACTCAATTGAGATTTTTCTGAAAGTTTAAAGACTGCAGATGAAACTTGCCCAAAATCCAGGGGTAGGAAACTAAAAATAAACGGACTACAGGGTTTATATGTGTACTTTATGAACAAAAGTAATATTGTCACATACTCCTCTCTCTCTACACTCTCTGATTATGTAATTTAATTCTGATTATAACATTAAGAGTGAATTTTGATCAATTGCGAATGGAAGATTGAACCTACGCAGCTACGCTTTAATTACTTTAATGTAATTTCCAATAAACTAACAATTTTGACACTTCCTCACTATAAAAAATCAAGATTTCTCCTACACAAAATTTTATTAAGTTTTTGATAGTACTGAAATATATTTCAAATATTTATAAATTATATATTCTATTGAATATATGGATAATAAGTAGATGAAATGTGTAGATAGATATATTTGACTAATTTAATCAAATTAAATTATAATTTAAGCACCACAAAACATATTCAAAATAACATTGATTGTGTACTCCATTTTTAAAATTTCATGCAACCAACATATTGTATATCGCAAAATACTTCTACACTTCACTAAAATCACTCTTCAATTGTTACACAAACACCATATTGAAGTTTCTAAGAGTTTTCAATAGACTGGTTAGTTGTGTAGCTGATGAAATAATCGGAAATAATGTCAAATCTTTTAGAGGTTTAAAGAAATGAAATAAAAAGAAGGGGGGGCGGTTTCCAATTCTAATTTATCTCCATCGAATTTCAATATTAGAATAACAGATATAGTCATAAATGATAAATCAATAGGTCTAGTCCACCTACTTTTTCTTTTGTTAATTTCAAATCTTTCTTATGCGTATTTTTAACGACTTCATTTACAACTTACAATCGCAAACAAAGAAATAAACCAAGAATATAAGCAAGAAAGTAACACCAAGAATGGTAACCCAGTTCAATCAAGAAATGACCTACATCTGGGGGCTCAGTGAGGCAGCCCCAGACACAAAAGATCCACTAATAACCAAGAAGTTTACAAACAGAGTTACACCAGTGTGTTAATCCCCTCCGATCTAACACACTATAAAACCCAAAAAGAACTACTCCTATCTACAGTAAACTAGGGATTTGGAAATAGCCTTGAATCCCAATTTGATACAGTGAATACAATAATCTATTGTTTAAATATTGTATTCACGTTCAAACAACATTCACTCTTTCTCAGAATATCAAAAGGAAAAAATCAGAATGTAGAAGGTGACGAAGCGACTGTGATTTCTTTAGAAACCCTATTTCAGAGAGAGAGAAAAGGGAAGAATAAAGAATCAGAAAATCTAGAAAAATATAATCTAACTGCACTGTTCACATCCCCTTTTATTCAACTCGGATTGAGTAGGTTCCATGTGTTCAGCTCATGTACCATCTAACAGATTTATCTGTAGTTGCAAAGAAGCTTGCACGCTTTTATCTTTAAGCAAAGGGAATGACGCTTTTCTTTTCTCCTCAGCAAAGGGAACCACACGTTTATTCCAACACTTTCCAGTGGATTTAATTGGTATAATGGGAAATACTGATGTTTGGTGATTCAAGAGGCGGCTTATCATTATTATGAATAATGATAATTTACAGAATGATAATTTACAGAAAAATATTCAACTTTCTAACTAGAACTACTATACTCTAATTAATTACTTTTTATTCCAAATAAAAAAAATATCTTTATTTTTTGAATACTACGACTCAACATTTATGGGAGAAAAAACCCGAAGTCAGAAGAAATGGAAAATCGATTCTAATCAGCAAGCATTATTATTCTAACAAAGAGAAGAATAATGATCGAAAACAAGAGCTTCCATCCTCAACTCAGCAAAGTTGGATGATATGATTGCTTCCGTGTGGGGATATCACTGTATAGTGTTCTCGTTGTTTGGGGTCGGGAAATGTTCATCAATATCCATATTCATTTGATTGAAATTTTACTTAAATTCATCAAATATTCACTCACAGAAATAATGTGACTGTGTCAGTTCCCAAAGACCTCTTGATTCTTGAACAACGCAATCATCGCATACATTATGAACAATCAAATAAACTGACTGAAGCATCTTAATGCACTTCACTCTACAAAAATTACAGATTAATTTAGACATGGAGAAGACAAAGAGCTTATCGTGCTTCTACTCACCAACTCATCCCACCCGAGCAGCACAATCAGTAGCTTGGCTGCAACTCTCATGTCTGGCCAGTTTCACCAGCAGGTCCTGGCCGAGCATTTAAAAGTGGCTGGAGGGCTTTGACTACAATGCTCATGTTTGGCCGGAAATCAGCTTCATATTGTACACACAAGGCAGCAACTGCAGCCATCTGCATTTAGATAGAGAGAATGAGCAAGGAAAAGTGGAATATATAGCACACAACATTTCATATTCTCTTTGTATCAGATCGGTAGCATTATTCTTTACCAAAATTATATAAACTTAGCCAGTACAGTAATATTTACAACTGTTAGCACTTGCCCCGGATGTGCAGATGAAAATGCAAATTTTTTCCTTTTAATTGGAAACCCGATAATTACCTTAGCGACTGCCTTAGGAGGGTATTCTCCTCCCAGTCTTCCATCAACACATTGCCTGACCTTGTCTTCACTCAGCTTTGGCGTAGCCTAAATTATATAGCAGAAACTTTATATATACAACTTAAGCACAGAGGAATTAGATTCTTCATTTCTAATAAAATGAGATGTGAAGTTAAACCCTAGATGTTAGAAGGGAAAATGGGGAGAAACTTAATACCCATGTAACTAGACTTTGCTGCCCACGAGGTAATGTATGATCAACGGGCTTGCGTCCTGTAAGAAGCTCTAGAAGGACAACACCAAAGCTATAGACATCACTCTTTGAGTTCAGCTGTCCAGTCATTGCATATCTACCAAACAAGGTACAAAAATGCAATAATATTGTTTAGTGCCAAAAGGAGGATGAGGTCCAAATGAACACAAAATTCAGATATACAGTTCAGATAACTGAAACTATGAAGCAGGACTTTAGGTAAGTAGCAAACAAGAGTGTTCTGATGACTGGACAAAAAGTTCCACAAAATATTCATAATAACTAAAAAATTCATAATTTAGTCATAAGGTTTATCAAATTCTCATTCAACGATCTTGATTGCCAGAAAGATTATGAAAAGATTGACATAAGAATCCAATGGCTTATTCAAGCTTCAATAACATTATAACCATGAAATAGTGTGAGTCAAGTAACTCATTTTAAGTGGTACATATCTAGGACCTTGACTGAAAGGGGAGAACAGAGAAAAAAACGTATATAACGGTCCAAAAGTATCTTACTCGGGAGCATGATAACCAAATGTTCCAAGAACACGAGTTGAGTGAAGACGTGCCGCCATATCAGGAGCTTGATTTGACAAATCAAAGTCAGCAATTTTAGCAACATCATCATCAAATATTAGCACATTGCTGGACTTAACATCACGGTGGATGATGTGAGGATCTGCTTTTTCGTGCAAATATTCGAGGCCCTTAGCAGCACCTACCGCAATCTTTACACGCTGTGCCCATGAAAGAACAGGACCAGGTTGTGCTCCTTTAACACCTTTTCTTCCTGAAATATGACGAGTGAATATTTGAAAATTGTAATTTCTCCCCAATTTCATCTACTCGAAATATTTTAGTTTATTGACGCTGAATCAATATTTTAGTCAATCAATATTTTGGTCTAAGTTACTGGTATGAATCAGCACACAGATCAGTCAATAATGAAATGTCAGACCAGAAACAAACTTGGGCATTTCAAGTAGTATAAAGACACTGGAATGCGTCCTAAGAAGTTGTATAATGTTCAAAATGTCAAAAAATATCCACCTCAAAAAACCTTATTCAGTCAGTCGTAATCATAGGACTACCCAGTTTAACTACTATTCACTTGAAACTGCAGTTATGGAAGTTTTTAAATTTGAAGCCCCAAATCTGAATGTATCGTGTTTCAGATTTGTGCTATTTAGACTCCAAGTAAAGATTATTAGGGAAAAAGCAGACAAGGAAAAAAAAAATGTGCCGCAGCAAGTTGTGTTGACATACCATGAAGAATATCATGAAGAGATCCATTAGATGCAAATTCATATGCGAGAACACGTTGATTTCCATCAACACAGTAACCAAGTAATTCAACAAAATTTTCGTGTTTTAGCCTTGACACCATAGAAACCTGTAAGTTCAAAAACAATTTGTTGGATATAATCAATGATGAACGCCTGATTCCCTGTAGGACTGAATAAGTTACAATATTCAAATGAAACCTGGGCTAAGAATTCGTCATCTGGCTGCTTGCTTGCATCCAACTTCTTTATTGCAGCAGCCCGACCATTCTTAAGAATTCCATAATATACTCGTCCATATGAGCCTTCCCCAATTAAGGAATCAGAGCCAAAGTTATCTGTAATGTCTTTTAATTCATCCCCTGGAATTGACGGAACTGCAATAGGCTGGACATTCACAGCTTGAGCTTTCAGTGCAGCATCTGTTGTATGATAATGTCCCTCATTTCCTGGAGGAAGAACTCAACTTAGTTTAAACTTGGCCTTGTCACTAACAATGAAAACAAAGTGAATCATGTAATATGAAACAGGAAAGAAAAACATTAACAGAAAAGTCAGAAGATGGTACAATAAGCAGTGAGTGTGCATGTTTCAAGGTGTGTGGATTAAATCAGACACCTCTAAACAGTGCATAAATCAACCTGTCTTAGCTGAATGCTTGATTTGATAGGAGAATTATCTTACAAAACATTAAGTATTCCAAATTGTATTTTCCTAAGGACATTATAAAATAAAAATTGAGACAACTAATCAGTAATGATTTTTTCAATAAAAAAATCCTTCACAATTTCAATTATAGCAAAATAGATGAGTATATGTAAACCCCACAAAAATTCAATACTCAGTTTATCAAAGTAGACCAGATTAATTACCAATGTTTAGAGAGAATGTAATATTTAACCTAGGCACTTTCCCACGAAGACAGACCGAACAGATATTTTACCAACTCCCAAACAATATCGACAATAATTTCTCACGTTCTAACTCCTAATTAATTACTCTAGCATGAAAGGTAGCATTGATACTGTAGGTGAACAGTGGCACTGTGGCACTACAATTTTTCATCCCGTTTTATACACTGTGTTCCTACATCACAACTGTGCAACATTAAAATAGTTTTGAAGAGGGGGAGTACAGAAGGAACAGGGAAGATCAGCTAGAGTAGAAATGGAATACACAAGGGCATACAACCCTAACATGCCAAACAGACAAGCAGGGATTTATCTGTGTGCTTTTCTTTTTAAATAGAAAAATTAAAGGGTTGAGAATCTAACAGAGAACAATCACAAATGCATGAAAAAAAAAGGCCAGGCTCTAATTTACAGTAAGCACATAGATTCATGCAAACCAGATACAAAGCAGATTGACAGGGACAAAGGCAGATAATTCATTCTGATAGCAGGAGCAGTACAAGCATACTAATTTAAGCTAACGCTGAGAAAATTAATTGTCATGTCTCATGCTCTCTGTGTGAATGCCTAAATACAGGGTTTGCAGACTTACCAGCTGAATTTTTCACCGTATACTGGCCACCACCATCAGCATGTTTACTAATATCATCTTCTTCACAACAACAAAAACAGCTCATGTTTATTTTCCCAAGTATCTCCTCTGTATAAGAGATTTCCTTTTTCCTGAAAGAAAGAGAAAGCTCCCTTTGATTCATATTGCATAGCACGAAAAGTTATCAAAGGCAGAAACAGTATTTCTGTGTCAATATTCAAGGTGCATCCATCCGAAATCGTACGAAATTCATATTGGACAGAGCAACAATTTCCAAACAGTTAATAAATCTAGTAAGATTTCTACTGGAGTTAAACCTTTCAGCAAATGGTTATTTGACCTAACCACCGCACTTTGAAATAATCACAGTCCAAGTACAAGTAAATGACTAGAATACAACCATTTTTCCTACTGCAATTCAACATCACATGCTCCTGTGAGTTTGAGTCTACCTGCTACCCAATTAGCATAATTATGATAAAAGTGTAAACAGAAAATGCTGAAATCAAGGATGTGAAACGACAAAGACTGGGTGAATGCTTTGAACATGCATACATCAACAGTTACATTGTGACTCTAGGACAACTAGAAAAAAATTACGGCATAGCCTTTTAAGATATTTGAAAATTGTTTATACAACATCCAAATGCAGACTACTAACACTACTAGTTTATTTTACTAAGCTTTTCAACCGTTGATGTAATAGTAGTGTTGAAGATTTGATAATATGTATTAACAGATTTGATGAATATTTGACAATCTGTATTTCCATATTGATTTGACTATTCTTTTATTAGAGATTTGATAGGCATATAATTAGCATAATTCCTCTTTTTCTGTATTCAGGTTGTGGTAATTCTTGATCAATACAGAATCATTTTTTGCACAAACCCTAGTTTGTTTTCAATTAGGTCTAATACAATCTATTCAACACATTAACACTAGCCACCAACATTAACCTCATTGGATACCAACTTAGTGATAAAATCAAAAGGTGTACTAACTGCTGTACAGTCACAGTGATACATTTTCTTAATAGTTTGTCAATGCAACGAGAGCGTTGTGAACATTAAATATATTAGCTGAATCGGTGATTATCTACTTTTTCTTTTGACAGCATCATTTTGTTCAGGGGTGGAGCCAAGATAATGGCAAGTGGTGGGCCCAGAGAAGGGGAACCCTGCCCCCGAAATTTTTTTTGAGCTCATTCTAATGAGAATCTAATATTTTCAAATAAGTCATACTCTTTAAAAAATTATTGCGCAAAAATATCAGCAGCAAAATTAAACTATCAGCAAAAATTCATCACTTCATCAGCAAATTAAATCATGAGAGCATAAAAATTTAAATAGAAATTGTCTTCACTGCCAAAAATCACTCCACCAAAAATATCATCAGCAAAGAAAGTCACTAGAACTTGCTTTCGCTGGCAAGAATAGAAGTTGCTGATTTGTTGCCTTCACTTAATGTAACTTGCTGCTTGGCTGCTCCTAAGCCAAAGGCAACAACAATGGATAATGGAGATGAGGGAAATTAGGGCTGCTGTAGTGCTGTTGCTGATGATATTTTGAAATGGGGATTTTCTTCAAATGGCTGCTGATTTCTTCAAATTTGGGCTGCTTTGCTGATGATAATTCAAATTAGGCCTGATGTTGCTGATGATAACAAATGGCTGCTGATTTCTTTTTAAATTAGGGCTGCTATTGATGATGATAATTCGAAATTAGGCGTGTTGTTGCTGATGATGATAACAAATGGCTGCTGATTTCTTCAAATGCCTGGGCTGGGCCTACATTTTCACAGCACTGGGCCTTTGGCAAAATTTTTATTTTTTATATAAACCATCTCAGACATTGTTTTTCTGGTCCAGGACAGGGCTGGGCCGTGGCCCAGTATGGCCCAGCCCTGTCTCCGCCCCTGATTTTGTTGCAAAATATAGGGTACAATAACTTAATTGTTCCACAATTGTCACAAAATACAAGATCATAATATTCACAGATCTATTAGTTCTTACTATGTTTATAACTATGTTTATAGTGGTGCCACACAATATTTCAAATTCAACCTTGCACGATTCAAATTTGTCTAAAGCATCATACTTTGAACTGAAAAGATAAACATAACATAACCTACAATAATCATCAATAAAAGCAAAGTAATTAACCAAAATCATTTTCATTCCCTTCAACTGCATCAATTATTCATTTCCCATATAGATAACACTGTCTTGTTCCTTTGGTGTATAATCGAAGGATATAGACTTGTTTTTGGGAACATGTTTAGTTGTACCAAAATCATTCCACCAAGTTCGGTCACTTTAAAGAACATTAATTTCAGATAGCATACCCACAACCTTGTCTTTGCATTTTGCGTCTTTGCGTGCCATCTATTTGTTGCTACTTCCTTCCTCATCAAAACTTTGTTGTTATCACTACTACTATCATCCTCTTCAACTTTTGAACACCCACTTATAGAATTTATCCATATATATGGGACACATCCGCATTTTGCTTAATTTCATTAAATTGCTCAGTACATTTATATCATCAACCACTAATAACAGAAAACCCGTTTGGTAATGAATTTCTTACTCATTGCATCCTCTACATCTTTTGCCTTCGAATTATCTTAGTTGAAGTCAAACAAGGTGTTTGGCAAAGAGTTGCAGATGTGACCCTCGCAGCAATATTCAATTTATTTCCATTTTAGTCTTCGTCGAGTATGTGCAACAGTTTCATCCTCCCCGATCTCTAGCTTCGGAGTGATCAATGCATACTCCACATTTCAGACTCGGGACTGGATCCATAATCGCTTGTGCACTACGCGAGACTTTATGATTGCTTACTAAACAGTGGCTAAAAAGCTTAAGAGGTCGTCTTTTCATTGCTTCGTTTTTCCAATGTAGACAAATCATTAATACTTGTAACCTTGCATTCACGCTCTTTATACATTTTAAATTCATTTATTTTGGAAATATTCCAACACAAACTGAATTCATTCGCAGAGAAGTGCAGTGTTGTAGATCGAAACAATTTAATAACCATAAAAGGAAAAACGAAAAAGGACGGAAAACTAATTTAGATATTTTGTGCAAAACTGTTGATACGAAAAGACAGGGAGATCTAGGAGGAACAAGTTAGATAACAAATGATCGTCAGTTACACTTGATGCAAAATTCAAGTTACATATTTACCAAAAAACCGAGATCAAAATTAAAGGAAATCGATAACTAAACCTGAAATCAGCAAGCTATGCAATACAGTCCTCTACCAATCAACTCGAGTAACTCCACAATCCACACACACTGAGTGAGTGAGAGAGATTGGGCTGTCGAGGAGAGAATACTCGGAAATCGAAGCCGGCGATAAATGCGGAAGGAACTGGGGGAATGAATGGGTTTATATATATACACACACAGTGAGAGAAATAGAGATAGAGGGCCGTCTTCGCTGTTCTAGAAATTGGGCTTTGATTTGTTCAAGAATCAAAGTAACTTGAATACTGCTACGCGTTAAATTAATAAATTGCAACCGAACTTCCTTTCCTTCATGTTCCTACTTACTCACCCCTTTTTTAAAAAGTTGCTCAATGTCCATCCAACTTATCGAACGATTTCTCATTTATCACTCTAAAGCAAAATGTTAGTCAATTCAGACGGAAATGGCCATGTAGCGAACGAAATATCCAGGTGGCAATAATTTAACGTTCATTTGTCCACCTCAACAAAATGCTACTTTCACAAATACGATTTCATCAAATTTTACCCATTTCACATACATCTCCGTTCTCATATGTACTATGTGAAAATTAGGGTAAAATTCCCCAAAGTGAAAATCCTCAATTCGCTCGCCCAAAAACCCTAAATGCTGTTTCCATATCCGATTGACAATGGAGACCCACCATCACTTAGACAATGTCGTAGTGAATTGAACCCTAATATTTTTGTCCGCGATTTGTAAGACACAAATGACCCACAATCGAAGTACATGGACAACGCATCATTCGCTAAAGAGTTGTTATTGGAGGTAGACACGGAACAAGAACATGGAGATAACGTCTAATATTTACATTATTTATACGGGCATTTGTATTCTTCATGTAGTACATTAAGCATTTGTAAAATGTCTACATTGTAGAAGTAGACAATGGGGAAGAAAATGAGAAAGATGAAGTTCTTGGTGTGCAGTTTTGTGACTCCAAGGATGATGTGAATGATGGAGAATTTGAATTTGACAATAATGCACTGAAAAGAGTAGCGGTCGGACTCAATGCAGAACCAACAGTTGAAGAAGCACATATAGCAAAAGGTAATGCAGAGTTAGAGTCAGATGACATGTATTATCCATCATCGGAATAATTACATACTGATTATTCATCTGGTGAGGAGAACAATTATAGGTCCCTAATTTTGTTTCAAAAGAAGAAATGTTTGATCCTAAGTTTGAAGTTGGTAAAACGTTTAAGGACATGGAGTTGTTCAGGAAATCAATAAGAAATGATGGGGTAGTGAGTAGGTGCAACTTCAGGGTCAGGCCAAACGACGATAGAAGGGCACAGGCAATTTGCAAATTGGATTGTAAGTGGAGGATTTGGACTTTATTGAATAAGAAGTTGGATTGCGTGCAAGTAAAATCATATAATTCCACCCATCATGTGTTAGAGATATGATGAATAGGTATTGCATTGCTAAATATGTTGCTGGAAGGTATTTAGACACATTCAGGGTAGATTTTCAATAGAAAACAAAAATGATGAGAAAGGCAGTAAAGGATGATTTGAAACTGAGCATTAACAAAGTTATTGCTTTGAGGGCTAGGAGATGGGCTAGAATATTGATTGGGAGGTGATGAGCACTAGTTTGGACTACTTTGGTCATATCCTTATGAGTTGGATAGGACAAATCCGGGGTCTACTTGTATGATTGCCATTTATGAGTTAAAATTCCAAGGAATTTATGTATGTCTAGCTGCATGCAAGTTGGGATTCAAAGAAGGTTGTAGACAACTACTTGGGTTAGATGGTTATTTTCTGAAGGGGGCATTTGGGGGTCAGATGTTGACAACAATTACACTTGATGCTAATGACTATATTTATCCGGTTGTATTTGCTATAGTTGAGAAGGAGAATACAACTACATGGCGATGGTTTGTCAGACTTTTGGGTGATGACTTAGGCATTGTTAACAGTAGAGAATGGACGTTCATGAGCGATAGGCAAAAAAGGTTGCAAAATGTAATTGATGACATGTATCCAGAGGCAGAACATAGGTTCTGTGTGAGGCATATGTACACAAATTTCTTTAGGACTGATTTCAAAGGATTGGCCTTAAAAGAGTACCTCTGGTGGGCTGCAAAACTATGACTGTTGCTAATTATTTGTTTTGGATGGATAAGATGAAACATGAGAGTAAAGCTGGTTACGATTGGTTGATAAAAAGGCCAGCAAAGCAATGGAGTAAGTCACATTTTTTGACTTATGTGAAGAGTGATATACTGCTTAACAATTTGTGTTAGTGCTTCAACAATGTTATCTTAGAGGACAGAGAAAATCAATTGTGACAATGTTAATAGACATGCACATTGGGTTCATGAAGAGATACATAGTCAAAGAGATAAGATGATGAAAGCTGGGTGTAATATATATCTCAAAATTTTTAAAAATTGATGACACATGTTGAGATAGCAGGGAACAATGAGGTTGAGTGGAATGGTAGATCGCAGTGCTATGTAAAGAGAAAAGATGGTGAGATCGTTGTTGATATTCATGCAAGGACGTGTGCTTGTAAAATGTGGGATCTTACTGGATACCATATGGGCATGCATATGCTGCAATCATGGATTACAGAGATGATCCATTGAACTACGTTCATGAATATTATAAAGTGAATACCTATTTGAGATGCTATGAGAATCTAGTAATGCTGATAAATGGGAAAAAGCTATGGCCTCAAGTGGATAGAGATCCTATAAAACCACCTGGTTGGATCTTGCCTAAACGGGGTCGGAGGCAAAAAAAAAGACGAAGGCAGGAAGACGAAGATGTGATGACACAATCTTAAGGTACTACAAAGATGAAAAAGAAACGTAAGTGTGGTCATGACATGCAGTGTTTGTGGGTTAACAGGGCATAACAAGCGATACCACGACAACGCAGATGCACCACATGAGGTATTTTATGAATTTTTTACGTAAATTTACAAACAAGTGATTTTCTATAATTGGGAGATTCATTATTATCTTCGTGTTTGTTTGTCTATTTCTAGGATTGGTCGGCTTATCCAGTCGAACCAATGATGGAAAATCGAAAACAAGCAAATCACAAATAGGGGTAGGTAGAATTTTTGTACAAAAATTTTACGATGATGATATGATCGAATTCTTGTAACTAATGGTATTTATTTAATGGTATTAAACATAGAGTAAACTACAAGCAAGAAGATCCAAGAAGAATTCTACCACAACATCTTCTCAAGACCAACCATCAGCAGCCGGATTCCATTTTATGCCAACTCTAGGCATTAGACAATCAAACACTACAAGAAAAAGAGCATTTTGCAACGATCGAAATACGTTGCTAAATCCCTTTCGCAACGTTCACCTGTACGTTGCGGCCCTTGATGTTGCCGAAAAGTCTCTATCTACGGCAACAGGCAATGCCCGTTGCCAAAAAAAAAGTGTGTTGCCATTAATTATTTAACAACGTTCAGTGGTCGTTGTCATTTATATTTAGCAACGTTCGCTTGCGCGTTGTCATTTATCTTTGGCAACGTTCATATGCACGTTGCCATTTTAGTTTTAGCAACGTTCACTTGCGCGTTGTCATTTAGTTTTAGCAACATTTATATGCACTTTGTCTTTACCTTTGACAACATATTTAACAACATTCATATGCACGTTGTCGTTACCTTTGTCAACATTCTTTTGCATGTTTTTTTTTTTTATCTATTATTTTGAAACATATTTTTTATATATATTCCTGTACATTTACTTCTCATTTAATAAAACTCAATCTATACACCACATCAACCCTTAACTGAAATTTATATAATGTTAATGAAAATTTTCACAAAATATGGACCACAAGTTTTTTTAAACATACAAAGTTTGAACTAAACATAGCAAAACACACGTCCTGGAAGTTTCTTACAATGTTGTATATTTAATATACCAAAATCTAGCAAAACAAACTCGATAACTAACATACAAATTCGTAACGTCAAACATTTATTGTTCGAAGATTTCACGGCTCCTGATTGATCACCGTCCAAACAGAGATTGCTGCAAAACAAAAACAAGACTATTTATATCTGGCTCTAGAATTTTTAATTATAATACTGTACAGTTCTGTAGAATCCCGCATGTAAAGCATGTACTTAATGATTAAAACTTAAAAGACCATATGTTTAGGACATGAGATCTTGGGAAAAATACTAAGAAAAGGTTGTTCCAAACAAAACAAACAGAAGATTTTTTCAGTTACCACAATAAGGGGACTGCAAAATAAGTAAAATTAAATAATCAGAACCTTAAAAAATCTGCTGTTGAATACCTATATTTTACCTAATCCCCCTGTAGTACCCTAGAGTAGATGGGAACAGAAACATAGACTTGATTTATTTTCTTTTTCATTTGGCCATCATCAATAAGTCGTTCAAGGAAATATCTATAATTTCATTTTGCATCTCATCACTGGTATATAGACTTCCATGACTAAGAAAGAAAAACAGAGAACTAGGAAAATGAGAATAGAGAAACCAGTACTTTTTAGATAATTACTTGTCTCAAATTCTTTTTGATTATGAATATATATAGTGCTAGAAATAGCCAAGTCGTAGCAAGTATTGTGAAGGTAAGGAAGTACAACACTTGTCTTGCATATGTATATTTCTGTCCTCTGTTCTTCTCAAGTGCCGAACCAAAAGCAAAATTATGTAGATGATGACTCAACTCAAAATTATATATACAAACAAAAGGTATAAGTTGCAATTGTCAATTAACAAAGTTTTCGGCGTAAATGACTAATTGATTAAAAGGAAAAGAATAGCAAAATAATGAATAATTGAAGATAATATCATGACTTCACAATATAAGAAGAATACATAGACTTCTAACAAAATTGTGATTATCTACATGTCCATTCATTTGCTTATCCCAAAAACTTTTAAAGAACATTTTTACATGCCCGTAATATGTTAAAGTTTAGAACATGAGACCAATTTTAATCTTGATAAATATAGTCCACTAGTCATCACATCTAGAAGAATATCCTCTCAACCAACACGAGGAGCTATATTTTAATTTCCCACCATTTCTTCAAATTCATTTCTCAAGAAAAACAAGGTCATTTGAACATTTATTTGTAAAAAGTAGGACCCGGACACGGTGAGCCATAAGTTCCACCCCATGAAGTTATGCAAAGAAACAGATCGAAAAGAAGGAAATAGCATAAAGCACATGCTTTTTGCTTGATAAGGATCCTCGTGACCTCGACAAAGTAATAAAAAGACTTCTCCCTTTCTTTTCATCAACATTAACATATCATGCGTATTGCTTAAACATCTTCCCTAATGGTCGTCCGAAGCCCACCTTTTATCATATCATATTCCATATTTCCTACATCGAAGCCATTCTTTCATAAACATTAACACTCATTTCGTCCATTTCTCATCATCTATCATGCCTCGAGACTCCATTTTCAATCGGTGCAAGGCCATAAGTGAACCTGGCTTGATCGGGTTCCCAAGCCATGGCCAAGTGTGTAGGACGATTATTATGAGAAGAATGAATAGGCGAGAGGTTTGCGAGAAAAGCGCATATTGTCCTTCCATAGTCTTGGTTTTCGGTGAATCTCAAGTGGAGTCGGGTGGATTTATATTGCCCTTCTTTACTTTTATAGAACTAGTATTCGACAAGATGAAGAAAGAAAAAGACATTATTGCCTCGGTTTAAGCGATTGATAGGCCTTTGTACCACACACATCACTTACATGGGCCCCTATTGAACAAAGATTGTCGCCATGAAGGCAAGTCGGGAAGTCGATTAGAAAGAAGGGACTTCCCTGATTTTTCGTATGAGACGAGTCTAATCACTAGTCAAGGGAGCATAAAGGTAAATCTGGTCTCCTCGAACCTCACCCTCTATTGTAATGTCTTAAAGTGTCTAATGTAACGTATCAAACAAGAATCGTCCCTAAGTATTAGTCGCTTCTTGAAAGGATGCTTTTTTGTGTCGTTTGTCATGGTTTGAACTCAAAATCTTTTCTTGCCTCTAATTTCAAAAGATTCCTCGCATGTATTTGATATTTTTCTCTTTCTTTTGGACTCACTAGGGACAATGATTGATAATGAATGGCATTAAGTGCTTGCAAGACTTGGAATTTAACCCAAAGGGCACGTTCATAAAGGTTTTGTTCAATAATTCAATCAGGAAAGTTATCATTTCATGCCCAATAGAATCCTTAGTCTTCATGTACCCGTGTTTGGTCCACCTATGTACAATGCGTGACTTGTGTGGAATGATTGTTTTTCACACTGTCAAATTCACAATTGGAGAATATATACATTGTGGGAGAATGATGCCAAGAAACAAATCATGCTTCACCTTGTCTCATAGCTTAAATTAATTAAAAGCAAAAAGATTTATTAATTCATTTATATTCGGGAGCGAGAGATTGGAGGACGGGGTGTACAAAAAAGTAAATTCATATACTGTCTCCCTTGTTCATCCATCGGTATGCATTCAATGACTATTAGTTTATCCACATCATCAATTTGTTACTACATAATCTGGGTTAGTGGCCCCGATCATGAAACATAAAAATCAAGTAAGATAGATTTTCTAATGCGAATAACATATATGAAAACAACTTCCAATAATTCTTCCACTTCATAAATTAAACAAAAGCATTGTCATTGAAGATCCATCACAAAAAAATGAGAAGCCGGTCAGTATATTTACCCTCAATGTCTTGTCTAGTTCCATCGGGATAATGAGCGAACCCACCGATAATTAGAGAAAAATTAGTGACAAGAATTTCCTTTATCAATATAGGTAACTTGAAATATATAGCCATTCATATGAGTAATCTTGATCATACCGGAACATACAAAGAGAAGTTCCGTCATGGGATATCCATGACCCAAGAGTTTGCATCTGGTTTAGCCTCCCAATAATTTGAAAGGCATCTATTCCGGGACCCTCTTACAAGGCGAACTTTTATTATACATCACAAAAGAAGAAGATACATTAATCATCAAAGAATAAATGGTATATTACCTTACGAACCAAAAGATTCATCATTGTCATATTAATTGATTGGATAAATAATTGGAAAAAAATTAGCTAAAATTCAAACCCGATAGAAGGTTAGAGATGGAGAACATGAGCTTGGAGCAACTTAGAGCCCTAAAAGAGCAAGTCGATCCGGAATTCAATTTCTTTCAAGACACAACATCCGCACCGCCACCGCCCGCCTCGAGATCGCCTCATCCGACCGAAGACCTCGCCCTCCGTCTCCAAGGTAATACTACAATCATTATTGTTTAAAAAAAAAGAAATATAAAATCTCCCGTTCATGCCTTCACTTCCAACAAATTAACAGATTTGAGAGAAAGACTGGCGGGCGTATTGGAGATTTGAAGAGAGATGAGAGATTTGAGAGGAGATTTGAAGGAGGAGAGATGAGGAAGAGATGTGATTTTGGGGGTTTGCACATAGACATATATGGCAAAATTGGGTGAGTAGAATACGTTCGGTTGATTAAATGGTACATCAAATCTTTTACAACGTTCGAGAAATGTTGCGAATTCATTTGTTATATAAAATCTTTTGCAACAGACATTGACCGTTGCAAAATATCATAAAATAGAGTCTTTCGCAACGTGCACGTTCGAGGAACGTTGCCAATTCATTTATTATATAAAATCTTTTGCAACTGACATTGACCGTTGCAAAATGTCCTAAAATAAAGTCTTTCGCAAGCGTCTTGTGAACGTTGCTAAATACTATATTATTTGACAATGATCACTACTCGTTGTTAAATAGTAAAATGTATAATTATTTTGACAACAAACAATGACCGTTGCAAAAGGATATATTGGCAATATTCATTTAAATACCGTTGTCAAATATCAATTGAATTAACCAATTGCAATGAGACATTTGATTATTGTTGTCAGTAAACCCGTTTTAGCAACAAGCTATTAACGAATGTTGTCATTGAGATGTTGCAAAAAGCTATTTTTGTTGTAGTGAAATGCTGCTATATTAAACTACAATAGACCAGCCGTGGATGCTCCTGTGAGGTCAAGCTTCATTGAGGACTGATATCAAGATTGGGTCTGCTTGGTTTGATGAATCGAAGGATCATGGACTAAAAAAATTTTTGTTACACTTTTGATTGATTTTTTTTGTATATTACATAAATGTTGTAGCATGCAAATGTAAATCTAACTGTTGTGTTTGACGGAATTGGTGTGTTTTGTACACCACGTTAGTATTTTGTCAAGTTTGCCTCCTTAATCAGGAGCTGCTATGTTTTGTACAGCTTAGTCTTGATCATATTGGTTAATGAAGGGTTCCTTTTATAAATCTTACTCTTGATCATATTGGTTAATGAAGGGTTGTGTTTATAAATCTTACTCTGTGATGTGTGTATATGTACATATTCTTAATATATGATTTTTGTGGGAATATTTTATATATATATATATCATCATCATCATCAACGATTTAATATATCATCATCAACTATATCATATTCATGAACAGCTATGTCACCTTCATGAACAGCTACAACTATATCACCTTCATCAACCATTCTTTCATTATCAACTATAAAAATGAAAATCCAATCCATTATATTACAATGTATATAGAAAAAAAATTGATGATATAATATATAAATTTAATGAGTACTTGCTTGTTATACTTGAACTATCATGCTGCAATCTATTTACTTTCTTCGTTGATTGAATTTTTCTACTCTCAGCATACAATTCTCTTCTACGTTTATTACACAAATCTTTTTTTTCTTGTGTATCCATCTATCTACAACACCTACATAAAATAACACAAAGAAAAAATACTCATACAAACTAAAAATAAACAACAAAATAATAAAAACAAAAAACAAAAGTTATCCAAGTCAACAAGAATGTACAATACCAAAAGTCATGCAGATTTGAATAAGCGACTACTAAGCTTAAAGTTAAGTGTTTACATACAAAATGTGACTTGGTATTGAATATAACTTGATAATTTAGCAAGCCTCTGCTAAAAAAATGGTTGCCTAGAAACTCTAGTCTGCAAATATTGTCGAGAAAGCCTGGTTGCTCAACCACCAACACGAAACGCTAACACCAAATTAGATGGCTCGAGTTTAGTTACCGAGTTGGTTCGACAACCAATCGTGGCAGATGAATAGCTCGGCAACAGGTGGTTGCCAGAAGGCAACCAATCGTGGTTGTCGGGTAGCTCGGACAACCACGATTGGTTGCCTCGGCAATCGTAGCTCAACAACCAAGCGTGGGGCTGCCGAGCAACTCGGCAATGGTTGGTTGTCGAGTTACTCGGCAACCAACCGAGCGAGTTAGCTTGGTTGATAGCTTTCAACAAAGCATATTGTCCGAATATCAAGCAACCACATACAAATATACCACATAATGTACTAAAGAATTTGGAAGAAATGTAATCTTTGGACAAAGTATACATAAATATTTGATTTCAAATTTTCCAAAACTATGAACCAACTAACAGATTTGTTGTTAAAGAAAAATGAAGTTTGCTTAAAAATGTTGTCATTGTTACAAATAATATACTCTTAAGGATTGATGAAAAAACGACGAATAACATGGAAAAAAATGTTGTTTAACAAGAATGAAATTTTGCTTCAAAATTTTGTTATTGTCATACAAATAATATACACTTACAATCTAAAAGTCTGAAATCAAAAGTATGGAAACACTACGAAGACGCTTAAATCTGAAATCGAAAGTATGGAAACACTACTAAGACGCTTAATTCCAAGTTCCAAATGGAAATAGTTGCTCCATAAATTTTGTTATTGTCATACAAATAATATACATTTACAATCTGAAATGAATTCTAAGCTCCAATGAGAAGTATGGAAACACAAAGAAGACGGCTAAATTCCAACTTTCAAATAAAAACAGTAGCTTCAAAAAGATAGAGAGAGGACTGAAGTAGGTAATAAAACAAATGATAGTTGTAAAACGACGGCGTGTTGGATGAAAAAATGAACAGTAAAACATTTAAGGAAGTATGGAAACACAAAGAAGACGACTAAATTCCAACTTCCAAATAGAAACTGTGGCTTCAGAAAAGGTAGAGACGACTGAAGTAGGTAATAAAACAAATAATATTTGTAAAACGACGGCGTGTTGGAGGAAAAAATGAACAGTAAAATATTTAAGGCTCTTATATTATTATAAGAATATCATATTCCTTACCTGTATCTGAAATTTCAAGGTTGTTGTTGAATGTATTTTCGAAATAGGCATGGATATTGAAATGAACTAATTGATGATGGCTGCTGATTAAATAATTTCAAGTTGGGATGTTTGAAATTGCCATATATAGATCACATTAACTGCTCATTGCCATATACATATCAAATTGACCGATTATAATAATTACAGATTATGGTGGGGATAACTAAAATACCTACAACATCAATGAAAACATCAGCAAAAAATAAAAAAAAAAAAAATTCACCATCACATTGAACCACAGCTAGCTTGAAAATAACAATGAAAACATCAGCAACCAAATTAGCAATGAAAACAACATGGCATTACACATTACTTTGAAGCATTTTTACAAACAAAAAATTCATATCATTAAACCACAGCATTTCACATTGCTCTTTGAAGCATTTTTACAAACACTACATCCATAGGATTCAATGCAGCATTTCACATTACAAATTTGTAAATCATAGCACCAAGCAGAAACACCCCCAAGGCAATTTGATGGAACTTCAACAATCTTCGTATCTTCATTTCTCCATTCCCGTTGTTGGTTGCCTTCCTTAAAATCCCATTGATAACTACCTTGTACCGTGGATGGGGAGGTGGATCCACCCAAGAGAAATAATCAGAGGCATATGGTCGTCCATAAAATATGCATCCTCAGAACCTCCTACCTGGATTGTTCTCCGTCCACGAAGTCTTTGTTACATAGAATTGCCCACAATAATACACTTGGCGCACTTCCGAGATTTGGAAAGTAACCGATGAATTCTCCATTATCAATCGGATATGCAGACAACAATTAGGGTTCTTGGGCGAGCAAATGGGGATTTTCACTTTGGAGAATTTTACCCTAATTTCCACAGAGTACAGATGAGAACGGAGATGTATATGAAATGGGTAAAATTTGATGAAATCGTATTTGTGAAAATAGCATTTTGCTAAGGTGGATGAATTAACATTGAATTATTGCCACCTGGACATTCTGTTCGCCATGTGGCCACTTCCGTCTGAATTGACTAACATTTTGCTTTAAAGTGATGGATGAAAAATTATTTGATAAGTTGGGTGAGTATTGGGTAACCTTTTAAAGAAGGGTGAGTAAGTAGTAATCTTAAGAAAGTTCGGTGGCCATTAATTTAACCCTACTACTACAGTGCTACACAACTTTTGGCAGAAAAATCAAGCGACGTTTAAGAGCATGTTTGGCTTTGCTTCTTTTTGCAGAATAAGTCAATTGTTTAAAGAGAAAATTAGATTGAAAGGTAAGTAATAAAATTTACTTTTTGTTTTTTAAATTGCAGTTGATGTTCCTAATTCTTTCAAATATACACATTTTGCTTCAAAAGTTAAATTTTCATAATCAACTAGTCATTCTTGTCAAATTGTGAAAAGTTGACAAGAGTTTCCATTCTATTTAAACACTCTAATCTTCCTCGCCAATACAAACAATAAATTTTATATTGACAATTATCTTGTCAACTTTGTTTAGCATGTAACAAGAAGACTTTTTAATAAAGGGTATTATAGTCATTTTGTATAATTAAAGGAAAATTGGCGAAAATTGTCTCTAATGTATGCCTATAGTGCGCAAATGGCCCCAAACCTTTCATATTTGGTGGAGTGGTTCATAACATATCCTTTTAGGTGTGCATTTGGTCATTTTGGACATATTCCGTTAAAAAAGTCTGTTTGTTGCGCGATTGAATTAAACTCTCATTTTATTTGTATTTATTGGTGGGGAAAAATTGTTAAGTGAAATTTATTTTCTTTCTTTCAACTTTATCAGAAAATTCTCTTTTCTACAAATTCATAATACACACTGTTTAAATGTAAAATATAGCAGCAAATTATTCTCATGTGTATAATGTTCACGCACATACATATATGTATATCTGTATCTATAGTCTGAATTAGGGTTCTCTTGGTTTATATATCAATAAATAAAATTTGCATAATTAATTGTTGAAGTTTTTAGAAATGGCCGCAGTGGATGGCTAGACATCATCGCCAACGTGTAATTTGGAGGTTCTGGACTCTTTAGTTGAAGATTTAATTGGAGAAGTTGATGATAGCTGAATGGATTTTGCTTAGCCACATAAGCACTTCTCAATGGAAATAGCGATTTAACGTTCGCCTCGGATTTCATGACGCACGCTCAAAATCCTTGTAACCACGGACTGGAGTCTCTCGTCACTGAACACTTTCTTGGCTCTTGAGGTTTCTTCATCTTTCTTTGCTTTAATTTTTAGGAAATTTTGAAAAATGAACTCAATTTGATGTAAAATTTGATTTTGGTTATGTTTTTAGACAGCTCAGTACAATAAACCACCCGTTTGGTTTTTGATGAAGTTGAAAGAAAAAAAATCACTTGACAATTTTACCCCTACCAATAAATATAAATAAAATAAGAGTTTAACTCACTCACAAGCACAACTAATGTGATTTTTTAATAGAATCATTAAAAAAAGCACCAATCACAAGCACCTAAAATGAGAATGGTTATGGAAACTCCACCAAAAATAAAAAATTAGAGACAATTTGTGCACTATTGACATACGTTATGGACCATTTGTGCGAATTTTCCTATAATTAAATCTGCAATATATCAAAATAAAAAATAAAAAAATTCTGAGAGTAATGAAGTAAAGTAGACTAATCCAAAAAGTTTTCCCTTTTTAAATCTTCATACCAATAAAAAAAAGTCAAACAAAATTCGGGATTGTAAGTTAAGTCAAACACACTTACCGATATCATATAAAAAAGGGAAATTTGCGGAAATGGTCTATAACAATTTCTCTCAGTATGAAAATAGTTCTTAATATTTATTTTTTGGCACAAAAATTTATAATCTATGTATTTTAGTGTGTACTTGGTCCTTATTTGATTAAAAAGACAAATATACCCTTAGTTTTAATTAAAAAAAAATTTATAATTGAATTCTTAACTTTTGCAAAAAATACAAATGAGTTTGATACTTTTATTATTTATAAAAAATTAAAGAAAACTAACGAATTTTTTTTTTAATTAACACTTTATTGACCAAATTGATAATATATTAATTTTTGTTATATATTTTACGAGCTATTATAAAATAATTAAAATTTAAGCTCATAATTATTAACAAATATGTTAAATAAAATTTATTTTTTATTATTAAGTAATTATGTTATTTAAAATTTAAACTTTTGTTTTATCGTTACAACATAAAAAGAAAAATAAAATTGCCACAAACTTAATACTAAAATACTTTTATTTAATTGAACTATTCGTTTATTAACTATAAATATTATAGTTATAATTGTATTTTTAATATTATAATTTATCGTGTGATTATCGTTTAAAAATAAAGAACACATAATGTGTAATTTAATTTTATTAGTAGTTTTATATTGAAAATAATAATAATAAAGTTAGTTGAATGTCATAAAATTATATATGTCATCTTGTTATTTATTTAACTTAATTTTTATTCAAATTTTTCACTTCATATAGTAATTATATATACTTAAAACACAATAATTTTACGTTTTTCTCTTATAAAAAATTAATTGACACGATTATAGTGATATATTTAGTATGATAAATTAAATATTATATACAAATGTACTGAACACATTTACATATTTTGCAAAGTTAAGAATTTAATTGCAATAAAATTTTTTAATTAAAACTAATGACATATTTGTCTTTTTTATCAAATAAAGACTAATTGCGCACCAAAACACATATGTTAAAGACTTTTGTGCTAAAACACAAACGTTAAAAACTATTTCCACAAAGAACAAATTTTAGAAACCATTTGCACCAAATTTCCTATATATATTAAAAAAAAAAAAAAGAGAGAGAAAAAAAAAAAAAACATGCCAGCTTATCACTCCTCCCTGACTCATAGTTGGATTATTTTGAAGTTGCTTTTTATATAGATTCCCTTTATTTACAAGTTCATAGGATTAAGCTTTTTTATTTTTATTTGAGGAATCCACTAAGTTTTGAATAAAACATCATTTCAATTATTTGTAATTTAAATTATTTAATACGCATATGAATATGTAAAATCGATTATCGAATGAAATGAAAAATTATATATAATTGGATGCATTAGGGAAACATGTGCGCACGTGATTCTAGCCCAATAAAATGATTCCATCAATGTTTGAAATGGTTACATCTACATCTACTTTACCAAAATTTAGATAATAACAGTGAAATTAAATAAGGTAATTTACAATTTTAGACCCCAATCTTTTAAATATGTAACAAATCTACCTATAACCTTTTGTTAACACTAGACATCCCAACCTTTGTATTTTGTTGCAAATCACGTCATTTTAATATATTTTGACAATTTTGCATTCTTATTTAAATAAACAAAATACAAAAAAGTTAAAAACAACAAAATATTAAAAATAATTGTAAATGAAGTCTCATAACTTTTAAAAAATACAAAATAAGTTCATATTTCCCAAATCCCCACCCCACCCCACCCCACCCCACCCCACCCCATCCCATTTTATCCTATCCACGATCCCAATCAGTAGAGCTTTCATGACCGCCACAACCACCACCACAACTCTCAGCAAGAATAACACTACAACAATAGCACTGCGGCACTGGCAAGTATCGCACCGGTGGGAGGGAAAATCTATCGACGCATACTGAGGTGGACAATCGTCTTGGTGGCACACAAAATCCGTGGATCACAATTTCGGATCTTATTTTTATTTTGACATCCCAAACCATTTCCAAACTTTGAATTCAAAGATTTTAAATTTTGATTCTTGATTATGAATCAACTTTTCGGACTAATTTCAAACATTGGATATAAATACCCTTGCGTAAGCGATGTCATTTGTCACACATTCAAATGCTCTCCTCCTCTTCCTCCTCCCACTCCTCCGTCGCCGCCATAGCGGTGTTTGATCCATTGCCACAAACCACCCAACTTTTAAGCTCCAAAATTGACAAGGATGAAAAAATGGAATATGAAGAAGTAAATGAGGAAATTGAGGTCAAAGTTGAAGAAGAAGATGAGTTTGGAGAAGACTTAACTCCAATTGGAAAAGAAAATCATCAAAATGGCCAATTATTTCACGAAACTAACACCAAAATACCTTATGGGATTTTTCATTTTAGTATTTTTTTCATCTTTTGCTCAGAGGAAGATAAAGATGTCGTTCAGAATCTTTTCATACTTTTGAGAGGGTTGAGATAAGTAGTAGTTTGTTTGCTACATTTGAAATTGCATTACGACGAGCTCCTCCGCCATCCGCCACCGCCACCGCCACCGCCACCGCCATCATCTGGGTAGGATATTTAGGACCCTTTCACGCCGTATGCAGGAAGATCAGCAGATGAAGAAGAATGGGAGGAGACAACCACTGGTTCTGGGGTAGGGTAGGATAGGGTAGGGTAGGGTAGGGTGGGGTTGGGTCTTGGGGAAAATGAACTTATTTTGTATTTTTTAAAAGTTATGGGACTTCATTTGCAATTTTTTAATATTTTGTTGTTTTTAGCTTTTTTTGTATTTTTGTTTATTTAAAGAGGATGACAAGACTGTCAAAATATGTCAAAAAGATGTGATTTGCAACAAAATGCTAAGGTTATGATGCCTGGTGTTAAAAAAAATGTTAGGGATAGATTTGAAAAGTTAGGGACCAAAATTACAAATGACCCAATTAAATAATATGTGGTCGCTCAAGTGTTACTTTGCTAATTAAATTATATTTTTAAAATTGAAAATATTACATCCCAATTATCAATTTTCAAATGGCAATATCAAACCTAATCACTCCTAGTTACCCTTTTAATGCTACATAGTTAACTATCAATGAAAAATAAATGAAAATTATATTTATTGTTGAATACGAGGAGGAGGGCTATTGAAGTCTCAATTTTTATCATATAACTTAGGAGTTGATTCGAATTGAACTAAATAAGCACCCGACCATCGCCACTCCTCAAGATTAGTCAGACGAAGTTTGGACACTTGGGTCATAAAAAAAAAAAAAAAAAAAAAAAAAAAAAAAAAATCACCCGACCATATTATACTAACTTAGGGTTTGTTTGAAAAGAATTAAAATTTTGTTAAAAAATTGAAATCAAAGTCAACATTTAATTTTAACTACATATTTTATGAAATTTACAATTTTTTATAATATTTCAACTATACATTTAATCAACTTTTATCAAATGATATAATTTTAATCAAAATTCAAACACATCTAAGTGTTGAATCATGTTATTTTAAAATTTAAACTAGTAAAGAATTGTAATGGTCAATCTTATAATATATATGCCACATGATCATTTTTATTGCAAGCATAAGGGCAAAAGATTCCATATTGTTTCAATTTGGCCTACCTCCACACAAATTTTGACACCTTGATACATCAGTTCGGATTATTAAATAACAAGAAGCTACTTTAAATGTGACGTTACCTGTAATATACTATATAGTATAACAAATATCGACACTTTGTATTCACTCGAATAAAAAATACACCAGATTTATTTTATTGACAAATGGTGCATAAGTTGAGGGGGCAGGGAACACAATTTTAATTTTATTCCAGAATTATTGCCTAATAATACCAGAATTATTGTCAATAATACCTAATAACTGATTCATTGTCGTCCCTTTTCAAAGCGGTGCTCGAATCCTTGTGAATTGCAGGTTAGGTTTTAGATTCTAAAATTTGAAACCAGAAATAAAAAAACAAGTATATAATAGTTTGTGAACAAGATTTGAGGAGACCGGGAGGAATTCCAGATCACAGCTAACTGCAAAACACAAGAAAGAAGGGGGATTGTTAGGTTATATGCCCTAAATTTTTCCAACACTTCACATGACCAATCAACCCTTGGTCTCGTACAACATCACAAAGCCTATATCATTAACTCCAATGATCACCCCAATCAATTGGCGGTTTTAGTTTCCAATAATTAGGAACATGCAACGATTACTAACTAATTTTTTATTTTAGTTATCAAATATCACGGTAATTTCAACGTTCTACGATAATATCGAAATTTATTATATTTTAAAAAAAATTCAAATAGTTGTTGTATTTTCAAAGTTGTTTTTAATAATTGTTGACACTAACGATAGTTTCAAAGTTATTTCATAGTGATCGTTGTACTTTTAATTTTGTTTCTCATTAGTTAGTTTGAAATATTATGAATTGTTTGAAATATTAACGATCGCATTATATACAAAATCGAAATCATTAATTTTCAAATCGCAGAAGATGGAATGATAGATGAAAAACAACTTCAGTTTAATAATACAATGACCATTGAACTTTTTAACCTCGATAAAGTAGGCATGGTTAGCTCTGTATGTGATTTTTTTTTTTTAATTTGACATATCTATTATATTGTTATATTCAAACATTTGCGACTAAAAGTAGTTTAAAATTGCATAGCATAAATTTAAGATAAATCTAATTCCTTTGAGTTACATTATAGTATGTCTCATCATTTGATTGAGATTTTAGAATATAATGAAATTCAGCAAACAAATATTCAAATTTTGCTCTTTTCAAGACTTCATAAACTCGTACTTGGATCATCTTGTATGAATGAGCACTTAGAAAATAAATAATAGAAATGTAAAATTTTATATTATTTTGATAGAAATCGTTCGCCTACATATTTGTTAACGATACACATTATGTCTCTTTATAGAGTAATGATATTCACAGTCGTTCATTATCTATATTCAGCCTACGTGACGTTACTCAATTGAAACTAATGTCATGTAGGCTGACTATCGATATCATCACTCTTCTTTATATCATTGTAAAGTAAATTGTCCTTTTTCCACTTAATGGAAGTTTTTGCATGTAGTCGATTTGTATAATTTGCAAAGCGAGTTAAGTATTTTAAGAACTTAGGACTTGCTTAATAGAGTTTTTTTTTTTTTTTTTAAATATCAAATTTTGAAAATTAATTTATGAAATACGTGGTTGAAAATTTTAATAAAAGTTGTGGGTCATATTAAGTGTGTGATTAAAATATATTGTTGACTTTTGACCACATATTTGTAACAGATTTTAATCTGGACCAAACAAACACTTAGCATTATTTCATGAATCAGATTTTAGTGAAAATTAGACAATTGATATATTCGAACCAAATTGACAATTCCATCTCCACTATGGTATGCATTCCCACACAGTTATGAAGTATTTCAAGTTTCAGGAAAGAAATAACTAATAAGGTGGGATAAGTGCTGAATGGCCGAGTCAATTTTTCAAAATGGTCGTTGATCAATTTTACCCTATAAATTATCAAATATCATCATGTCTTCTCTTCTCCGCTTATATCTATTTCAAACGATTTTAAATTTATCTGTCTGTGGAAAAAGAGAACATTTCAATGTTAGAATCTAACCCATTTCATTTGTATAAGAAATCTCATTTCAAGTATAAATTCATCTGTCTCTATCTTTTTTTCTTCTTTTTAATTACGGTCGAAATTGTGAATTTTATAGTATAAATCATGAAAATATGTATAAATCTGAGTATGAATTGTAATTTTACTTTAAATTTCTATAAATTTGAATTCATTTGAAGTGGATCAATTGAAAAATCAGTTAAATGTGTAAATTTGCATTAACAGACTCATGGTCTATTAACACCTGTTAAGGCCAAAATTGGCCTTAACATACCACAGACCTGTTAACAGGCATGTTAATATGTTAAGGGCCTGTTAACAGACCGTTGTTAACAGATTGTCTATTAACATGTGGTTTGTTAACATATGTTAGTAAGTAAGAGTATTTATGTATTTTTAACTTAAAAGAAGTCATTTAAATTTATTTGATATAAGTTAGGCTCTTCTGCGATTCGAGGTATATGACACGGCCATTTAGCCTAAGCGGCCAGAAATAAAAGAGAAAAAAAAAACTTTTAAAAATAGAAAATTGAGAAGTTAAATGTGAAGCAAAGAAAATGAAGGATACAAGTGCAAGAAAATTTAAAACTTAAGAACCACAAATGCAATTATTGGTTTCATTTCGGGTACAGTTACGTTACTACTAAAAAGAAAAAGAAAAAGGCAAGGAAACCAAAACCACCACTGACCACACCACGCTACAGTACCTCTCCCCCCCGCCCCACATTCCCATTCATATCCCACCATCTACACGGCACCTTTCGCCGCCTTCCCCCACCCAACTTACCCTTACTTTATTCTTTCTCTTACAACCACTCACCATCGCCTTCCGCCGGAACACGTACAAATTAACTCAACTATCCACCAGGTTTTGTTATTTTCTTATAGTAGCGTTTACTTTCTTGATTCTTTCATCTTTACTTAACTTTATTGATGTTGCTATGATACCAGGTTGTATTGGGATTTTATTTTAATTTCGTATTGACTTATTGAATTGGAAAGATTTGAGGCTGTTTAGAGTGGATTTGGTTATGTGGATTGCTTTGAATTGGAATCACGGTTGTGTCGGGGTACTGTTTTTAGACTTCTGGGGTAGAACTGAGGCTGACTAGTTAAAATTAAGGGTTTTATATCTAAAGGTAACAGCTTCAAGGATTTGATTTCTGATCTGGCTCTGGAGTAAGAACTAAGCACCTGGTTGCTTCCTGCTTTTGGCTCTTTTTGAGTTTTTGAGTGGTTATTCTATGGAGGCTAGAATAGGAGGTGAAGCTCAGGTTCATTATGGTCTGGGTTCTGCTAGTTTAAGGGTGGTGGGGCAGAGAAGCCTGGAATGGGATCCCAGTGATTGGAATTGGGATGGAGATCTCTTCCTTGCTACCCCTATCAATCCTAATCTCTCGAATTGCCAGAGCAGGCAATTTTTTCCACTTGAGACTGGAATAACAACAACTGGGGGTTCATCTAACAGGTCCTCCTCCTGCTCTGAAGAATTGAATCAAGGGACTGATAAAGAGAAGAATGATTTGGATAAGAAAAGGAGGCTTATTGTCGTTGAAGATGACAATTTGACAGATGAGGCCGGTAGTCTTGCGTTGCAGCTTTACAAAGAAGGCATTTCTAGAATTGAGAGGGGCGGGGGGAATTGTGATAGAACGCCCGGGAAAAAGACCAAATTCACTGGAGCTACTTCAAGTCGTGCGGTTTGTCAGGTTGAGGATTGTAGGGCTGATTTGAGTAAGGCCAGAGACTATCATAGACGGCATAAGGTTTGTGAGATGCATTCCAAGGCCAATAAGGCACTCATTGGTAATGTCATGCAACGTTTCTGCCAGCAGTGCAGCAGGTTGGTCCACATTCCTCAGCTTCCCTTGTGTTTTCTGCTATCTTTGTCAAGTCATCACTACTATCTTGGGAATTTGTTGTTTTATTTGTAATGTACCGGATATTTATGTTGAGCATGTCTTTACTCAAATTTGGTTTCAGTAAGGTACAGGATACATTGTTACCAGAGCCCAAGTACTAGAAACCTTCAGCACAGTAGTGTTTTAGGAAGTTATTTTATTTATTTAGATGCTTATGATTTCCTGTATATCTGCAGGTTTCATGCTCTCCAAGAGTTTGATGAGGGGAAGCGAAGTTGCCGGCGACGTTTAGCTGGCCACAACAAAAGGAGGAGGAAAACCCAACCCGACAATGTTAACAATAACAGCCCTATTAAAGATAACCAGGCTAGTGGTTATCTACTAATGAGCTTACTGAAAATACTCTCCGACATGCATTGTGAGTGGGACGTACTCCCCCTTTAAACATTGAGATTTTAATTTATGTGATATAATATTATGCTTCTTATTGTTCTTATTCTCAAGCATCTTATATATATTTCATGACAAGCCCAAAACTGATTATACTCTGGATTCCATGAGTTGCAGCCAGTAGATCGAACCACACCGATGATCAAGATCTACTGTCTCATCTTCTACAGAGCTTAGCTAGCCATGGCTCCTTACACGGTGAAAGGAACATATCAGGGCATCTGCAGGAATTTCAAAACATGTCGAGGAGTCTGCCGTGTATGGAAAATTCAGAATCGGTATTGGCCTTGCTCTCAAATGGTTCTCATGGCCAAAGACAACATTGTATGATTCCCACTGACGATATGCAAAGAAACAAGCCCATACAATCTGCAACTTCTCAAAGGCCAGGCGATGTGTTCCCCGCTTATGTAGAAGCCAGGGACAATTCTGCTGGGAGAAGCAAACTAAAGAACTTTGATTTGAATGATGTATATGTGGATTCTGATGATGGCATGGAGGATGTAGAAAGGTTGCCTGCCCCTCTGGATCTGGGAGCTGGTTCTCTTGAATACCCTTCCTGGGCGCAACAAGAATCCCATCAATCAAGTCCTCCTCAAACAAGTGGAAATTCAGATTCAGCGTCGCAGTCACCTTCCAGTTCCAGTGGGTGTGCTCAGGTATATTTAACTATGCAGTGTACTCTTCATACACTTCACCTGGTATATTTTAAGTTTTGTTATTTTTAGTTTTCAACGCTGAAATTTTTTTTCCTGGAAAATCTCAAGCTAAAAATATCTTTGATTAATATAATTGGGCCTTCACTTGTCATGTTATGAAGACGTAGGTTCTGATTTTTCTATAATTGGGAGAATAACATTGTGTGATAAATCAACCATGTTTTGTTATTGTATCCCAACTTTGCTTATCATTGTGGTTGCAATGAAGTCAAAACCATACTTTTGCCTTTCTGTTGATGATCTGGAAAAGAAATTGATCCATCAACTGAATTTTAAACTGCTTTCTAAGTTCATGTAGCATTTAGTTTAATTATCAGTTGGACCGATGTATGTTATGCAAATCTTCTAGGCGTGCTTTTGTCCGGTGAATTTTACGTAAATAAAAGATTTCTTATTTGATTCACCTATTTAGTAGTTCCATCGATCAATATTAACTTGTTTTTACATTCTATTCATTTTGTTTCCCTCTCACGTTTCTTTTTCATTGCAGAGCCGCACAGATCGCATTGTTTGCAAACTATTTGGAAAACAACCAAGTGATTTTCCCATCGTTTTACGAGCACAGGTATGTTTGAAGTTTCTTTTACTTGTTTAATCCTATTTTTCTTTCTAGATGTGTCTTCGGACAAGCGAAATCCCCCAACCAAAAAAGAGGGGAAACTTAAAAAGATAAAATCTCTTCCTGTCTTTCTCTGAAAGTTTAACAATGTAAAATTTTGAACTTCCAGATTTTTGATTGGTTATCTCACAGTCCTACTGACATAGAAAGCTACATTAGACCTGGCTGTATCATTTTAACAATATATCTTCATCAATCTGAGTCTGCATGGAAGGAGGTATGCTAGTTTTTGATAAATATGTGAATATGTGATTTCTGTTTCAACATCCGTTAATAAACCTCGTAAAATTGTTAAAATCTAATCACTTTTACAGCTCTGTTGTGATTTAAGCTCCAGTTTGAGTAGGGTTCTGGGTTTCTCTGATGATGACACTTTCTGGAGCACTGGGTGGATTTACATCAGGGTGCAAAATCAAATAGCCTTTGTATTCAATGGTCAGTTCCCATTGGATTACAGGAAAAATCTCCTTTTCGGTCATATCAAGGATTCTAAACTTTGTGTAAAGATTGATCAGTTGGGACTGTTCTTGTACTGCAGGTCAGGTTGTTGTTGATACCGCTTTGCCTTTCAGCAGCAATAATCATGGTACAATTCTAAGTGTCAAACCGATTGCCGTGACATCATCTCAGAGAGCTCAATTTGTTGTTAAAGGCTTTAATTTATCGCGACCCTCCGCAAGGTATGCTTATCATTTGGTGTGCGATTTTTATTGTCTTATCTTGTCAGCTTGTGTTCTACCTGCCCTCCCCAATAGTCAGAGATTTTTGAGTGCATTTACATTGGACAATGTGTCATTTACATTGGACAATGTGTCAAACCAATGGAATATCACACGTAACTGTTAAACCTTTGTTTGCCAGGTTACTCTGTTCCCTAGAAGGTAATTATCTGGAATCTGGCAGCGAGTCGCTGGAAAATGTTGATGGCCTTGAGGGAAATGTTCAGTGTCGGAACTTTGCCTGTCCTATTCCTGCAGTTACTGGGAGAGGCTTTATCGAGGTGATGTTTATTCCATTTGTAATCGATTGTTTTTTATAGGGGGCATGTCGTATTTTTTATCTACTGCATGCATCATGTTGTGCAATATCATTTATAATTCTGGAAAGCTGATAATAAGCACGCTAATGGGGACCAATTCTGTGTGGCTTCTTGCATTGACTTGACTTTTACACAGACAAAATGTCCATATAATATAGCTTGGTTCTGTGACTCCCACATGATGTGACATGGTGGCCGATGGAATTAACAAGCTTGCTGACCTTAGTATGTTATCTGAAATTATTCAGGTTGAAGATCATGGTCTCAGCAGCAGCTTCTTTCCATTCATAGTTGCTGAGGATGATGTTTGCTCTGAGATCTGTACGCTTGAGAGTGAGATAGAATTGGCTGTGACAGATTCTTTTCACCGAGGCAATGAAAAATTGGAGGCACACAATCAAGCCATGGATTTCATCCATGAAATGGGATGGCTTCTCCACAGAAATAGTTTGAAGTCTAGATTGGGGCCCTTGGATCCCAACTCAGACTGTTTTCTTTTTAAACGGTTCAAGTACCTAATGGAGTTCTCTGTAGACCGTGATTGGTGTGCCGTTGTAAATAAACTCCTGGGCATTCTTTTCAACGGAATAGTGGGTGCAGGAGAGCAGCCTTTCTTGAAGTTTGCACTATATGAGATGGGCCTCCTTCACCGAGCTGTGCGGAGAAATTCTAGGTCTCTTGTGGAGCTACTGTTAAGATATGCCCCAGAGAGTGTAGCAGACGAACTAAGTTCAGAATACGAATTGCTGGTGGAAAGTGATGGGGATTTCTTATTCAGACCTGATGTTGTCGGGCCTGCAGGTCTGACACCTCTTCATATTGCTGCTGGTAGGGATGGATCTGAGGATATACTGGATGCACTGACTGATGATCCTGGAAAGGTAATCTAGTTTCTCTTTCCATCACTTTGATGTTGTCAATGAGCCATATAAATTTGCTCTTCCACACATGCATTCTTCTACCGAACCGTTCATTATTTTACTGGGTGTTGTTCTATGTTTGCATGGCCTCTAGGGTCGTCTTATATTAGTTCTATTATGTCTAACAGAGGTAGAGGTGGTTTTGGTCTAGGGAATTTTGACACCCATAGCTGTACTCTGAATAGCATTCAAATTTATCAATGACTTGGAACTGACTGCTTCTGCTTCTGCTTCTATTTAAAAATATCTTGCCAATGTACTGCCTGGACTTATTTATATACTTAAATTGTTGGTGTTTTAATTCACAGGTGGGAATGGAAGCTTGGAAGAGTGCTCGTGACAGCACAGGATTTACACCCGAAGACTATGCTCGGCTGCGAGGCCACTATTCTTACATTCATCTTGTCCAGAGGAAAATTAACAAGAAAGTATCTTCTGGGCACGTGGTTGTTGATATTTGTAGCACTCTTTCAGATGGAAGGATCAATCAGAAGCAAAATGATGGGGTTACAGCTGGTTTTGAGATAGGAAGGACCATTCAGCGGTCTTGTAGGGTTTGTGATCAGAAGCTTGCTTATGGTATTGGCAACCGTTCTCTGGTTTACAAGCCTGCATTGCTTTCAATGGTTGGCATAGCTGTTGTGTGTGTTTGTGTGGCGCTTCTTTTCAAAAGCTCACCTCAAGTTCTCTTCGTGTTCAGTCCCTTCAGGTGGGAGATGTTGGACTATGGTTCGGGCTGAGTTTGACATGAAATTAAGTGTGTTAAATGTAATAGGTCTTTTGTAATTGTATGCATGTATAAGCTGTAGAGTTGATACACAGAAATAGCTCTTTAGACAAGATTTCAGATTATAGGATTATTAACCTATTTATGTTGTTCCATGAAAATTTGTTTTTCCTTCTTTTTGTTTGTTTGTTTGGGGAGTATAAAAAGATCACTATCTATATCTGTAACTTTTACCCATGTCGTGATATTTGACCGCGTAAATAACAGTGACTCATTCATGAAATCGTGCTTAAGACTTCTCTTTTTTGTAGCAATAGGCCACACCACAAGCAATGCTCTGTTGAATACATATGGGATATTTTCATAAATATCTAATCCTCAACTATGCGATAAGAAACCTCATTCAGCAAGTCTGTATATGACGATTATTTTGGGGACTGGTGTCTGTGCTTGATGGCAGAGAATATCGTGTTTACATGTCTCAAAATTCGTAATGGGGTTCGCATCACATTCATCGAGAAGCTAATGTTATATATGACGATGATGGGTCGTGGCATCTGCAGCGTCACATTCATCGAGAAGCTAATGTTATATATGACGATGATGGGTTGTGGCATCTGCAGCGTCGACCGGACGGGCAGGCAATCATTCCTTAGCCTTTAAAAAGGTTGAATTGACAAAGGGAAAAGGGGAATCAATGGCAAGAAGACCTCTAGCTATCCTTCCTCTGCTCTTCCTTTTCATGCTGTGTTTTGTTGCTTGTACAGGTCAGTCTCCTTGCTAATGTGTGTATGTGATATGAGTTCCACTGATTTATGAAAACTTGTGCTCGATTTCAACAGGACCGCTGAGATGGATTCTTCTTTCAAGCTATCTCCTTTACTATCTATCCTTGTGGGTTTTGGCTGCAATGGTGGAGCTTGGATAGAGAGACCATTAATTGATGACCCTGCTGCACAATGACTTTGTTCATTTTATCCAAACTTAATTGGTGTTTTGCATGTAACTGTTGAAATAACAATTAATTAATCAATTATTTGCGCCACTTTCTAAAATTGTTTTCATCTTTATTGTGAGTTGCACTTAATGCTTCCTCCACTGCATTTATTCATTTTAGTAATATTTAAATTAGTCTAAATCTCAATTAATGTTCGAGAGTAGTACAATATAAATATATATATGGACAAAATTTTAACATATGTTTTGTCAATAATATTCTTGCATTCATCTTTCTTAATTGTATGTGTATGTGCCTGATGAAGAGAGTCCAAATATCATCGTCCATTATGGAATCAGTAAGTGAAATAAAGAGCATAAGAATGTCAGCCATCTTCTCTTATTATAAAAGCCAAGTTTAAACAATATAAATAGGCTTAAAAAGACGATAAAGTCTGAATAAAAACGTGTAAAAAGGGTAAAACTTGAAAAATGGAAAAGAATAAGGATGCGGTGAACGTGGATCGAACACGTGACCTTCAGATCTTCAGTCTGACGCTCTCCCAACTGAGCTATCCCCGCTTGATATCTATAAGGTCTCAATAAATATATATAGTGTCTATCCAAATTACAATCTTCCTATTCCTTCAATCATCCCCTCTCGGTCGGCGGGGTTGTTGAGAGCGCAATTGGCAGTTGTAGAAGAAGATGGGGCGTGGCAGGATTCGATCCTTCGACCAACAATTCTCTTTCGGTTTGCTTTTTCTCTTTTATTAATTCTCTTTTCCTAGAAATAAGAATCGCTATTAATAATGGATATCATGTTTAATTGAATAATAATACAGAAGAAAGATGCCAAGAATCACAAGAAATCATCGCCAATTATCCCGACCGAGTACCGGTAACCTATTCTTTCAACCTTTTCACAATAATTTTGCTCTAGTATTCGATATCAATTGAACTGGATGCTTAAATAATTGCAAGTTTCTTTCTTATTTAAATTTATAATATACTCTCAACAATCAAAATATGGGACAGTGTGCAATTTCAAAATTGTTGATGTTAAATGCTTTTTCAAATTTTAGGTTTTGTTTCTTTGAGCTTCAAGTCAAGGAAGCTTGGAGGCTTTCATTTTTTCTGGGTTCATCCAAAAGGAAAAAGTTGCCAATCATTTTGTTTGCATCTATATCTGTTTTCATAGTAGAAACTTTGCGTGTCAGGAAATGTTATGGGTAAAATCTGATATCGGTTACCTATGGAAAAGATTACCAAGATACAAGGGTCTGGGCTACCCTAAGACTTGATAGGACAGACTGTCAGATATATCACTAGGATGATGATTGGTTCCTCATAAACCTGGAAACAATTTAGCTCATAAACCTTGCTAAGTGCTTGTCATCATTCCATGGTGGCTCTGATGCCGGCCCAATGCTTTCTTTGTTTAATCCTTTTAATTTTCACTTTCTTTATTGCCATATGAAATGAATGGGGATGGAGCACGTAGGATCGGCAGAATTCTAAAACTGCAGAACCAACTGGTTTGAAACCAGGAGAACAAGATTGATACTTTACACTTTCTATTCTAAGATGGGGAGGGGGAGGAGGAGGCAAAGATATCAGCAGCTTTCACTTTGACGTTCGACTTGAACTTTTGCCGCAGAATTGCATTCATAATTTGTCTAACTGCATTTTCAAGAGCTTTAATCTTTGCAGAAGTCAGAGTTGGTGTATACTTGATTGAGTGAATAAGAATTTCCCGCCTTTAAATACACTAATAAAATTGTTCTAGTTATCGAATTCTTTGCTCCACCATCTACTGCTAGCAATTTCACATTCCTTTCAGATTAACGTTGAGTTTGTCATGCCATTATTTACATTTTCAGCTTATTACAGGTGGTGGTTGAGAGGTATTCAAAAACTGACCTCCCTGAGATGGAGAAGAGAAAGTAAGTTATGGGTGTTATGGCCATCGCTAACTTCCCTTTGCTTTCTCTCTGTTTATGCCATGTGGCATTGGTTACTTCAAATAGGCAATATATCTCCGTTCTCTTTTTATTTATGGCTGTGTATGGGGAAATATGCATGAACGCTCACCTTTCTTCGTAATACAATGACAGAGCACGTGTTATGGGTGTTTTTCTGGTCACTGCATCCAAAGAACAAAATATATTAGAAAAACGGACAGACTAGTTAAACAGCAACAGCTTTCTTGATGGTGTCCTTTACTTAGTCATTGAGTCGCACTATTCTTTGTGAACAATGCTCTCCCAGTGCGTGAAAATTATCCTTGCATCTCTTTCCAACTACATACAGAACAATCATTGTTCCAGAATTGTCCAGGACTCATATAACTTTTTCTGTATACTGGTGCCTTGTTCAAGAAAGAAGGATGGTTTACAGTTCTTTTGTGTAATCTATTCTTCTCTTCTCAAGGGAGTATTTTAACTCCGAATTTAGACATGCACACCATTTGTCATGCTAGCGAGATGCCCTAGGACATGAGGCGTAGTCTTTCCTTTATCAGAAGAAGTCAATTTGTTTCTGGAGGTCATTCATCAATTCTTAAATTTTACTAAAGCGGGGGCTCGTGGTGAATCTCTATCTCTCTCTGTGCTATGCATCTGTTTCTTTTCTCATTCATGGCATTCAACAGAATTGTATTTTGGAAACTCAAAATTGATCTTTATTCAACATATTTTACTTACCATATCTTTGTGTCATTTATTATTAGTGACTAATCTGTGGATTGAAGATCAATCCTACAATTTTTTGATGAAGATCAAACTCACACATGAACTGAGATGTGACAGTCAAATCCTTCATTTGTTTTTGACGACAGATTCCTGGTCCCCCGAGACATGTCTGTTGGGCAATTTATTCACATCCTGAGTGGCAGGCTCCATCTGAGCCCTGGGAAAGCTCTCTTTGTATTCGTGAAAGATACCTTACCTCAAACATGTAAAATCTAAATTACCTCTCTTATTATCCTTGTAGAAGTAGTGATGCACGGCACCTTATAAGAGGTGATCTAATTATGTCGTAATTAACTGTTGTTTGCAGCAAGCTTGATGGAGTCTGTATACAATTCGTACAAGGATGATGATGGGTTCCTCTACATGTGTTACAGCAGCGAGAAAACCTTTGGTTGTGTTCTTAACCCAGTATGATGTCACAACTATCTTGATTAATGTATTGTTCTTGTTACAGTGTCAAGTGGGGATATGGGTCACTATTTTCGTTTCTGTAAATTCAACTGTAATCAGAAGTGTTTATATCAACGTTTGAAAATATCCACGGAACACAAATATTTGTACGTTGTTTGAATTAAATGGTATGGATCATATTCATTGTTGTTGTTTCTGTATGAAAACGTGATCAACATATGAAAATATCGACGCATCATCCCAGAATAGAATTGGGGGAGTGGAATAGTGTGAGGAAGATTGATTTTCCCATGTTTGGTTAGAGAAAAGGTTTGGGAGAGATTGAAACTGGAATTTCTGTTTATTATTATTTTTCTTTGCGATCAAACATAAATTAATAGAGGATGCAATCGACTCTGTTAACCGGGGCAAACACATTGAAAGAAGCAAACTTGTGAGCCACCTTATTCTGCAAACGAATGAACAAACTGACACATGCTATAATGAAAGCCCTAACTTGGTTAAAGTAAAGTTTGGCCAATTGTTGATTTTACTTGTGCAAAGCAAGTGCCTCCTCCGGTGAAAACCCCCCAAGATGTCATGTGCCCGCCGCTATCACCACACCCAAATGGTCTCGAATGACCAAACCAGTACCGATGTGAAGACCCCCTGGACGTGCTGCAGCATCAATACTCAGATTGAGCTCACCCTAATCCGGACTGCACCAGTGTTGAAGTGTTGGGGAAGTAGACCGATCGCTAGCTCCAACTCGATTGTGGAAATTCCTCTTGTAAAGCCAAGGTCCTGGTTCCCACTACAGTAGCTGGAGTGAATTTTCATCCATCCATGCAATAACCAATCCGCTTTTCAATTGAATGCCACCAGTATTTGCCTCCTTTCTAAGTTGTCAAATGTAGGTTGAGAATTATGAAATAAAAATCGTGTAATGAGGATATGGATTTTATGGGCAGGGATAAATTCTCCACCAATTGCCCGTTCCATTCTCCGTTCTGGATAATGAGTTATCGGTTTAAAGGAGATGGGTCTCGGTGTCCACCTATATTGGGAAACCCGAATATTTGTGCCATCGCCAACTCTCCACCGAATTCCCTTCTCAATTAAATCGTGACCCCTCCTCCAGAAGATCCACTCTTTTCTATAGCAAGCATGAAATCAGTCCCCCTATAGTGAGTCGTCGTGGATATACACTGCAAGATTAGGCTAACCCACTTAGTCGGAAAAAAACATCTGCTGAAGAATCTTAGCACTGAAATCCCACTCCATGAGATATGCCTTGCTCGTATCTAACTTGAGAGCCATGAAACCCTTTTGCTCATTATTCTATTGTCCCATCGAATGTAAGAGCTCAAAATCTGAAATGGTGAGAAGCCGACCAATTAGGAAGGCACTTGGTTGATATAAATCAGATTTGGGAAGATTTTTTCATTCTGCTTTCAATGGAATTGGACACGTTATAGAGCCATTAGTCTAAAATATGAGACAAATTCTGCACCTTTCTTTATTGGAATAAGAACAATATGTGTGTCATTTAGCATTGTTAGAGACTTCCCTCCATTTAGAACCGGGAAATTGGCGCAAATGGTCTTTAACTTTTTTCATTAGTGCGGAAATGGTCCTTAATATTTGTTTTTTTTTACACCGAAGTCCCTAACTAATGTGTTTTAGTGTGTAATTGGTCTTTATTTGATAAAAAAGACAAATAAGCTATTAATTTTAATTAAAGAAAATTGTATTTAGATTTCTAACATGTACAAAAAGTGCAAATGGATTCAATGCTTTCATTTTTTTTAATAAAAAATTAAAAGAAACTAATGAGTTCTTTTTTTTAAAAAAAAATAACACTTTATTGACCAAATTGATAATATACTAAATTATTTTATATATTTTACAAACTATTATAAAATAACTAAAATTTTAGCTCGTAATTATTAATAAACATGTTAAATAAAATTATTATTTTTTATTAAGTAATTATATTATTTAAACTTTAAACTTTTATTTTATCGTTACAACATAAAAAAAAATAACTTTGTTACAAACTTGATGTTCGAATACTTTTATTTAATTGAGTTATTCGTTTATTAACTACAAATATTAAAAATCTAACTGTATTTTTCATATTTTAATTTATCGTTTTATTATCGTTCAAAAATAAAGAACACATAATAAATAAATTAATTTTTATTAGTATATTAAAGAAAAAACATAATAAGATTGGTTTAATATCATAAAATTATATACATCATTTTATTATTTATTTAACTTAATTTTAATTCAAGTTTTTTACATTACATAGAAATTACATATATTTAAAGCACATTAATTTTACATTTTTCTCCTATAAAAAAATTTAATTGACACACCTATAATGATATATTTAATATATTTAATTAAATATTATTTAATAAATGTACCGAACTCATTTGTACTTTTTGTAAATGCTAAGAATCCAATTGCAATTTTCTTTAATTAAAATTAAGAGCATATTTATCTTTTTTATCAAATAAGAACCAATTACATACCAAAACACATGTTAGAGACTTTTGTGTCAAAAAAACAAATATTAGGAACTATTTCTACACTGAAAGTGAAGGTTAGGAACCATTTGCGCCAATTTTCCTTTATAACCTCCAAAGATGCTTTACCCCAACGGGCCAATAAGTGTTTGTTTGATCAATTTTTTAAATTAGTTTTTCGACACAAAATGTTTTTTATCATAATTTTATTTTCATAACATGACATATTTGACCATTTTGTATTGAAAAACTAATTTTTAAACTAGATCAAACAAGCACTAAACTACCAATGATTTTGAAAGAGCAAAATTTTGAACCTCTCTAAATCTTATCACAAACCCATTTATTGCGCCTTCAAGAATCGCCAATTTTAAAAAATGTTAGTAGAATTTCTGTTTATTTCATTTCAAGTGACATATGCCAAACTTTTGGCCACGCATTTGTTAAGTGCTCAAAGAATTTCCTTCCAATTTTTCCTGCCATATATCAATCTGGAGAAGGAAAATTGTTTTCCTTCCTTCCAACTCTCTCATACCACTCATAGGCTGAGTGGAGACGGGAAAAACTAGTATTGCTGGGTGGAAAGGGATGTCTATAACCATGTGAATTAGAAGCTAGATGATAGGAGTGGAAAGGGAGGGATGAAATAAAATTTGATCCCTTGGCAAGTGTCTTGCTCCTTGTTCCCTTCTTGCTGTTTGTATGGCTTCAGCAATCGAAAGGAAGAAAAATCCCATCAAATTTTGAAATCGAAAAGGCATCAAAGCTAACAGAGATACTTTCAACCAATTTGCAGTAAATCAGACGAGCACATCGAAGCTGTAGCGTTATTTGAATTCATTCAACAAACAAAAGTTCAAGCTACGGTTTCATTATAATATACAGTTCACAAAAATAAGATAATGTGGCAATTTCCACATATGCAAAGCTAAATCAACACTGCAGTGTTTATAACACATTAGAGAACACCAAAAAGGATTGATCCCATATTCTGTTATTTTATAAACTGAGGGCAACCATCCCCGCACCTTTAAGATTGAAGACTTCAGTAGAAAAAATACAAGTCTATGAACAGACGACAAAAATATGGACCCTGATCAAAATCAGAAAACTGTTTTACCTTGGACTCTAAATTACTGCAAAAGCAACACATCCGAAAAGCTAGCTCAATTTAGAAAGTCATCAAACCAACAGATGGAAACTTCCAATTACTTTCAATTCCTTTATCTCCTTTAGAATCAAATTTTCGGCCCTTTTGAAGTAACTGCCAAAAGCCGATGACCCCCACCATTTCGCCAAACACCACGCGCAGGCAAACCTTCCGTAGCATTATCCTGCTCGTCTGAGTCTGCCTTCTGATTTGGGTCAGAATCTGAATCTGGATCCGTATTTTTAAGATCCAAGAATGCTTCAACAGAGCCATCACCTAGCCGGATTCGGTGAAACTTTGATGTTTTTTTCCGTTGTCTACCATTTCCTGAATTTTGATTAGACGCACCACTGGCTGACAAAGATTCATTCTGACTTTTCAGCTTTATAGATTCACTCGATCCACTCAATTCAGCTCGTGCATTGTCAACCACCACCTTTGATTTGCCTATCGGAGCTCGATATCCTTCCTTTGATAACACTTCCACGTCTTCTTCTGAAGGCTTGTAGCTCAACTGCAGGTCTTTTACAGTGCTAACAAAGTTATCTGCTAAGTTATTTTTTGAAATGCTGTTTCCAGAATCTAAAGCTTTGCCTTTGCCTTTACCTTTGCCTTTGCCTTTCTTAGAACTATTACCATCTTTCAAGCTAATACCACTACTATAACCATTCTCTCTTGAAGCATTGTATTTCATGTTAGCATTGTACGTATCAATCAGCTCTCTCTGCTTCTGAGCATCAGGAAGGAGTCTAGTCAACTCTAGAACAAGATGCGACAAACCAAACTGCTCCACACAAGCTAGATATGTTTCAGTGTCCATTAAACCTAGACGAAATTCACTAGATATCTTTTTAAAAGCAGTGTATTTCTCTTCATCAAACCCTAGAGCAGCACGCATTTTCTCCACCAAAGATTTGTTTGCACTGTGAACATCTTCCACCTTCAAAACAGGTTGGTCACTCGCAGGTTGCTTGCTACTGTGTGCTACAGAAACTGGAGGAAAATCAGAATTTGAAGAGTCAAAAGATCCACTCTGAGAAAGATTAGGGGCTGATGTGGAATGACTAATCCGACCCGTGTTTCCACTGTTCTTCGATGAACTTAAAGACCCTGCAAATGATGAATCGTGAATTGACGAGGGTCGAGCTTGAGCAGAACTTGAATAACTAGATAAAACCGCTCCATTCTCCGTTGCTCGTTTAGACTGGCCAGAGCTAGATGCTGACCCAGAAGCAGTATTTATCGCAGGCCATGCATGAGGATTAATCCTTGGTTTAGCATGTGCTGGTGCTTGTTTAGACTGACCGGAGCTAGATGCTGCTGACCCAGAAGCAGTATTTATCGCAGGCCATGCATTTGAAGTAATAGCTGGTCCGGCAGGTGTACGGCTCGCAGCTGGCCAGGCCACAGCAGAACTAGAGGCATTGACTTTTCTATTGCTCTGGCGTCGGAGTTGTGCAGCCATAGTGTTCTTGGATAAAATATCAGTATGCGAATCTTGTTGACCACCTCCGGGAGCCATTGAGAGCGGAGGAAACAAAGACTCTTCGAGCGTTGAATTTCTTGCATTCTGTGACACGGCTTGAAGGTATCTTGAAGTTGGCTCAGCATCTGTGGTAGCTAACGATTCAAGAGGTGGAATAAGTGACTCGACATCACTAATGTCCCCATGATCAGTAACTGCATTGGAACGAGACGGTGCGACATGAAATCTACCATCTGAACTGGCTGTCTGAAGACTTGCTTGGATTGCCATAGAGAGTTCGCCATCAGAAGTATCACGGTGGAACATACGTCCCCTTCCACGACGATTATCTTGTTCATTACTTCGCCGATATCGAAAACTGATAGGTATCTGTGCAAGGATAAACCAAGAAGGCATGTTGTAATACTCACGTAATCAAGAGAAAAATAAAAGATAAGTCATTCAATGAAAGGGGATAGCTCTAAACGAATAATGCAGGAGTGGTTACTAATTAGACCAAAAGGGGGAGGGGGTCCATAAAGTTGGATAAACCTACCTGAAGAGCAGCACTGCGTTGTGAACGAGACATGCGGCCTCCATGCTCCAAAGCGTTGTGCTTCTGAAAATCGAACAAGAAAAATAATCAAGCAATTGCTATACACCAGAAATATGAAGGAATACTAGATAGATTATTGAGGTACTTGTCCATGCAAGGCTGAAAAAACTAAGAAAGTAATCTTAATGCATATTCATTAACTGAAATAATTTGCTCAATTTGCTGACCTTCAATTCAGGTTCAAATTGGAAGACAATGAACTTCTTGGCGAGGCACGCCTCATCCTCGCACAAGAAATGATCCCGACGGAAGTGCACCTGAAAAAGAAATGATAACTATTCCTTTCAGATAAACAAATTAAGGAATCAATTGTGAAGAATTCAAGAAACTGTCATGCAGTAACCTCTAACCTCCAAGTCATCGTAATTCTTGTAATACTCAAATTGTCCTGGATGCTGCCTGCAAGAAACAGCGTAAAATACCAATGAATTCTACATATGTTGATAAAACCCAATCCATAGTACTTCTAAGTAATCACCTTTGGCAGATATGACAAGTGTAATGTTCAGTGGACATGTGCGTGTACAGCTCATTATCCCCGTAAAAAGGGGTCCTGCAGAATTCACACACAGGATGCCCCATGAAACCACCTCTTTCACTTTCAGTTCCATCCACCTCAGAATCACCAGTCTTTATATGCTGACTCAGTTGTGCTCTAGTGTATAACTTTTGCTCACAAATAAAAACCTGATTGGATCAAGAGCAGCTTGTCAGGCCATCTAGCCAAACTTATAATGAAGTAAGATAGTTAAGAGGAAAAATGCAAGATTACTTGTTTAGGAAAAACGAAGGGGATAAACATCATCTAATTGAAGCTCAGTAAGACGAAATGCAGAGAGCTGGAGTCAGCACCATTTCAATCAGAATACAGTCAAGATAATCCCTCTTTACTAAGTTGCAAGCACTGATGCCATCGAGCTGATGTACTCGTGTATAACCGGGAAAGTAAATCATCAGTTTCTGATAGTTATCAGATAGATTCTATTATTGAGTGTGAGAGTTTCCACTTTCCATCTGTCTCATAAAATGTGGCATGTTGACCAATGCGAACATCTCTCATGGAAATTACTTTATGATCACACAAGCTAATTTATTAGATATAATCCCAGCACTATATGCATCTGAGAATTGATACTACTAATCTTGATATATTTTCAATTTGGGAAGGTCAGATTGGTCAATCATGAAGCTAAACATAGAAATAGAACTCAAATTTCATTCCTTTGTCAAAAAATGCGTCCCCCATTTTTAGATCTACATTTTATACCATTTTAGATGGCTATTTAGACACAAAACATCAGAAAACACCAATTAAAATGAGCCTGAACTGAAATGGATGATTCTTGTAAAAGCAGAAAAAAACTAGTAAAACGAATAAACTAATAAAACAAGGTAAACAAAAATAAAAAAGATACCTTCCTTCCTTCCAAGCACAAACTGCACATGATGAGCCTATGCTTATGGAACAAGTGACCCTTAAGCTGCTCAATGTTCCTAAACTTTGGCTTTCTCCTGGATCCATCCTCAGTCTGCCCCTCCATATTATCACACACACTGCAAGAAAGCCTGCACATGGCCTTGATCATCTTGTAGTGATCCGAATCGTCAAAAAATGCCTGTGTGTCCTCATGGTACCAGTACTCCCCCACTCTACCCTCTTTCACTTCCAATGGAAATACTGAAAAATTGCTTATCGTGTTGGTGTAATCTCCTAAAGCCTAGTTGCACCCAAGAAAAACAAGAAAAAATATTTAGTTTCATCAATCACTTCAAATCTTCAATCAATGGTCAACCAATTACCAGTTTCCTAAACTAGGTCACCTCACATCAATTAATTCCAATAAAAATCACACAAGTTCCCATTTGTTATGAGATGATGCTTTATGAAATCCTAATTTTACCAATCCAATTAACTCGCTCTTCGAATTTAAACGTTTTATAAAAATTGAAGCCAAAATTGCTAAATTAATAAAGGAAGATTGTTTGTTAGTGCTCACCTTGGTGACAAAGACGACGTTTGAATCGGTCTTGCAAATACAGCAGCGGCGATCGTCGCAGATGAATCGGAGACGAGCGACGCAAGTTGAGCAGACGTCCTTGTGGCCGCACTCCCCGTACGCCACCCATTCCAATACCTCCGCACACACCGCACAGCTATCGTCCATCGCACTTGCTCTCTTATCTAAGATTGATTTGGAATTGGAATCGAACGTGGATTACGCAAACGAACGAGAGAACAGGATGATCTAGGGTTTCTAGATGGTTGGAAAACTCAAAATAAATTAAAAAGCAGAAAAACCGATGCATATGATATTTATATGTGGGAAAATTGGTCCATAATCTATAGGTCCCTTAGCAAGTGATCCCCAACTTTCAAATTTTAGCACAAAACTCTCTAATCTACAACTTCCTAGCGCGAATGGTCCTTTTAGATACTTTCATACAGGGGTTAACACAGTTCAATTTGGACGATTTTTGTCCTATTTTCAAATCAAACTATTTTAAACGGTTTAAAAAAATTACAAACCAAACCAAACCAAACCATATTTTGTATTTTGGTTCGATTTTAAAACATAATTTACCTATAGACATAATAATAACGCATTTAAAATAAATTCAAACATAAGTAATTAATCTAAAATTCTCAATACAAGTTTAAACAATAACTTTTTAAACATAATATATGTCGAGAATTATAGAAAATTGACAGAAATTAATAAATAATCGAAGTGAAAGAAAATACGCGTTCTTTATTTTAGGAATCTAAAGTCTTCACAAATCTCATAGTAGATATGAGATTTTTTTTAGATTTACTATTTATATTTTCTATCAAAAAGTCTCCAAAAGTCTAGCAAGTAGAGAATCACTAAGGTGGGTGTATTCAATCAAGATTTTTAAAGACTTTTATAAATGAGTGACTTTGTATAATATTTGGACTTCCGGGGAGGATTTATTCAAATTGGAATTTTTAAGGAATTTTAAGGATTTAAAAGTTTAGGGGTATTCAATATGAACTTTTAAAGACTCTTTAAAAGTATTGGTGTATTCAATAAAGACTTTTAGAGACTTTAAAAAAGTCTTTAAAAGTTATATGGTATTCAATTAAAACATTTTAAGACTCTCTACATGTCATTGGAGTATTCAAATTGAGAATGACTTTTAGGAATTATCTACTTACTACACTCCTAGAGACTAATAGGACTTTTTGATATTTTTTGATGTAAAGTATAAATAGCAAGTCTAAAAAACACACTCCCGTCTATCTTTAGATTTGTGAAGACTTCATAACCTCAAAATAAAGAACACTTATTTTTTTCCACTTATAGGATTTTCTCTTCTTGTTGAGAATATTTGATATTTTTTTATTGAATATTATTAAAATGTTATAATTCTTTTCTAGATTTATGTTATTTGTTAATTTAATTGATGTGACTTAATTTTTTAAATATTTTTTTTATAAATATCTGTACTGACATGGAAATGTGATTTATTACTTGGATTCTTAATTATATGTGATGTAGATAATTTTGAACATACGAGAAATTACTCAAAATAATATTATATTATATTATATGTGATGTGGATAATTTATATGTGCTTAAATTTTTTTTTACATAAAATTTTTTAATGGAAGTCTACAGAAATCTTTAATCAAAGTCCATTGAATACTTTTATTAATTCTCAACAAATCCATAAAAGTCACTTAAAAATCTACGAATTCTATTAAAGTCACTTGCTTATAAAAGTCTCTAAAAGTATTTAAAAGTCCCAATTGAATTTACCCTCGTAAAGGAGTGTATTCAAATTATGATTTTTAAGGATTTAAAAGTTTATATGTATTCAATATAAACTTTTAAAGACTTTCTAATAGTATTGTTGTATTCAATAAAGACTTTTAGAGATTTTAAAAAAGTATTTAAAAGTTATGAGGTATTCAATCAAAATTTTGTAAGAATCTCTATAAGTCGTAGAGTATTTAATTGAGAAGGAGTTTTAGGGATTATCTACCTACTACACTCCTAGGTACTTTTTGGTAAAAAGTATAAAGGGTAAATAGTACTATAAGTCCCGAACCTTTGAACCTTGTGATGATAGAGTCCCAAACCTTCCATTTCTAACTCTCGGGTCCTTAACCTATGAAACGTTAGCGCATTATGTCCTTTTTTAACAGAAACCGTTAGTTTGATCGTTAAATGATCAAAATTTTGTTAAATAGAACATTTTACCCTTAAATTGAATGATAAAAAAAATAAAAATAAAAATAAATATTGCAACTAAACTTTAACAAAAAAAAAAATTAAAAAAATTGCAGCTAAACCCTGACCACTTATTCTTCTCCAAAATACCGCCGACAACCACCACCAACCGAAAAATTTGTCACTGCCATGGAATTGAACAACTCTACACAATCAGCCACCGTGAAAACTCCAACTGAGACTGAAATCCCAACTTAGATTCTACCACCGCCAACCACTCTGATGCGCACCGCACGCGGATGTCACTGAAACTTCAACTGCCGTGAGGTCCTAGACCCATTATTTCTCGGTCATGACGCCACCATGGCTCTTGAGTACCGGCCTCATCATCACCGCCGCCACCCTCCTCCGATCTCTTCCAGCTAAACGCTGGAACAACAACAACCCAACTTTCCTTTTTCCACCGCTGATCTCTTCTTCATACTACTGTAATTTGTTGTTCCTCATACCACCGTGCAACAACCCAACTTCCATTTCTCCACCGTCGGAACAACAACTGCCCAACTGCAATTTGCGGTGGCCATAATCATCAGACAACAACACGCGCTATTTTGACCACAGCAAATTACAGAAAAATCTTCCAAAAAAATGTACAAAAAGTACAAAAAGGAAAATGCGTATTTGCCAAAAAAATTAGGTTGGAAAATGCACAAAAAGGACAAAAACGTGATGATATCCTTCTTTCTCCAAATTTTACTTTCTAACATACCTTGTTTTGACGAGTCTTTTTCTTAAACTCAGATCTCAGATTTATATTCTCATTTTTGTACTTGTGTCTTTAACTTTTTTTCTAATACATAAAAATTATTATATCCACATCTAAACACATTTCAATAAATATACTAATACATCTATATCGTTAAATTATTTGAAATTAAATATCGTAATTATTTATCAAAATTCTGGAACGGTTTCATTATATTAAACTTATGTTTTATGGGTTAATGGATTCTGATGCACTTTGTTGTTTCATATTAACTGATTTGATGTATTATTTTTCAACAAATACGCCATGTGGTTGATGGTGCAAATTATATGCATTCTTAGAAGATCTCTAATATACTCGATTTATTATTTTTTAGATGTTTCATATAAAGTACAAATAGACATTTTAGATGTTTCATATAAAGTACAAATAGACAGAGTTATAAAAAATCATCTTCAATACATACTGGCGAAGACTTTGTTTAGCTGACAAAGACTCAACATTTTATTAAAAAAAAAAATCGGACTAGGAAAATTAAAAAAATAAAATTTAATACCATATAAGCAGTAATATTTGTTTTAGATAGAATTCATTGGAGATATATTTTTAATTTGACCGTCTATTCAATAAATGTAGTGTCACATGGACTGAAAGTTTGTCTATTTTACATGCCGCATAGACTTCAATAGACAGAGTTGATTGGAGATGGAGCATCTACAATACATTCCGTATATTGTTTTTTAGACGTGCCACATAAATACAGATAGACGGAGTTATAAAAAAACTATATCCAATGCATGTTGATAAGGGGCCCATGTACCTGATGTAGCACAAAAAAAAATAGACCCCGTCTAAATTTAGACAGACTTTTATTCAGAGTGACTTAGTAAATTTAAATCCAACTCATTTTTTATTTAAAAAAAAAGTCGGATGAGTGAAATAAAAATTGAAGACCGACCAATTAAAAAAAAAATTAATGACATGTAAGCTGTAATATTAGTTTTAGACGAAATCTATTGGAAATGAATTTTTAATTTCGTTTGTTCATTCAATAGACGATTACATACGTGATTTGGAAGTCTCGCTCATTTTACTTACCACGTAAGATCATCTCCAATGCACTCCGTCGTACGTAGCAGTTAAAATATACAGACTTTCAATTTATGTAGTAATACGTCTATTGAATAGATGGTCACATTAAAAATTCATCTCCAATAAGTTCTGTCTAAAACTAATATTAATGCTTATGTGGCATTAATTTTTTTTAAAAAATTGGCGAATTTTTAATTTTTATTTATATCGTCCGACATTTATTTTTAATAAAATGCTGAGTTTGATTTAAATTTAATGAGTCACTCCATCTAGAAGTCCATCTAAAACAAAGTCTACTTTTTAGTATGCCATATCAGCTAGATATAGTCCTCATCAGCATGAATTGGAGATGATTTTATAACTCAAAATCTATCCGCACTTTACAAGACGTAAAAAGTAATGGACAAAAAATGCATTAGAGATGCTCTAACTTCAAATCGTAGAATAAAAGTGGTGATATAACACCCACAATGAACACTAATTATGATATCCATTGTCCATGTGGCATCACCACATTGATCAACTTTTGTGGTGATGTCACGTGGACAATAGACACCATAATTAGTGGTGACTATGGTGCTATATCACCACTCTGTAGAATAATCATTTGTTAGAGCATCTCCAACAAACTCTTTAAATATAGATTACTCTTTAATTTAAAAAGTCAAAGCTTAAACTTCTACTTTAATGAACTCTCTAATTTAAAATTTTAATTTAGAAAATGTGGGTTTGGCTCTCCACATTTGGAGAGCCAAACCCACTCTCTATTATAAAATGCATTGAAATAATTTTAATTTTCAATATTTGATGTGTTAGTTTTAATTAAATAATATACACAAACTATGAGAAAAATATATGATAAAAAGGGAGGAGAGAGAAATATATTAAGGACTTGTTCGGTTTCTATTTTTTCTTAAAAAAATTCATTTGTTTGCCTACTATTTTTGACTTTTCAAACTTTTTATACTACAAAAAAATTTGAAAAGTCAATAAAGTAAGTAAAAAATCTCATTTTTGGGGGAAAAAAAAAACTACACCGAACATGCCTGAAATGCTTATTGAGAAAAGTAAAATAAAGAGGTTGCTAAAATGTTTTAAAAATTTTGTTTTTTAAATTTAATGATGCTCTTTAAAATGCTAAATATGCTTTTTAAATCTATTGTTGATGCTCTTAGCATCTTTGCTTGTACCAGACGAGATTTACTGCCTCTTTCATTCCTAGTTGGTAGGAGTTGAGATTTGCTGTTCCAATTCCATGTTCCTCCAATTAAAACATTACACATTATCAATTAAATAAGTAAGATGATCAATATGAACAACATATAATGCATTCATATTTATGATGTGTATAATTTTTATTGGAGGGACAGTCGAGGGAATATGGAATTGGGACAACAGATCTCAAATAGCCATATCTATTAAAGAGATTACCTGTCTTTTGAAAACCGATCCGGCATCGAATCAGAAAATGGAAAGGGTCCAGGTTCAACCGTTCAAGTCACCACCGGTGAATTTCAGAATTGGCGCCTCTTCGTCATGGAAAATGTCAAGAAACTCCGTCTGGGTTGGGTTGTATTGTTACACACACACACAAATACAGAGTTGACATAACTGCATAAAAAATATTCCTTCCCGTGAGGATGGGACGACTAATACTTCACAAATGTATGGGGGAATAATCTGGGAAAGATGACATTTTTTCCTTTGATAACGAGTGCATAAATTCCATAACAGGGAATATGAACCAGAGCCAAGCACAAGTACCTGCAAAAATATGTTTCTAAGTGCACCATAATTAAGGGGAAGAAGAAGATAGCATCATGACATAAAGGTCATAAGTCCTTTACCACAAAGGAGCCCAAGGTGTTGAAAGCTCAAGGAAAGGATATGGCCACCTAGGAGACTCTTTATTCAGACAATCAACACAGAAAAATAAAACATTAAACGGTCAGGATTCAGGACCATGTGGGTTTTGAAGAAAAACTTACCATGTAAAAGCACAGGCATGAATAACCCACAGGAAAATGACGTAGCAGCAGCTCCATAACACAAAATATGCAAGCCGAAACCAAGGAAACGGCTGCCAAGATAAATTTATGCAAAATTTAAACCTCGTCATGAACATCACGAGTGCGCGGCCTGGAGTTTGACGGGGAGGTTAAGGGAAAGAGATTCTTATAAGGCTGTTGATTGAAGTATCAAGGAGGAGAAACACAGCATTAATTTAGAGTATGCATAGCACCCATCAACTGTAAAACACATAGCATATATTAGTATATTACCACGCTTAACAAAGTGAGTACAGCTTCTAAAAATGGAAAAGCGAAGAACCATCCGAAATAGAAGACTAATGCCAATACGTGCCAGATTCACTTGAAGATGCACATTTGACAGAAATGGCGCTATAATGGACCAAAATATGATGTCCGTCAGAATAACGGCTCCTGCACAAGTCTGGACATTCAAAGTAGGAAAGGAGAACAAAGACAAATCAGAGAGGTTGTAAATTGAATTCATAAATGCCACTAGAATGTTAATTTGTCGTGAAGGGAAAAAAATTATGGTTCTTTGCATAAATTAACCAGAAACCAAAAAACCTGATATGAAACTTGCATAAGGTATCCCCAAAATCCAGCTCTTTCTTGAATTGCCTCTTGCAAATTTATGGTATTATTAGTCTCTTTATCCCGCGAAACCTCAGAGTTTGTCGAGAAAGTTGGCTCTAAATCCATATCCAGAATATCTTCTCGCTTTCTTATTGCTGCGGGAGCCATCTTAGAAGAGTACAACATGCATCCATGAGCCGAGACTATCGTTCCAATCTATACAAAACACATTGCACGAAAGGAGCCTAAATATATTTGGTTGAGTCTTGAATGGTTTTAACATTTAAGGATACACATACTTACAGCAAAGTAGATGATAACCATGGCAAAAGTCCATCTGCAGAAATAAAATCGAACATTCTTATAAGCAAGTTATAATATATGACCAAAGAACACAATAAAAAGTAAATAGGCTATTGAAATCCTAATTAATTTTCATCCATTATGTTCGAAGGTACGTAGGCTCCTCCTTGAAGTTAATCAAGAGTTTGTTACCTTTTTACTAGAGCTTGGGCCTAGCTGAAAAGGATGACAAGAAAGAACCAAAGGTCAACTAAAGACTTCATATTAAGGTGAAGGCGATGACCAAAACATGGTCGAGCCGACCACAAGTAGAGAAAACCATGAGAAACCAAAGCAACAAGAGTAAGCATCGTCTAGCTCAGCATAACACGGACGTACATGTAAAGTACTTTGAACACTAACTGGTAAAATGCTCGACCAATAACTTGTCGTATACAGACTAGTGAAAAAGACTAAGATGAATCAGATAATTAAGCACATGTTTAGTGGTACTTAAATTATAATTTCAGTTGGTTAAACATACTTTTTATCCACACATTTTGCAGGATCCATAACTTACAATCCATTTTTTATCTACACATTAACCCACAACTTATAATATAAGCACTTAAAAAATAATTTTAGCACTACCAATTACCAAACATACAATAAGTTACCAGAATAAAAGGATTTGTAAGTTAGTCTTTGAGAGAAGGTTGTCTTTCCCTTTCTCTCTTTACTATTGGGAGTCAGCGTTCCATTTTAAAAATTAATGTATTAGATGAAGTAGCACAATAAACTCAAGATCATCCTCATGTCTAGTCAATGAGTGCTGTAATTTGCATATTTCAAATATTCTCCCTAAATGATGTACCATATCATCATGGCGGACATGGCCTATACATACATGATAATCACGCCCCCTCAAATGACTTGCACTAACTTGAAAAGTCCACCACCTCGAGAGTTCACTATCAAGGAATATCTCATCATCGCGGTTAAGTGGAACCCGCACCTTCATTTGGATCTTGTGCACATGTCAAGAGATTCATATCGCACATCTACGTGGCTAAGATCGAGACATCAATTTCAAAATATTAATTTATTAAGATTTCCATGTCTAGCCGAAGTGAGAATTTTGTTTCTCTGAATGAGTGTGACACATCCTTACATGTATTGATGTACTTAATATATTAAAATTCAAGAACTTACTCGGTGTAATACAGATAGATAGATACATCGTAGTAAACCACGGCACAAGCCAAAAAACCGCAAAGTATAGCCAAGGATGTAAAACGAAGTCCAAGCAGCCAACCCGGGTGCAACCCTCTCCAACAACTGCTCCATAGCTGAGAGGACCTCACATATCCTATCGGCTGCTTCACAATTAATAGAATCTCATAAATACTTCTGGTTTTGTTGTCAAATACTTGTCCAGTATCTTCCCTTCTCCATAGCACGTAGAGGGCTCCAATGAAGGCTGCACCTACTATGCCCAAACAAATGTAATCGTACCAATATCCTACAACAAGTGCCATTTTATATCTTCTTGCTCAACTCTATTTTATCATATGTATATATATGCATAAGAGGTAGTTTTAAGTAGTTGCTTGTGCATAGCTCTAACTAGCTAGTGACTAACAGGTGCATGGGACTGGTAGTTTTGACTGGCTGGTTGTAATTTTGATATTTTTTTGTTCAAATAATTAACATTTAGAACATAGATTAATTATTTATCTATGTATTTTAGGATTGTTTTTAGTATTTTATATGCTAGTTTTTGGATTTTCCTCCGCTTTCACTAGAAGTTTGATTGAATTGTATGAATACACCACTTGGGTTTGCTGAAAAAAGAGGGGTTATTTTTGCTATTTGAGAGGTATTTAGTGCATTTCCTATTCGTTTTATGGATTCCTATTTACATGACACAAATGTTGGAAAGTTTTAAATTTATGTGGTATTGATATCTAATGAATAGACATTCAATTTCAAATTTGATCTCCAATGCATTCGATAAATTGCTATATAGGTGCATTTTATTTTATTAAAATAAAAATAAAATTACATTTAAATATGCATGGAAAATTTAAATCTACTTAAAAATTTTAAATTTTGTTGAATCAGCCAGTATGTCTAACGGATCTTCTGAATTTAGACAGAGATCTAGATATTTTTATTTTTTTCAATGTCACGACAGCTTGACAGAGTATTTGACAACTTTAATTGAAGGTGATTTTTTTTAGATATTGTCTATTTTGTTTCTTTGACAATTTTTTTTTAACAATCCACGATTACACTCGACATACTCTGAACAATCTTAATTGTTACTATATGCACGTTCCATATTTTATGTGAATTAGTGATTCTAAAGGCTTGTTCGATTCAAATTTTTTCTAAAAAAAATCTATTTTTTGAAAAACTATCTGCACCGGAAGGGTCCTAAATCAATCAAAAAGTTTGTAATACCTATTTCTAGTACTTGTTAATCATGAATTGACAAGGACTAATTTTTTTTTCGTGAATTTCATATTTTTAACGTTTTCATCCAAACTTCCTTGTGTTACTTAACATTGCAAATTGTGCAAAATAAACGTTTTAGTGTCTTTCATCATAATTAGAAAACTACGTCTTAATTTGTTATTTGGAATTGTTAAGGGATAAATTTCACATTGATTATAGATAAAATAAATAATCAATATATAAGGACTTGAACTATTTTTTTGAACAAGGTCGAACTTTAAAGATAGAATCCAAAAAGTATAAAACATTATGACTTCAAGTCTCGACACCACTCATTTGCTGTGTTTGATTTTACTTATAAATTTAGTAAAAAACTGAAATCAAAGTTAGCAATTAATTTTAACCATATATTTATAAGATTCATAACTTTTATCAACTTTTCTGCTATACATTTCATCAACTTTTCTCAAAATTTACAAAAAAATATGATTTTTAGCTAAATCAAATAGACATTAAATATGGCAGCCACAAAAATATGGCTAATGTGTTTCCAAAAGGTGAACTTAAAGCCGAAAAAATAGTACGTAAAGTTGATTGAAAATTGGATCTAGACAATGGCAGACAAAGTGTAATGAATTTCATGAATTGGAAACGATAAAACTAGCATAATATTAGGAAAAGCACATGGCAGGGCTGTTCACAATGTTTGACTCAAACAAAAAAAATACATAAACTTAATTCCATTCTTATACAAAAACACACAAAATATTAGGATAAAATGAATAGAAGCTGGTAGGGTAGGTAGATCAGAAGGAGGTGAAACTATTGCTAACAACCGTAAAGCCTCCGTCGACCGCCAAATTCTGGCCACTGATATAGGCCGATTCATCGGACGCTAGAAATAGCGCCGCCTCGGCCACATGCCTAGCCTTCAAAACAACACCCTTCAAATTGGCTGATGCACAAGTATTTTCTTCAACTTGACTTGGTTCAAGATTATAAGCCTTGCACGAAAGAGGCGTCGCCACCCCAAACGGTGAAATACAGTTAACTCTAATTCCATGTGCACCAAGTTCACTACAAGCTGTACGAACCAAGCCCACCAGAGCGTGTTTTGATATGGTGTAAGCATGAGGGCCGCCTCCGCCTAGGCATGCCGCCACACTTGCAGTGCATATAATCGACCCCTTGATTTTTCTCGCCACCATTGCACGGGCAGCATGCTTTATAGTTGCGACAACTCCACGCACATTTATAGCCATGGTGTTGTCAAAGCCTTGAATATCAAGTTCCAATATGCTGGTTAAAGGGCCTATGACTCCAGCATTGCTGAACAATATATCAAGACTTGCATATTTTTCCAAAGTGTAGGAAACCATATTTTCGACCTGTTTTTCATCTCTTACATCGCAGTTATAATAACTTACTTTATGGTTGGAGCCTATGGAGGCAATGAGTCGATGGGCCAATTCGTCTTGTACATCAACCACCACAACTGAAGCTCCATTCTGGGCGAATAATCTGGCGGCCTCTTCACCAATGCCGCTGGCGCCGCCAGTTATAACTGCCACTTTACCCTCCAACCTAAACAATCAGAATAACATTTCTCAAGATCCAAACAAATAAGCTAAGAGGGTGGGGTGTGCCTTGTGGGGGATGGGGGTGAGGAATACCTTGGCTTCGACATTGATGTGGCCTTGTGATCTTGGTACGTGGGATTGCTCAATATATGTTTCTAGTTATAAGAGTATATGATGTCCACCCTTTATATAACTTTATTTTGTTGGAGTTGAGATTTATAAGCATCTCCAATGCTTCCACTGATTACTAATTTTTTTTTTCCACAATCAAATTATACACTATATATTCTAAGGCAATTTAATAAACACTATGTCAAGTTGATGAGACAAAAAAGACCGATATTAAGAATAGTCTCGTTTAAATTTAGAAGTTTAGAAAGATCTCCAACGTTTCCGCCTATAACTTTTTGGACGTCTTACATATAAGATATATATAGCGGAGTTATAAAAACCATCTCCAATGCATGCTGACAAGGACTCCGTCTATCTGATATGGCACATAGACGGACTTCTATACGGAGTGAGTTAGCAAATTTAATTTTAGACGGAGTGCATTGGAGATGAATTTTAATTTGACCGTCTATTCTATAGATATAGTGCCACATGGATTGAAATTCCGTCTATTTTACTTGCCACGTAGACTGCAATGGACGGAGTGCATTGGAGATGCTCTTAGAGCATCTTCAATGTATTCCGTCTATTGTTTTTTAGACGCCACACATAAGATATATGTATGTAATTATAAAAATTCTCTCAAATGCATCTCGACGAAGACTCCGCTCAAATTGATTTAAGACACCAAAAATAGACTCCGTCTAAGAGTTACTCAGCAAATTTAAATCAATCTCAACATTTTATTTTTAAAAAAAAATCAGACAAAAAAAATATAAATTGAAGACTTGCCAATTTTAAAAAAATTTAATGCCACATAAGCAGTAATATTAATTTTAGACGGAACCTATTAGATACGAATTTATAATTTAACCGTCTATTCAATAGACGTAATGCCACATGGACAGGAAGTCCGTCTATTTTACCTGCCACATAACCTACAATAGACGGGGTGCATTGAAAATGCTCTTAGAGAATGATTCCACAATATTTATATATTCTATGTACAAGTAGATGTGATTTATTTTTTATTTTTTATTTTTAACAAATAAAAGACACATAGACCACAATATCATAGGTTGTAGACGAAAAGTATTGGAGACAAATTTTGAGTCTGACTGTCTATTTATTAGACATCAAAGCTACATAGACAACTATCTCTCAACTTGCATGATACCTAAATTGCAATCCATAGAATGCATTGAAGATGTTCTTAGCAAATGGAAAGACACAAAAGGAAATATATTGACTGAGAAAAATGTATTAAGAGAATTGTAAGTTCGAGACATTAGACGCGGACTTATTTTGTTGATCCAGTTGTCGTTCTAATAATTAATATTTAATAATTTAATAATCTTTTTAATGATTAATGAAGTTTTTACAAGCCAACTTACAATACTTTTATCTCAATATTAGTATGACTTTAATAAAATTATATCCTAATGTTAAATGTTAATAATTTGATTAACTTAGTTTGTTACCTTAAAAAAAATTAAACATATTTTAAGTTAACAATAAATGTATATTTGTTTTATTGTCAATGTATTCTCCTAGTTGTATATATTTTTTCTGAGGTCAACCCTTTAAAGTTCTAATTAATAAATAGCTCAAATACGCTTTGCTCTGCGTTCAATGAATATGACTATTGAAATTTTGTGAATATTATATATTATCTCTAATTCAGAATGGCATGTGAAACATTTGTATTATTATTATTTTTTTCTCTAAATAATTGAATATAGAAGATATCATAGATGAGCTTTAAAGGGATCAAATTTTTTTTTTTTTTTTTTTAAATTATTTCGTTGTTGAAAGGTAGTTTCCAATATCACATTAAAGTATAATATATTTGTTCAAACCTTCCAAGCTTCATACATACCCCGCAAAGGAGATCAAATCTAGTTTTCCATGTGCTTAAGTACCAAGTTGATGCTATGTTATTCTTCAAATAATCGCATGTATTTATAAAAAAATAAAAATTAATAATTCTATTTGTTTCATTAAAATATTTAGAGTCGATAATATAAGTGTAATCGTGTTTTCAAAAAGTTAAATAATTTCTTAGCTCTTAAATCATAGATTGTCTACCTGCGGAGTTTTGCATCTCTCTTGCGTCGCTGAAAAGAAGTTTGAAATAAGTGTACGTCTAGCACACCAAATTAAACTCGGAGGAGATAAGTTGTGCATAGAATTTATTATGTTTTGACTATCAAATGAAAAAATATAAAGCCACATATTATATAAAATAATCTTTTCAATATATATACACATCAATAGTGAGTGAAAATGGACAACAGCAAAAGCCTCCAACCTTGACCATTGGCTATAACAATACACTAGTCGTCATGCTCAAAATTGGACTACTGCAGAGTCAATTCACCACCGGCCAACCAATTGCTATGTACAGATACCTCGGCCCCCAAAAGCAGTTCTGGAAGAACAGAGCAAAAAAGTTGCCCCACAAAACTGCTTTTTTTTTTTAATTTACTAAGTTTAAGCAGCCACAATCAGCCTTCCTGCTCTATGAAGTAACAGGCATCTCCAGTAAAAAGTCAACTAGAAAGTCAATGGTTTCCATTCCCGTCGAGAAAAATCCTCAAGCTACACAGAGCCTCAGCTGACAGGCTGCAACACCTTAATCTTCGTTGGCGTGTTGGTGATGGTTCTGGGTGATCAAGCGAAGTGAAACAGACTATGATGACAGTGAGATTGTCGAAAGTGTTGCGCCGCAGGGCCTCCGTCACAAGGTCCTTGGCACATTGCTCAGGGTCGTCATGTCGTCTCAGCCCACGACGCACGAGACTAACGGCTTGTTGACTAGACATAACGTCCCAGATCCCGTCACACCCCATTATGAGGAATTCATCATCCTCTGTCAGAACAGTTTGACAAAATTCTGGTTCTGCAATAAGAGGGGAAGGAGAACCCCGAGGCAACTTCATGTCCCAGTCACCAAGGGCCCGAGTTACCGATAGAACACCATTAAGATAACCATCATCAATAAACCCGCCCAATTCCTCTACCCGCTGTCGCTCCAATGCATAATTAGGTCTATGATCTTGAGACATATCAATTGCCTCTCCTTTCCGGCAAAGAACAGCTCGGCAATCTCCTGCGTTCGCCACCATTAGTAGCCTGGAAGAGAAAGTAAGAAGGTGAAGGTCTTCCAATAACAGAAAAAGAATTTTAACACTAGAAACAAAAAGAAAATCAGTAACATGCCAGAAATTACTCACTAGTACAATTTTATAGTTTCAAACTCGTTAAGTAGGTTATATAAAATACAATGGTGCTTGGAACACTGTAGCTTGTCTGTCGAGATGACATTCATTCAAGAAATCAAAATTTTATGAACTGATAGAAAAAAAGAAGTTATCCAGATGCCATACAATATGAAGCTTAGGGCATAAGAGGCCAAGATATCAAGAGCTCAATAGGCAATTTGTTTCTGTAAAATCCAGCATATGAAGAGCTCAATAGGCAACTTGTTTCTGTAAAATCCAACATATGAAGAGATGACTGGCACGGAGATTTACCTTCCAAGTACAAGAACTGTCAGAGCAGTTGTTCCAGAAGAAGTGCTCACAGTACTGTCATCAGCCAAAGCTACGTCTGCCAGAAGAAATCCTTTCTTAAGACAATTCTCAACCTCTAACAGAAATGCATCATCCACTTCAGAAGTTTGTGGGAAATTAGCATCTTCGAAAAAGAATCTGATTGCATTTTTTCTAACATAGGCTGCTGCCTCAGGTCCTCCATGGCCATCAAATAACTGTACGATGCAAAGGAATCAACGAGAAAATGGTGGGCTGACTGTAATATAGGACTAAAACAGCTATAGGTCAATAAAATCACTTACCCCATAGAATGCACTTGGCTTGGGAAAACTGAAGAGTGAACCCAAGTGTTCAGCCAGATCATCTATCCTTATGTGCTCATCCTCCATGTACCTTCGTGGCCCAATATCAGCAAAACTACCAGAACGAACGCTGGGAACAAATTGCAGAACAGACGTTTCTGGGGATTTGACATCCTAACAGATAAAGAAGTTGTCAAATAAAGTTTGGTCTTAAGAATAAAAGATCAGAGAGCGTGACTTTTAACTTAAAAATATGTCCGTGTATTTGAGAACTAGCGACTCCTGAGGAATGATATAGATGAAATCCACCGCATTCTTTTACGCATTACGAGAAAGAGTTTCTTAATCCTGTATCGTGAGGGTTTCTTAGATAGTTCTAGAAATGTCTGAGTAGTTGGATTTTTTTCCTTCGTGACCGTCGGTTATACTATAGATCATTGAGGCAAATAAGCAAGCGATCGGAAGCTCAATGACCAAGAATGTGTACCATTACTATCTCATCCAATCTCGGTTTGTAACGAATTATTAGGAAAGTCCAAGGTTATTTGGGAATAGAAACTTGGGAGTGTTATTAGTAACAAAAAACCACAATCATATCAAGCTTATCATAAGCAGCAGCTATACAAGGGAAAAAATAGTTTAAAGCAAGCAGTAAACTAATGAAGTAGAGTCGGTAGCTGGAAACAGGTTTGAATGTTTAGGGCTATATGGTATTAGCATGAGATGAAGTTATTGATTCTGGAATTTTGATTTCATTCTTAATCGAGACGACCGTTGGGCATATATAATTAATCAAATCAAGCATATTAATTTTTTTCTTTCTTGTTTTCGCAGATTCAAATAATACAGACTAACCCAATTCTCCCCTCAAACCCCCACCCACCAAGCAACTAGGAAAAGAAAGAGGAAAATTGTTATAAATTGATTTAAAATAGAGTCAGTCATGGTGCATAAAATTTTCCACCATTTTCTAAGTCTTTAAAAACATATTCTTTGATTAAAATCTTTAATTTTCCATTTTGTTTTTGTCATCATGGTTCAAGCAGTTCAGAACTTCAGATCGTGTAAACTAATCCAAGACTTTCCTTAACATAATAGCTAATTTATCACACATCATAACATTTATTCCACAGTTCAAGATCTAATTAGAAAATTGATGCATAAATAAAAGAAAAGTTACTTATCAAAACTGTGGGCAGTAAATAACAAAAATCCCATAACCAAAACCTGAAAACAAAAATTAAAATCAACATCAAGAAAGAAAAGAGAAAACAAGAAACAGTTCAATTTAAGCTTTACCAGTTCAGAACATGGCACATCCAATACAGGGACACTTTTTTGAATCACAATCTCAGCTTCAGCTCCCATTTTTTCAGATCATAACACCAAAAATCAACTAACCCTGTTCAAGATTTTCTTGGAAAACAAAGAATCTCAACTTTAATGAAGATTTTTTTATTAAAATTTGAGCTCTTTTCTTGAGTAAATAATAATATGCTTATGGGACTTTCTGGGATTTCTATGAATGACCAAACAAAATTTAGAACCGGTTGGGTTGAATTTCTATTTATATTAATATATGAAGGTGTGAAGGGAGACCGGGAACCGGTGGTAAGCTTTTAAAGCAGTTGTGGGATAGACACGTGTGAGTTACCAGAATCTAATTGTATTGTTCGGTTCACACGTAAACGGAGATATGAAGATTGAAGGGTTCACTTGAGGGACACGTGGAGGTTTCCGGGTAGGTAGTTTTCGGGTAGGGTCGACCGCGTGACTTTTGAAGACGCGCGAAGGCCGTTTCTTTTGTGCGACTGTTAAAGTTTGACATATAGACTCCGTTGACTTTTCTAACTATCTCATTATAGAATAAATTTAAAGATGATCACACGTTTATAATTTGTTTGGTGGATTTTAAAAGTAGATTTTTATAAAATTTTGATAAAAAATAACGAAATGTATGGTCAAAAAATTTATAAAAGTTATATGCTTTATGAAATATGTTGTAAAAAATGAACATGAAAAAAATAAAATTTATTTAAACTTTATCAAAGATGTGCGATGCATAGTTTTTAAGGTTTTTTCAAAATAAATTGCTTATCGATTCTTGTGGAATTAGATAGAAGACAAAGCACGAGCCCAAGGTCAGTGTCCACCGAGCATCAACCGCAATCATTCACAAATAACGCCTAACTCGAATTTCAACACATTTTTTGATTTTGATCAGTCGTCACTTAAGACCGATCTAGTGATCAAGACAAGAATCTCTCGCGTCAAATTATACATTAATTTTTCTAGCCTAGTGACTAATGCAGAAGCATGTTTGAAACGGGTGGGCCCAACGAACTGAGCTTGAGGTGGATTCCCAAACTTGATTCAGGAGTAATATAAAGTGAATTACATTAGTGTCATGAGCTAGTTTTTTCAAAATAGTGACAGTATTCTAAATCACTGGTCAATAGTGAAATCATTATAAATTTGTAACTAAATGAGTTAAGAATAAAATAAAACTTTAACGATTAATTTAAAATTCGGCACAAACTTGAATGAGGATGGAAGAAATTAACTCAACAATGAATTTGCCTTTTTCAGTTAATCTTTTAATTGGTTTATAATTATAACATTGAGGCTGATAGTGACAAGTGACAACCTCCAAACCTTCTAGAAAATACACAAATTGCAGAACATTCTTTGAATGTAGATGGACCACTGTGCGTTTGATGGCTGATAATTGTTGTAGGGAAATATCAACTTGCATCCTAATTCCTTTTGCACTTGCCTGGGCGCATTCTTTGATTTATAGGGGAGTTCTTGTCACGGTTTGTCTGTTTGAGTTCCACCATTATTCATAGAGGGGCCACATTTCAGGAACGGGAGGCGGAATGCACCTATGCTATGCTAGCCGTTGGCTTATTTGGCGACCCCTTTTGAGTCAAACTAAAGTTCCGTCGTTCTCATTTCCGAGGTAAAGTACGAGTCTAATCATGTAGGGTATGCTGTCGTGAAATTTTGGATTTGAGTTGGTGATATGGATCTTTGATAAAGTATGAATTCAACATAGCTCTATGCAAGATGAAGATGTAAAAATAGTTTTCAAAGTGACTGTTGCAGTCCTTTGCCTTATCCATCGAATCGTTACGAGGCGTTGACCAGTAGACATAGGTATTGTGTCTAAGTGATCGTTTATAGAAAATAGATAGTAATAATATTTTACTATAAAAATAAAATTTTAAATTTTATTTATTTTTTATTATTGTCCAATGTTATTTAATATCTTTCAACATGTCATACATGCATATAATAATTTTATGTGAATCCCCATTAATTTATTCTATTGTTTACCCATTATTCACCTAATAATTCACCTACAACTATACTATACTTTCTTCTTATCTGAACTGCCTAATTTGAAACGTGTCTACTTTTGTAGGTTTGTGGCTTCCTCGTCATATAATTTGCACACACTGACACACACTTTGAGGTACATTTTAAACAACTTGCCAAACCAATAGTCAGATCAAGCAACACAATCTGATTTGATTTTGGACATTTGGATTAATTAATTAAACAAACGGTTACGTGGGTTACAACGTTTTCTTAATTGCATCAAATACGTTGGATATTGGAACTAAACATTGAAATAAACAGGTGGTTTCCCATAAGCACGACACTTAAGTTCCATTTTGGTACCACTTAAACACGGGTTGCGATCTTGCAAATAATACATTAGGCGAGTAACACAATAGCTATTGAATTCCACTTGGCGTATACTTTGCTTAAACAAATATACTCATTTTCATTCATATTTACTATATCATTTAAAATATGTTTAATCTATTTAATATATCATTAAAAATTTTAAAATTTGAAAGTTGCCAAATTTAAAAGAATAAAGCATATATTCCTATCTAATGGAATCAATCTCAGAAATTCTCAAACATCTTCACTTAGAGAATTTCACTGTAACACATTTCCTATTTTATATTTTCTTTCTTCAACACAGATGAAAAATCTTAAACTATATCCCTTCTCTTGTATTCTATTCCTCATATTTTGTTACTCTTTGAAAATGCATTCAATTTTCAGCACACACTGTTTGAAAAATACGTATATACACTAAAATTCAAATGAAAATTGAAAAACACTTGTTTGTATTTATTAATTGATAAATACCCATCAATCATAATATTTAATTAAAAAATATTGTCAATTACTTATTGATAGGGATGGTAATTGGACCGAGCCACTTGTAGGCCGGCTGCTCGACCATTGAAAAATACGAGCTGGTTCGTGTAAATTTTATTTATTTTTTTAAATTGTCTTCAGAAAAAATATTGTATATAAAAAGTTTAACAAGTTGGGCACGTGGGCCGGTCCGACTCGGCCCATGAGGCCACATGCCATGGGGCTAGACAGGACTCGCCTATGAGAGACGGGCCTCATTGGTTTTGGATCGAGTTGGGCCGGCTTGACCCATTGCCACTCTCTACTTATCTAGTAGATATTACACCCACTACTTACAAATATTAAAATAATTTTAAATCTAACAATTTAGTTTATTTATTCCAAAAATACTACATAATTAATATTATATTAATTAATAAAATAATGAATTAAAATCAAATGACTATTTCCACGGGAATTCACCCAATTTTGCTTTTGAGTCCTTGATTATTTGCACAATAAGTTCTTTATCTTTATAAAATTTTCACTTTAGTCCCTATACTTCCTCTTTCATTTCAATTTCGTCCTTTTTTATTTGCAACTCAAGTCCTTCAACTTTTAAATTTGTACAAGTTGGTCTCCATATTTATACTTTTATATCAATTTAGTCCTTTGTATCACTATTTGATACAGATGTTACAAATGATATTTTATATCACTAAATATGTTACATATTGTATTATGTTATTTTACACATCACATGTTACATGAATTCCAGATTCAGATCATTTCGATGTTACGTATATGTTACAAATGATGAAATCAATAGTTTTATTTGTTAAATTTAACATTGTGTTACATATCTATATCATACTATAACGAACTTATTGAAGTTTAGAGTTGATTTTGCGGTTAGAATGATTGTAACAATTTTGTTTAGTATCGTAATCACATACAAATGTTACAAATTATATCATGTATCACCTGTTTGATACAAATGATGAAATCAATAGTTTTATTTGTTAAATTTAACATTGTGTTACATATCTATATCATACTATAACGAACTTATTGAAGTTTAGAGTTGATTTTGCAGTTGTAACAGTTGTAACATATTTAGTATCGTAATCTGTTACAAATGTTACAAATTATATTGTGTATCACTGTTTGATACAAATGTTACAAATAATATTTTGTATCACCGAATATGTTACATATTATATTATGTTATTTTACACAATACATGTTACATGAATTAATATTTTGTATCACTGATATTTTATATTTTAATTTGTAACACAGATTGTTACAAAATATCATTTGTAACATTTATATCAAACATTGATACACAATATCATTTGTAACATATGTATCAAATAGTGGTACTATAAATGACTAAATTAATATAAAAATATAAATATGGGGATCAAGTTGCAAAAATTTAAAAGTTAATAGACTTAGGTTCTAAATAAAAAAGGACGAAATTGAAATGAAATAGGAAGTATAGGGACTAAAGTGAAAATCTTATAAAGATGAATGACTTATTGTACAAATAATTAAGGACTCAAATGCAAATTTAAGTGAATTCACGTGGAAATATATATTTTGTAGTATAGATTTAATGTTAATTTATTATTTTATTAATTAATATAATTTTAAGAATGTAGTATTTTTAGAATAAATTTGTTAAGTTAATAAAATTAGAATTATTTTTAAAAAGTGGTTTATTTATGAAAAAATCCCACTTATCTATACTAATTCTAAAAGTCCCTTAAAGGGAGAAACATTTTTGGATAATTTTACCCTCATATATTACAATTTTAGACTACTTTACCCTCCCACATTAAATTAAAAAATCAAAAAGCCTTTCATCTTCCGAATTATTTTACTTTTCTACATTAAATTACCTCCTACATTAAATTAAAAAATTCAAAACCCTTTAATCTTTCGAACTATTTTACCCTCCTACATTAAGTCAAAAAATCCAAAACCCTTTTATCTCCTAACATTATTTAACAAAAAAAGTTGTTTGGGACATTTAGACAATTTATCTTCAATTTTTTTTTTTCAATGCGGAATACAAATGATCATATGATGATTCCAAAAACCTTTCATTTTCCACCACTATTGAACAAAATAAGGGGTTGTTTGGACCTTTAGACAACTTATCTTCAGTTTTTTTAACTGCAGAATACAAATGGTCATATGATGATTATGTAACTCCTAAATATGTATTTAGGATCATAAAAATGAGACTATTTTACCTTCATATATTACATCTTTGGATTATTTAACCTCCCATATTAAATTAAAAAATCCAAAAATATTTCATTTCCAACTATTATTGAACAAAATAATGGGTTGTTTGGATCATTTGGACAACTTATCTTCATTTTTTTTTTACTTCAGAATACAAATGTTCATATGATGATTATGTAATTCTTAAATACGTATTTATAACACAATCTCACTAATATTCAATACTCTTATAATATTTTACCCTCTCATATTCAAAAATCCAAAAACCTTTCCCATACCACCATTAATAAACTACGTAATACAATTTCATTTATGTACAATTATTTTATTGTAATTTTTCCTCCCATATTCAAAAATCTTAAAACCTTTCACCTCCCATTATTATTAAACTATATATAATCCGCGTGTTGTGTGTTTATGTGTAGTTACTATATAATTTTTGTGAATAATAATTGAATTGATTTTGAATGAATTGTAATGTTGAAATTAATCCATTGGTATAATTGAGTGGCGGTGATGCAACTAATAAATGATAAAATGTGTGAACTGGTAGCTATATGATGAGAATTCAAAACTTTTCATTTGCTTATGAAGGTTCTTCGATCGAAATTATGAGTTTTGGGATTCTAATGCATTTTAACTATTCAGAAGCTAACTAGAATATTTTAAAAAAACGTTATGATAACTACTTGAGAGGTCTCAGCTCATATTTGATCAATCGGTAAATTGAGATTTTTTTTTATGACCTTAGTGTAGTTCTCGGAGAAATTTTGGAGGATAATTAACAGAATTCTGGATGAATTGATATAAGGGATTGTTAGAAATACTATGGTAAGTGATAGCGCTAAAGAAACAAAGTGTCGAGTCCTTCATCGGTTAAATAATATAGTAATCTTTATGGATCACACTATGTGTGATATTTATTGTTGAACTATTTTGCAGGTAGGAACTGAAAAGCAGTGAAGAGCTTCTTGAAAACAAGTTAGGAAATCAAATGCTGAAAAAATGGTTGCTGCTAGAGTTCAAGAAAGATTCGGAGAAAGTATTGCTGGCAGTTGCACAGAAGCCTGATGGCAAGAAGAATTGGATGGTTTCCGATCATGTTTTATTAGAAACAACTAATGTGGAATATTGGATAGGTTGTTAGGTGTTGGATTCTTGTCTCTTTTTACACTGCTTAAGCACTTTATGCTTCGGGTCTCTCAAATTGTCCCCTTGGTTCTTACTTATGTAGAACGGTGCCATGACCTCCATTTAGCCACAAAAAATTACTTTCATTGTTCTTGGTGTTGAAAATTTTGACTACTACGTGAAATATCGGACTTTCTTGAGAGAGCTCGAGAATAATTTGGTCATTAATCCCGTCATTTGGAGTAAAAATGCGGTTGTTTTGTATACTATTCTTTGTCTCTACTTTGTAAAACCACTTGCTTTGTTATTTGTTCAGAATCCAACGTTGCTTGAATTTGCCTGGATTGAGCTTCTTTAAAAAAACAAATCAGTAAGAGTGGAATAACTAGCGGAGGTAAACTTTTTGCATTACTAAATTTGCATTTATGTGTTCCTCTAATGACATTAGTTCATTCTAACAGATGATTTTTGGTAGTGTCGAGCCTCTTGAGAGCTATTGTGCTCATCTACTACTTTTGAAGGATGACATATAATTCACTGTTTTTGAGAGTAAATGTTCATTTTCTGTTTATGGGCCTCCACCTGCTGTTTAGGTATGTTGCAACTTCTTATAGGGACACAAATGTTTGGTCACTAATAATGCATATTTTTTGTTTCACTTGGTCTGTTTGGTTGGTGTTCCCTGTTAACTTGTGGGCGATTAATTGATTTGTCGTGATGCGCCCCACTATGATACTTATTTGATTTGTTGGCTTGTCTATTAGCTATGATTCAGTAAATATTAATTGCTAGGTTGACGAACTTCTACGGATGAAGCATGCCAAAGAGGTTGTTGAGAAGGAACTTAAAGAGTTTGTGAAGTTACTGAAATCTGCCAGGAAAATGCCATCGCATTCAAAACCCGCAAATCTTCATAGAGGATTGAAGAGAAGATCTGGCATAGAATTGAGTCTCTGGAAGCATATGTAATAGACAAACATTATATTTCACTGTATATTTTAATGTCAAATTTTTATATTTTAATGCAGTATTAAATTAAGTTATAATTATTTAAATATTTGAATAAACATATATATCACAACACCAATATTAAATAACGTGCTACGCACGTTTTACATACTAGTAGATATAAATCATAGTTATCTCAATAAAAAAACAACAATTGCTCTGTATCAAAACAAATTATCTCATCTCTCTTTTCCAAATTATACTCCCTCTCCACATTATAATCAAATTAAATCTCCATTCAAAAATAATAATATTATACTTTATTACCAATTATTCCGACGATAAAAAAACTACGCAGTAATAAACTATTATAGCCCAATGTTTAAAATTAGACAATAATAAATTATAATAACAAGTATAATTTGAAAATTTTCTAAATTATTAGTAATAATATGTGGTAATGGTAGTAACAAACATAGTTCAACATCATCTGCATCACCTCTTCTGCCAGCACCACACTCCCACTACCCTTTGTCTTTCCCAAAATCCTAGCACTGCATATTAATACACATTCTTACCTTCTTTTTTTTCATAAGAGTTTTCTTAATAATACATTTACTAGCAAGAGGAGGTAATAACATGAGACAAAAACATAAACTTATTAGCTTTCATTTTTCTCACCACAAACTGACTAAATTCTTCTTGCAAATAAAGTCATCAAACAAAAAATAAAACTGATCAATACTTACAAGAACCAAAACAAATTAACCAACCTCAGAGCAAAAAAGAATTAAACTATAATTTGTTGGATTAGAATTATGTTTATTTGAATTCTTGGAATTAAAAACCTAGAAAAACCCCATTAAATATATATTTTTACTGATCAAATATTATTCGAATAATATAACAAGAACCAAAAGAATAAACAAAGTTGGAGCTAATAAGAAGAATTAAACTAAAATTACAGGTTTTATTCATCGAGATTTAATGTACATGTAGTTGTTTTGGCTTTGGCATATACTGAATTCCCATAGAATGGAAAGGAATGAAAGCCCTAGTGATAATTACTCAACTGATATGGTAGATTGCATCTCCCTTAATTCAGGATATTTTCTTTAATCTTGTAATTAATGTGATAATTAAAACTACTTAAATTAATGTGATTATCTCTTAATTTAATGTATTTTCTTTAATTTTATAATTAATGTGATAATTGAAACTATCTAAATTAATGTGATAATTGAAAATATTTAAAATTTGCACTTCCACTAATTATCAAAAAAAAAAATTGATCATTATGTTTTTAAAATGTTAATACAATACATTATATTTTATTTTTCTAAATATATATAAGTAAATGTTATAATTTTTTCATGAAAAAATAATAATAAAAAGAAACAATTGAGTAGTATACATTTGTTACAAAATAGAAATGGTCACAGAAGCAGAGAAGTATGTAACATTTATTGCAATTTGTAGTTGATTAATCATTTTGGACTATCAGATCTCATTAAATTTCTTATATTATCATATTTAATTGAATGAATGGTTGAGTTGTGAAGGTATTCCTAAGTCCTACAATGCAGGCATCGGTTAATTTATTATTTGTAGTCGTATTAAACAAATAAATATATATTAATTTGATTTTAACATACTTGAAAGTGAACTTAATGGATTTTAACATACTTGAATATAAATGAGTTGACTTTAACAATAGTCAAGCAAATTTTCAAATTGGTCATTAAAGAATTTTATGACCCATTTAGTCATTGAAGTTAATTGAAGTAACGTAATTAGTCACTATATTAATTTGATTAAACGCCATATCTAGCGTAATTGTTGATAATCCGTCATGTTAACTAAGAGCTTGTTTGACAAAGATTATAAACCTATTTTGGTTTATTTCAGCTGTAATTTTTCACTTTTCAACCCATTTTTAACATGAAAAGTCAACAATTTCAACTCAAATAAACTAATATTGGTCAAATAAACCAAAAATTGGTTTATAAACTAGTTTATAATCTCTGTCAAACGGGCTCTAATGACGTCAAAGTGATCAATTTCTTCTAATTAACCTCATATATTATCTTTGTCGCAACCTTTTTAAATGTTTATTAATGATAAAAATAAAGTTGGGTTAAATGGAGTTATTTGAGATTTTTCTGATTGGATGTGAGGTATTTTTCTTAAGAATCGCGTTTTATTGAATATCTGTAATTTACAAGATGAACATAAAGATTTTTAGTCGATTTCAAGGTTTAACGGGACAACATCAAATATGGATTGTATGCTGCTAAAGGAGTGATCAATTATTTAACAATAATTAATTTTAGTGATTAAATATGTCACAAAAATATTTTAATAACTAATTTGAAAATTTACTTGAACTTTAGTGACCATTTGTGAAATTAACTCAAATATAAATTGCTTAAAAAGTCAATTTGAGTTTTCAAATAATCCATACTAATTAATGTGGAAAAAGGAGGAAAGCAGATGTTGAACGGTCAAAAAGCACTAACAACTTGTAATGATTCATGACTCAAAAAAAAAGGTGGGAAATTCAATATTAATTAATATTGCAATATAAAATCGAGTTTCCCTTTTTGTTGACTGAATTGGATTGTCATCAAATATGAATTGTTGCTCAACACTTTCAGGAAGAGGCAAAATTGTTGTACATTTTGGCCAATAATAAAAAATATTCATTGATTTGATCCATCGATTTTTCGATTAGGAATTTTGAGAACTCGGTTCTCGTTCATGTTGGCATTGAAGTTATTTGGGTCAAGCTTTACCGTCGGTGCTGTTTGTTTCTTTAATTCTCGACCTGATCGGTACATTTTCTTATACCTTTCACTTCATGCTGTTTTTGAATCTGTTTTATTTCGTGAATTTGTTGGATTTTCGGTTCTGGTTGTGTCACTCAATTTTAGTTTTTCTTTCTAGGGTTTGTTTCCTTTACTCTTCACTCTTTTCTCTTTTTATTAGTGAACTGTTTTTCCCCTTATAGTCTACTAAATGATGTTGGTTTCTTCCCATCATTATGCGATGGCCTTCATTAAGAATTCATTACTGGGTTTTGTTTTCGTTAATTTAATACCAAGCTGGAAAATTTACTGCATTTCTTGACTTGGACTTAAGGTTGAGATTTATTTTTTGATAAAAAGATTTGTGCTTATAACAAATTAATTATAAATTAGTAATGATTTTAGGTACCTTAGCATATTTGTATATTTTAATCCCTTTTCGGTGAAACCTTAGAAGTTTTTAAATTTTTGCTATCTTGAAACTTTCCAAGGCTTCAGTTCTGCAATCTGCCTCACACTTTCTTAAAATTCACTGTCTTCTTCACTTCTGTCCGAGATGGGTCGCCATCAATCTAATGAAATAAGTTCGTTAGGATTTACTTCTTAAATTGATCCACGACAAAAAATGTTTACCTAGTTTCTTACTTTGACGCCCAGTTGGCATTTAGTTATTTCCAAGTGTTTTTGATTTAAAATTGGCTTGTAATTATCTTCACTGAGCTTGTACGAAGGCAGTGCCAAATCAATTTCACAAGAAATGTAGTATCTCTAGGTCAACTTTTTATTGAATCAAATATCTATTGATAGACTATACCATACTCGACTGCCTCACCTATCTGTACCTTTATGTTGGACTTGAAGAGATCAATGGAAAACCATCATCTCTCTCTGGTTATGATCCTAGCTTCAATGTTGAACCTTGGGGACTTCCATGACACCTCATCTTGTATTTCGTTTTTGCTCATTTTTGTTTGGCCGAAGTGTTTGGCATTCCCTTCTCAGCAGCTGCTCACGATTCGGTGTCCTATTGCAATTTGAGGGAAAGGATTGGGCACTTTATCTTTTCGCTAAGAAAGTCAAAAAATCCTCACTCAACCTTAATCCCATACTTAGCCTTTCTATATTTTCTTGCTTCTATTTTCCGATTATAATGGGAATGGTGTTATAGTTTTTACTATTCTAAATAATGACAATCACTAACCTGAAATAATTTGAGCATTTATAACTCCAAAGGTGCCATAAACTAACATGCTGTTCACTGCAGGTGGTTTCTTGGTTCTTCTTCTTGACTTGTTGTGATAAGTCTGGTGGGAAACGTGCTTTGGTTTGTACGTAAAGATCAGAATGGCTTCAGTAGGTGTAGTTCCTTCATCTGGTGTTGGAGAATCTAGTAGAAATACAGTCGGTCTTGATAGGCTGCCAAACGAGATGAATGACATGAAAATTAGGGATGACAAGGTAGATAATTCGGTCCATACTTTTTTATCACTGTTTTGGTGAGCTCTTATTTCATTATGATCTTGCGTCAGATGTTCATGGTTCCTATTTATTATTTTGTGATAGAACATTGAACCAGCTGTTGTAGATGGTAATGGAACAGAAAATGGTCATATAATTGTTACAACTATTGGTGGTAAAAATGGCCAGCCAAAGCAGGTGATATTTGATATCCTATTTTCATCTAGGTTGGTTAGGCTTGTTCTTCTACTCTGACATAATTTCACCTTTTACTATTTTAGACTATCAGCTACATGGCTGAACGTGTTGTGGGACAGGGATCTTTCGGAGTAGTGTTTCAGGTAGCTGCTGCAAAGTTCTGTTGTTTTAGTAGAAGATTACTATTGTTTTCTGCTTGAATAATTTATGGCTTCCGTGTGTTAAAAATGTTAAAAAATGGGTATTTTTAAGATCTTCTATGGATATGCTCATGCAGGCAAAATGTCTGGAGACGGGTGAAACTGTTGCAATCAAAAAGGTTCTTCAAGATAAGAGATACAAGAACCGCGAGCTGCAAACCATGCGTATTCTAGACCACCCTAATGTGGTTTCTTTGAAGCATTGTTTCTTTTCAACTACTGAAAAGGATGAGCTTTACCTTAACTTGGTACTGGAGTACGTTCCTGAAACTGTTCATCGGGTGATTAGACATTATAACAAGATGAGCCAAAGGATGCCTATTATATATGTGAAACTCTATGCTTATCAGGCAAGTTTTTACTTGCATTGCTGTTTTTTCTTGATATTTTGGTCTCAGATTTGGCATTTGATTTACCACTTTTTGTATTATACGTATATAAAACTTATTTTCTCAAATCAAGTCTTTTCCTTGGCTATTAATTCCTTTTTCCATATAGATTTTCAGAGCACTGGCTTATATCCATGGCAGTATTGGAGTATGCCACAGGGACATTAAACCTCAGAATTTATTGGTAGGTTTATGAAGCACACATGTTTGGCAAAACTGTAATGATGTGCAACATTCAGCCGTTCCTCTTTGCATGATTTCAAGTTTGTTGATTGCCACGTTTTCATATGATTCACAGGTTAATCCACATACTCATCAGGTAAAACTATGCGACTTTGGAAGTGCTAAAGTGCTGGTATGTATTGTTTTTTCCTGTTCACTGTATTGGTTGTTTTCTTTTTCCTGGTGCTCGTCTCACTTCTTGTATGGCTAAAATTATAGGTAAAAGGAGAGCCGAACATTTCTTATATATGTTCAAGGTACTATCGGGCTCCCGAGCTTATATTTGGCGCAACAGAGTACAGTACTGCCATAGATATCTGGTCTGCCGGATGTGTTTTGGCCGAATTATTGCTTGGACAGGTAAGAGAACTAGTGTATTTTTAATTCCTTGAACTTTTAGGAAAGTTGTTGTGCTCATGTGCTGAAGTGAGAATTTCCTTGGTAATTGCAGCCCCTCTTTCCTGGTGAAAGCGGAGTGGATCAGCTTTTTGAAATCATTAAGGTAAACAGTTTTTCTTATAGTTTAATTCATAATATTATATTTGCTAGTGCCCAATGGTTAATGTATTCCTTCCAATCAGCTGACTTTAGAAATGCTTATTTGCATATAGGTCTTGGGCACACCAACAAGGGAGGAGATCAAATGTATGAACCCCAACTACAATGAGTTTAAATTCCGTCAAATTAAAGCTCATCCATGGCACAAGGTATCAGTGATATAATTCTATGTGCCTCCTTTTGATGTGGTCATCTTCGTGTAATTTGACACTATCATCATCTTCAGATATTCCACAAGCACATGCCTGTAGAAGCTGTGGATCTCGTATCAAGGCTACTTCAGTATTCTCCAAATTTACGATGCTCAGCAGTGAGTATCAGAAACTTTGCTCTTAATATACATAATATTTCTACCATTTTCTCCAAATCATTAAAGCCGATGGTTAAGCTGCTTTAACTTCATATCATTCCTGTCTGGAGCTTCTCATATTAATGTCCAAGTACCAGTCCTGAAAGGCAATGTTTAAACAGTTAGGCTTCTTTAGCTTCATACCGAATCAGTCAACGTCTTTTTGTGCCATTTACTCTATGGTTGCACTGGCAGAATTTTCCACTACTGTTGATATATCTAATGTAAAGAGAATAAAATTCTACAGTACTCCCCACCCCATCCCATCCCAAAGAAAAAGGAAAAGAAAAGAGTAGTCATTGGTGGGTGTATGTTCAGCTAACAAGGGCATTTCAGCTGATCAAGTTTTATATGATTGTGACATTGGTGTCATTGGCTTTTGTAATCTGTATAATTTTCATTCATAGTTTTGCTTTTTCTGATGCAGCTGGAGGCATTGATACACCCTTTCTTTGATGGGTTGCGTGATCCAAATGTTCGCCTACCGAATGGACGTTTTCTTCCTCCATTGTTCAATTTCAAACCACATGGCAAGTATTAAGCACTCATTCTTGCAACTTTCTTGTACTGATTTTCTTAAAACGTCTCTCACTGTGATATTCTCTTTACTGTTTCTTCTGCTAATGTTGCTTAGAGCTCAAGGTGGTGCCAGTCGAGTTGATGGAGAAGTTGATACCCAAGCATGCACGGAAGCAATGTGCATTTCTTGCTCTCTGATGTACTTTCTAGTCTTACAATTGTACCTGCAGATAGTTGCTACTAACCGGGGAATACGAGTTTGCTGTAGTTGTAGTCTTGTTCAAGTAATTTCTTTTCGTAATTATTTTGAAATGTCTTGTATTTATTTATTTGCTTGTAGCAGTCGAACAAGAAGGTCAGTTAAGTAGGAATTTGACGAAAATTGTAACACAACCAATTAGTCCGACTAATCAAATATTGTCACAATACAAATCCAATAATTAAAAACGCATTTAGGATCCATAAAAAGGCATTTTTGCAGCCCATATTTTTCCAAAATAGCCATTTGAAATTAGAAATTCATAAAGATATGTTTTGTTGTGTTATGTTATTACATGTTTGGAATTGTTTAAATTATAATTTTGACTGGTCAAACATATTTTTTATCTACACATTTCATAGGACCCACATTTTACAATCTATTTTTTATTCACATTCACCAATAACTTATAATATAAGTACTTAAAAAATAATTTCAGCACTATCAAATATTATATTTTAGGACTTAAAAATAATTTCAGCACTATCAAATATAATATAAGTACTTAAAAAATAGTTTTTTTATTTTTAATTTTCTTTTATTTTATTAATATATATGGAACGTTATTTTCATTTTACTCTTGTCTGTCAACAATATTCTTACAGTGTAGGTAAGCATTGACACTTCTTTAATTTTTGTTTCTTACTCACATTTATGACGTCTCATTTACATCGTCAAATCAAACGCGTCTAATAAAAAGAGAACATATACAAAGAACTATTATTCTAACAAATATACAATATTATATAGTCAATCATTACATTCACTCAAAATAAAATTAGTAATTATTATTTTTTTATCGTAAAATGCAGTCCTGGAGATCATTAATTCCATAAGATTTGATATCAAGAGTTGTCAATCATGAAAGTTTAAATCACCAAAAAAGTCTTCATTGAGTTCAAGTTATTGTTGGTATTATCACTATATAAAACTCATATCTTATTCTAATTGTACTTATATGAATGCAATTATCTTTTAATATTTACTTAATATTTATTTATTGTTGATTATTATCGTACATTAAATTTTAAGTCCTCTAAGTGATAAATGCGAATTTTACACTTATTTTGACCACTAAATAGTTTATTATTTTATTATATTATTTTATTCGTTTAGGTGAAAATACGAGTGTAAAGTCAAGGATTTAATTGAAAGTACACTTATTTTGGCCATTAAAATCAAGGATTTGGGGACTAAAGTTTGAAGATGTAAAAAGTTGAAGGACCTAAAATGCAATTTTTAGAAGACTTAACTGAAAGATAATTAAAAATTTGGAGACCAAAGTGTAAAGATGTAAAAAGTTGAAGGACCTAAGATACAATTTTTGGAAGATTTAAATGAAAGATAATTGAAAATTTGAGAACCAAAGTGTAAATATATAAAAGATTAATGACCTAAAATACAATTTTTGAAGGACTTAATGCCACATCATCATGCCATGTCAACATTTTAAATTAGAAATTTAATGGAGTGATCATTAGTGAAAGGATTTCTAACTTCAGTGACCGTCACTGAAACTTTTGAACTTCAGTGACCATTTTGTAAATTGAAGGTAACTTCAGTGACCGTTGGTGAAATTAACCCAATTATTAAATGTATAATTATATTTTGTAAACATTTAATAAATTAAATTAAATATAAAGCTAAAAAGATGATCTCAATTTTTTATTTTATTTTTGCATTACGTAGATGGAAAAAAATGAGAAATGGAATTTTTTTTTAAAAAATGAATGGAAAAATTGTAACTTTTTTTATTATCGCATTAAAATTCAAATTATAGTCGTCAAAGCTGAAATGGAGATGAAAATATTGTTTTTAATACATTGGATTACAGTGATTATAGATCACAACTAACATTTGAATTTTTTTTTTAATTTTTAATTTAATTTAATTTAATTAATAATTAACATAGAGAGAAAGAGACAAAGAACTTTAACAATTCTTTAATTTTTGTTTCTTATTTACATTTGTGTTGTTTTTATTTACATCATCAAATTAGAAGTACTTAATAGAAAGAGAACATACACAAAAAATATTGTTTACAATGAATCACTACTTCAATTAATGTACAATATTATATAGTCAATCATTACCACTATTATATAGTCAATCATGGTTAAATTTATTATTTGTATTACCACTATATAAAATTTATATTTGATTGCAATTGTACTCATGGGCAGAGGGAGGGGGGTGGTCACGTGACCTCCAAAACATTTCCATCTATATATATTTTTTTTTAATGTAGAGCAAAATTTTAAATGATGCCAACCTGCACGACAAATGTCCAGCTCCTAGTCTTATTCCCAAAATCTGAAAACTCTCTCTCTCTCTCTACTAACCCAAACAAACCTAATTTCATCTCCCAAATAAAATTGCTTCAATTTTCAAGCAAAATTCAAGATTCAATATTGAATTTGATGAGGGATTAATTGATGATTTTTGGCTAAATTGATGATTTTATTTTTTCCTGTCTAAATTAATTACTATTATTTATGGGGATTATTTTGATGATGGATTGATGATTTATTGGCTAAATTAATGATTATTGGAGGGATTAATTTGATGTTTAATTGATAATTTATTGATCGAATTGATGATTATTGACGGTGTCTTTTGAAAAATGTATTTATTGTCTTATTTTTTATTTTATTTCTACTTGCTATATTTTGAACTCAATGTAAAAAAAAAAAAACAGTTATATAGAGATATTACAAACGTACATTTTCAATTTTTTTTAAGAACAAAATATTAATGAAAAGAAGATTCGAGATAAAAAGGACCAAACAGATGAAACAAATATTAAGAATGAAATGAATATTTTATATGAAATTGATGAAAGGGATGTTCAACGTGTTGATAATGAAGGGGATGAAGCAGGTTAAATGAATGAAGGGTATCAAATATTGTGTCAAATAGTTTCATTGTTGTTGTCTAAATTTTTTTTTTAACTTAATTTGTGCCCCCTCAATTTAGAATCTTTGGCTCCGCCACTGATTGCACTTCTATGGATTTAAATAAAATATCAGTATCGAACAATATAATACAACATGTTATCAACAACCATATTTTGTATCTTTATTGCTATTGCTACTTTAACATTTTAATTATTAACAATTAAAAAATTAAAAAATTAAAAATTGACTATATAATTACAAAAGTATGTGCAACGCACACGTGTCTAACTAGTAATATTAAAAAATAGCTTGTGTCATTTATAATATGTTTAATAAAGATTTTTGTAGATTATAAGAAGTGGATCCTATGAAATGTATGGATAAAAAATAGGGTAAAAATTGTGAGTCATACGAAATGTGTGGATAAAAATAATGTTTGACCATCTTCTAAATGCTTATATAAGCATTGGCAAACATATTCTTAATTGTGTTTTGACAACCCCCCATATATCATGAGTGATATAGAACCCACAGTAGACACCAATTATGGTGTCCACTGTCCACGTAGTATTGTTACATATGTCACTTTTTAAAAAATTGTTGACAATTTTTTGAGTTTTTTAAAAAGTGACTTATGTGCCACGTGGACAGTGGACACCATAATTGGTGTCCACTATAGATGCTATATTACCCATTTCTCTATATATATTTTTCTTTAATTGAAAATTGACTTTCCACATGCATTATGCATATATGGTAAGTGGGGGTAAAATCAATCATTGGCCACCAAACTTTAACCAAGTTACTACTTAATTACTTAACTTTAAAAGGTATCTTAATGCCCACTATTCTTTCCACTATGTTACCCATCCACCACCCGTTAACCAATATGTACCAACTCATAATGGAGAATCCGACCTAGCATATGGTTTTTCGACGTGTCGGGCTGACGGTGTGAACTATGGTCGATTGAGTAAAATAGCATATCTCAAACGCGTCTTTCCTCTTCTTAAGTTAAAGTATAACTCAATCTTCTTTCCCAAAAGGGAGTGTTTGGGTGATTCGTTTTTTATAACTGTGTGAAATTTAACATTGTTAACATGTCACGTTAGAATTTCACTTGTCACGTGAGACGTCCCATTAAGAATTACAGAATGTTAGACGTCGGGTGATAAATGAGTAATATAGTGAAAAAAATAGTGGATATTAAGATGTTTTTCAAAATTGAGTAGTTAAATACTAACCTAGTTAAAGTAAGTGGAAAATTTATAATTTTACCCATGGTAAGTGGGGTTCAAATCAATCCATTTCCCACAACAAGTCCAAAAGCTCATTTCCATCTAACCTTACCTAACACTTTTGAATCAACAAATAATTTACCTAAATATCTAAACTTGATTGAATTGATAAAAGTATAATACATCTTAGAGCTTGTTCATATTCACTTACAATTTTGTTAAAAAGTTGAAATCAAAGTTAACAATTAATTTTAATCACTTATTTCATAGATTTACAAATTTTTATAACTTTTCAATTATACATCTCATCAACTTTTATAAAAAAACTAATTTTAATCAAAATCAAACATACATTTAATTTGATTTCTAATCAATACTTATTTATTTGACACAAAATTTAATTGTCAAATATTTCTGTTTCAACTAGGAGCGCGTTAACTCCGTAAAATTTACTTTTTTTTAAGAAACAAAGTGAAATTTAATTTTCTATTAGTTAAAATAATTTTTATGCACATGGAGAAAAACCTTAAGAGTAAATTATTAGTTTTAAGCTGCTTTGGCGTGTGGAGTTAGCAAACGTAATTAGATAGAGAAGAATTGAGGAACAGCAAACGTAAGCGTTCATGACGTAATTAGATGACGTCATCACCTGTGATTCTGTGTGCCAACTGCCAATAAAAAAAATTAATTATATTCGCACTACATTTTAATTGCAATAAAAATCTTCAACTATTGTTTATTTTTACATTTATGTCCTTAATTTTTTTTTATCACATTCTTATCAACAACCTATTAATTTGTATTTCTTATCTTTATATTTAATGATAATTTATGTCCAAAAAATTAATCAAACTATCATAAAAAAATTTGTTCGCCTCTCGCATTTTCAAATAAGCATAACAAATAACAAATACAAATGTTTGAAAAAAATAGTTTTTCTCCATATCAATGCACATTAATATAATATTTAGACAAAATTTTCATCAGAGACGTACGAGATGTAAAAATCAATTAAAAATATGACGATAAAAGTTAGAAATATAAGTATCAAAATGTCAAAGGTTGAAGAACTTTCATAGCAATTAAAATGTGGTGTAGATAACAAAAACTTTTTGTGTGAATATAATTACCCATAAAAAATTCTTGGTGGGGCAGTTCCGTCTTTTAATTAATAAACAGATCATCACCCTATATATAAATTCACCAAAACTGAACAAATTTAAAGACGTCAACATTGAGCGACGCGTGTTTCATTCTTTTTGACAATTTTGATTTTGAGATACTGCCAATGGAAAACGATAAGCGCACTGCAGAGAGAAATGCCGGAGAAGATGAAGAAGATGATGAGAAGAAGATAGAAGAATTCTTTGCACTAATCAGGAATTTCAAGGATGCAAGGAATCAATTGAACGATCAAATGGAGAAGGGGAACAATAAGAGGAGGAGGAAGTCCGATTCCGATTCCGACGACCGCCGCAAATCCGCCGTCTGGGTACCGGTGTTTGAATGGGAAGATTTTACAACAGAGGTTGAGTTTAAAAGGCCTTCTTCCCCTTTGCCCCCTCCAAGTAATGATAGAAACGAGATTTTTAAGAAAGATGATGAGGTTGGCGGATCAAATGGATTAGACCTCAAATTGACTCTTTAAAATTTTATTTTAGCATACACAATATGTTTGAAATATTTAATAAATAAATTGTTATATTTAGTCTTTATTATTCATTCAATTTCTTCTCATCTATGTTGGTAGATGCTGGGACGAATACAGGGTTCTCTACGTTAGAGAATCTTTCTTTCATCTTTTTTATTTTTTATTTTTTAACTTTTCGGTTGTATTTAATCTCGAGCAGACTTAACCTAAGTGACAAACTATACAAATATTCCGTGTGCTTTTATCTCTTTTAAATTGTGTTCTGAATTCAATATTGAGAGTTTGTTTGCAACTTTATATCAATTAGAGTTGGAACTTTGGAAGATGTAACTTGTAAGAGTTGTTGTATTAAGAAAAATGATAGTTCTACAAATAATACAAGATCGATGATGAATTTGTTGATTTTCACGCAATAAAAATTATTACTTTGAGACTTATATGTCGGGTACTACAGATGGCTAGTCTAATCATGTCGAAGGTATAATAATGGGTAAAAAGAATGATGCAAGAGCCATTATTATTATTTTTTTTTTTTTTTTTTTTTTTTGATCTGGGTATCACAAACATTAGACTAAATCCCTGACCCCCCAAGCACCTTCTTGCCCTAGAACCTTGGAGGAGGTAAATCGCGGGTTATGCCTCAACCTGGCTCCTGGTTCCCTCATCCGACCGCAGACACTACCACAACATGCGCGAGCCGCGCGCCAAAGTGATTGCTCCATACCGAATAAAATCCAGTAGCATGGTTCCCACCAAGATTCGAACTCCCACCCTGTTGCCGCTGGAAGCAAGCCTTATGTTGATTGTTCCACCAGTTGAGCTATGCCCCGGGGGGCGATGCAAGAGCCATTATTAGTGCCAATTGGTGGTTGTCAATTTGTCATAGGGGAGTTCGATTCCTACCTTTGACATAAAAGAGATTCTTTGCAAGCGCAGTTAAAAAACAAGCTCTCAACCCTGTTCCACTGAGACACGTTCTGCGATTTACATCTTATACGAAAGTCTCAGAACAGAAGTGGTGGAGGCCCTCACAGTTGGTGTTCAACTTTAAAAAAGTAGAAATGAGATCTTGATAATTAAGAGAATATATACAATTTATAATTGCAAAGAATAAGTCTTCTATTTAATACATTTTTAACATATCGATACTTTCTTTTTTAGTAAATTCAAAAAATGACAACTCAAAAAATGCTTAGAACATGGAATTAGGGTGGAAAGTTGATATTAGTTGCTTAATTACGTAAAAGCTTTAGTTGTCTATTTGTATTTTATAACGATTGCATTTACTAAGGTCATGTTTGGTAGAGTTTTTTTTTCAAAAAAATTCATTTTTTTACATACAATTTTTGACTTTTCAACCATTTTTTACACTACAAAAAATTTTGAAAAGTTAAAAACCAAAAAAACTCATTTTTTTTCCAAAAAAAAACTCTACCGAACAAGCCCTAAATTACATGTTTCAAAGTTCCACTTAATTCTTAGATTATTCATATAATGTGTAAATATTTTTAGTCATCTAAAATTAATAATTTAAAATAATAAAAAAATGAGGGAAAGTAAAATAAAAAGTTAAAATTAAAGAGCTTATTGGGTATGTCAAAAAATGTACTCTTTAAAATTAAAAATTGTACTAAATACTATTTAAGTATGAAAAGCTAAGAATAATATTACTTTAAGTACAAGGTATCGTGGATGTTGCAAAAGCCCATCATTAGTACAAATTGTTGGTTGTCATATATGCTTAATAAAGGCAAAAGAGAGATGATGCGGTTGATACTTATGACACGTCATGTCTTCGTTTTGCAAATATGACTAAGCATTAATTATAAAAAATAAATAAATAGGAAATTAAGATTAATAGCTCGAATTCATAATAAAACTTCATCTACTAGGATTCAATTCACTCGAGTCGTCTGCTTAGTTTTTCACCAATTTTCAAAATTTTGGGTTTTTCTACGAAAATGGACTGAATTTTAATTTTTTTTGTTTGTCAAAAAAAAAAGTGAAAAAGTATTTTTCTAAAAAAAAAAAAAAAAGTTGGATGTGTTATGGGAAATAGTTTGTTTTATCATGTTATTTATGAAAATTACCCACAATCCTATCGTTACATCCATTCTTACTGGGCCAAAGAGATTAGTTAGTTTATGGGCTTTCTCTATTCATTAACTTCTCAATTCAAACAACCTTGGAGCCCAACTCATCTACAAACAAACAAACAATAAATAATAAATAATAAAGAGTAAATTACACTTATAGTCTAATCTTTTTAGTATTGTAATAATATTATCTCTATTCAATTCTATTCGTAGTTATCGTCCGATTCTTTCATTTATTTGTACAGATGATACTCAAATAATTTTTTTTAACGATTTACCATTGGCTTAAATAAATCAAAATAGCAAAAAATAGAAAACTTAATTAAAAAAACATGTAGTTGAGGTCCCTGACTTTTTTAAAAAGTAGAAATTTATCTTTAATCTTTTAATTTTACAAATTTACACTTAAAATAATAAAAAAATGTTTAATCAAGTCCCAAATTTTATAATTTGTTAATTTACCCTAAATTATAAAACAAGAGTAAGTTAGCCGTCAGTTGATCCAAAAGTTACTACTCAACCAAAATTTGACAAATGTAATGAAGGGCAAAACGGTATTTCTATATTATTTGTTTAAAATAATTATAAAATAGAAAGAAAAAAAATTGAAAAGAATTAAAAAAGAAAAGAAAAATATCGACCCGACCCGACCCGACCTCACCTTACCTTGCGAGACTGTCGATGGCCACCACCCCCTAAATCCACCACCAAATCATCTTCCAAGCTGTATTAAACTCACACAAATTGATTGCTACAGTTGTAATCGTGAGTAATAGAAGAAAAAATATCTCCCAATTGAAATTAGATCATACTTTATGGGCACACCATTTTGTGGCCCTAACACATAAAGGTTATTCTAGCTACAAGATTTATTTTTAGAAAGTCAAATGTCAAGTTTTTTAAAAATTTCAAAGATAGTCTTCAAAGATTTTATTTTGGAGGTTTTGGGTTCAAATTTTATTTTGAAAAGAAATGGTCGAGGTTAATCTCATTGAGAATTGGAAAAACGTGCAAACAATCAAGATTTTTGATGCATTGAGACTGAATTGGAAATGAAATTGTTGGCTCTAGGGGTGGCAAATGGGCCGATAAGCTATGGACTCGTCGGCTTGGCCTATCAAAGCTCGGCTCATAATGGGCTACCACGATGAGCTCGAGTTAGGGCCGAGCTCAAAAAAGAGAGTTGAGCCTGTTCGGCTCGTCTTGACTCGTGTGAGGGCTCGTGACTCGTGTGCAACAGTCACTTTTGTGACCGTTGCACGTCATATTTAATTTTTTTTTAAAATTCACATTTTCTCCTATAAATATTTCTTTTTAAACTCATTTTTTTCACACTTCAATCTTTCAATTTATTATATACTTAATTTAACAACAATTCTCAAATTTTATTATCTCTCAATATTAGTTTATAAGTATTTATTTCAAATCTCATTATCTAAATATTAGTCTGTACTTCTAAGTTTTAATTTTTTAATAGCCGGTCCCAAACTCGAAAAATGAGGATTTTCAACTTTGAATTTTTAACAAAAAATTTCTTTCTTTCTTTTTTATTTTAAAATTATTCGAAACAATATATTAAAAAATTGAGCCAAGCTCGTGGACAGCTCGAGCCGCCTCGTTCGGCCCACGAGAACCAAGCCTTCTTTTTAGGAGCGAGCCGAACTCGCTTGGCAATGGGCCGAATCGAACCCCTAATTGGCTCTGGCTAAAATTTTATTCGACCATTTTTTATGTAGATCTCTTTGTATCATCAACAATTATTTGGTGGTGGTTGGCAGTGGATTTGGGTGGCGGCGGCCGTCAATTTGGTTGGGGTGCTGGGGAAGATGAATATTTTTCTTTTCTTTTTTTACATCCTTTTGTGTTTTTGTTTTTTAATTTCTATTTTAAATTATTTTAAATAAATAATATAGAAATACATTTTTACCTTTATTTAAATTGGTTAAATTTTAGTTGATGGGTGGTTTTAGATCAATTGACAGTTATTTCGACGAAAGGATCTTGCACAGTATATTAACTTCAAGGTTTGAGACCCCACAACACTTTTTTGAAAGGTTTAGAACTCCGAATGCAATTTACTCTTGTTTTAGGATTTAGTGTAAATTACCAAACTAGAAAGTTTAGGACTTGATTACACATTTTTTATTATTTTAAGTAAAAAACTGTAAAAATTAAAAGGTTCAAGATAAATTTGCACTTTTAAAAAAGTTAGTGTTCTATTTTTTGTTATTTTAATTTATTTAAGCTAAGGGCAAAATCGTCAAAAAAATTATTTTGGGATTATTTGTGCAAATAAATGAAAGGATGAGACAATAGCTAAGAATAAAATTGAAAGGGATAGTATTGTTACAAAGCTGAAACTGTATGGGCGTTGGGTGGGTTGGTCTAGGTATTTCAATACCGGAACCACCCGTTACAGTTCGGGTATTTCGTAAATGGAACAATTCGGTTCCACAAAATTATTGGAACCAAACCCGAACCGGAACCGTCATTTTCGGTTCGGGTTTGGTTCTACCCATAACATTTTTTTTAAAAAAAAAATTTAGTTGACAACATATATTTTAAAAAGAAATTAAAAATTACAAAACCAGTTAACATTAAAGTATGTTAGATATTAAAACAATTTATGAAATAAATAAACATTAACTGGAACAATAGACACAAAATTGCAAACTCATAAATTATAGTTAGAAAAATGAAAATTACTTCTCAAAATTGAGAATTAGTTTCGCTTACAGAAAAGTTTCACCTTCACCGTCTTATTATGTGTTGAGCGAAAGTGTGAGACAGATAACAATGTTTGTATTGAGCATCTGAACAAATAGCGATTGAGAATTTGAGACTTGTGAAATTAGAATTGGGTCAATTGAATTTGAGTTTAAGAGTGATGGGTTTTTTGTAATTTTTGTTTTGATCTTGAACAGCTGGACTCTTATCTTTGGTACTGTGGTGTTGGATCGTGGGTCATTGAGTTATGATGAATAAATTGTAAAAAATAAAAAATTTATAAAAAATGACAAATTCAGTTCTAATCGGGTACCCACGGTTCTAGTTCAAGAACCAATAACCGACCTAAACTCGATCGGTTCTCGGTTCCTAATTTTATTTTTTTGGAACTGGACCGGAACCTTCGGTTTCGGTTCGAGAGTTTCAGTTCTAGTTAAAATGTCCAAAAGAATGCAGACTGTGAGTATAATTTATCCATAAATAAATAATCTTGCTAATATTCAAAGTTAATTAATTTTGTGTATATAAGATAACATTAGAGTTCTGCCATTCTCAATATATTGAATTGAAGTACAATACTTCATGCCCTACGTAATGTCTGCACTCATATACGTAATATTATGTTGTATTGAGTGGTATAATGGACAAATCTTTTTTTCTTCTTCGATAATATTGCTTTGAGTGGTATCATGTGCCTACCATATATGACACAGAGCCGTTGGTCTAGTTAGTTCGACTGTCCACCAATATGTTGAACCTCTACTCAAGACTTATCAAACGGAGTTCACCGCATTGATTGAAATAGAGTTGGAAGGAGAGTGATAGGTCTTTCTAAGATGAAATGAGCTATATGGATCAATACAAATGCAATAAACACAACATCATGACAAGTTGTGGCATGCCAATTATAATGCATTGAGGCTACTTTGTCTTATTTGCAACAATTCCGTGCCAAGTATGTCAGCAATAGCGATCTCTCTAAAGGCTATGAAATTCCAAGAACTCCCATGTATTCTTTGAACAAGTTTCGCATCAAATTGTGAATGATCGTATCCTTTACAAAGTCAGCAGCAAGAAAACACTAGAGAAAGCGACACGAACAAGATTAATACAGAAGGATGAAGATGTAACATTCTAGAATTCAGCCATTCACAATACATGAAGACAATATTTTGTGCCTTATTGAATGGTATGTCGTACCTACCACAGAAAGCCCTTTTACATATATGTTTTGTTGGCTGTTGAGTACTCAAGAGCACAGGCCAGGAAGAGTCAATGTCAAGAATGATGATACACAGGCCTACCTAGATTTATTCTCAACTTCTACCAGTATGTCAAATCTGTACTCAAGTCTTTTGGAGTTATAATATTTGGAAAGGACAAAGATCCTTGTATTATTAGAAAGGGACCTCAATGTTTCCCACTTTTTAAGTCAATGCTAGCAAACCACAACATTCTACTTTTTTCCAGCCACAAATGGCAAAAGTAATTAGACCCTTTTTCAGCATTCATTCTTTTAGGTGTCATCACTCCTTTGTTATGCAATTCTGACCTCTGCTTTTTAGTTGAAATCACTATTCTTAAAGCATGTTCATTCCTTCTGGACCTTCTCTATGAAATTGTTCAAATCAGTCCATGATTAGTGAAGAAAAAAATTCATGAGTTTTGAGTCATCTCTTACCACATCTGATAATGGAGCTTAGCTTTTCTGATGATGATCCCTAGTACTCAAGATAAGATGTTGCATCACAAGGATTAAATTTTCTATGCATCACCATTTTCATTCCATCTTTTAGGTTTTATCATGTCATTATTTCAGGTTCTCGTACGATCTACGGATACTCCGTAGAAGGTCTCAACAGCCAGATATACTTTGATACTTTTTACATTCGAGTTAAATGCTTGCTACTGTCAAGCTAACCGATGATCTTATGGGATGTTTGGTAAAGTAGACCTGAGAATACTGCATACTACTGAGGAATAAGAAGTTGAAATCTTTGTCTATCATACCATCTAGTTATGTCAAATATGTAGTACAAAACATGCCCTTATTGTTTATTGTATTGCCATATACTAGGATATTTTTGTTTCTGTACAAATTAACTGACCTGTTAAGATCATTCAAGTTGTATACATGTTAAGTCAGTGACAAAAACGTGGACAACTGTGATTAATAAGCTACAATATGTTCAAGAACAGTACAAAAGGGACGAATAATTACTTTCATTACCATTGAAGAAAACAAGACAAGGTTTATGTTACAGGTATCCCCTGGAAGAGGAGTAGAAAACTTTACACAGTGCCACAAAAACAAACTAATTTACTTGCCAAATGTTAAAAGACATTGATTTCTGATACTACTTTGAAGTTGAAGTATGAGGTGTCCCCAAATTAGATGTACCTTTTTCTACCGTGATAGGACTAGAACGTCCTCTTCCACTAGACTGTGGAGTCTGGTCTCCTCTTAGTTCACTGATGCGCGGACTGTATGCTTTCCCTGAAAAGCGCGGGCTCTGAAGGAGTTTAGTGTCTTTTGCAGGGGTTGTCGAAGAACTTGAGACCTTAGGACTGCAGATATGCTTGACCTCACCACGACTTCTGGTGATCATCTCATCTAAAACCTCTCCACCCTCTGCAAAGGAAACTCTAGCCCCCAGTTCACCCTCCTACATAAATGATCCATTAAAAATATAAGTACCAAAACATAGATTAGATTATTCATGTGCCTGACATAATTGCATGGTGATATAGGTTGTGTTATTGTGTATACAAGAGCTTTTAAGAAATTTTACTGTGGGAAGTTCGAATGGTACGCCTGGTGCCTCTTCATAATCTGCAGCATCTAAATCCTGAAGATGTGCCCCTTTGAAAAATTTGGGCAATGCATATTGTCTTACGGGGACTAGAAGCATAATTAACAAAGGGAAGAGGAGTCCCGCAATTGGAACCCATGTAATGCCGAAACAAAGAAGCAAATATGTTGTTTGGAATATAGTAAATGTCACAATTGTCTTGAAAGGTACAGTCTCCACAAAGGTAGCATGGTAGTCCTCCAGTACTCTGCAATTATGAAGACGATGTTTAAGAAGTTAAGAAAAATACGGCGTTTAAGGAAAATTCAAATTACGAAGTATTTGAAGAACTTACTTGTATCTTCTGCTTGGTGCAGTGAATAGTAGTAATATCCTTTCCCAAAACTGATTACCCGGTAAGCTTTCAATGGCCATGAAAGCAAAATATCCCCAAAGGACGGAGGTTGGAATCATTCTCAAGACAGGCATAGCAGCAACACATCCTCCCACCATAATGGCTTGAAGCAAGTTACTGAGACGCTGTTCTTTGACCTCGACAGGCAGTAGATCATCAATCTCCTTCTCAACATCGAAAACTGTTTCATCTACCGGAGCATCAAAGCTACCCATGCTTGATGCTAACTCAACAGTTGATTCTTTCAACTCCTTTAGCCCCTGGGGAAACAACAGTTGTGACTTTGAGAGCACTAGAAACAAAGAGTTTCAAGTAAGAAATATATCGTGTCTGAAAAGGTTTGAAACCAAATTAAATAATTGTTGATTTTTATCTACCTATTTATATCAGCCCAAAAATAAAGTTCATCTCATTTTCGTATTTCCCTTTTACTACTCTTGCAAGTGAAAATATGAATGATTGGAATGCAAAAGACTATAATAATATGATAAATTTGCATTCGAGAGAAACCTGAGCAGAAATTTTAGTATAATGGAATTATGAAAAAGTATGCAACATACTCTATTTGACGCTTCCTGGTATATCAGAGGGGTCTGCATTTGTTGATAGGCTTCTTGCATATTTCCATATAATTGTCCCAAGCTTGAGTTCTGTCTCATACTTTGCCGTGCTGTAGCAACTAGTCGGTTCCGAAGCAACTGTATATTCAGGGATTTAAATTTTACTGTTACTATTTACGAAGCAATGGAAAAATACTGGGATTCCTATGCAGCCTGCTGCAGCTATATTAGAAAAACATCTCCAAAAACACACCACCACACAAAAAGAAAGACATATAATAAGAACTGAAGACGAAGACAAGGAAAAAGATCCATGAAGGAAAACTACCTGGTGTTTGAGAGTAGCTAGACTTTTCGTATGCATTGGGGACTGTGGGATTACACCATTTGATGGAGGAATACCAAGAAGACCACACATTAGTGTCTGCCATCAAGCAAATAGAATTTCCAAATCGTAAATCAATATTATACAGTAAGTAAACTCTGAAACCAAAAGATAAAAGTACTCGGGCAACAAAATGAACTTAGCATACCAGAAATCCCAAAAGCAGTAAGTCATAATGGAAGGAAGGTGGCTTTCTCAAATTGAATTCTTTCTGCTGAGCCAATTGAGAAGCTACACTATGGTCGAAATAATAAAGTACTGCGATCATTGTTGCGGGAATAAAAGCTCCAAGTATATAGAGAATGGGTACGTTTAGCATGTCCTGCCATTTGAATTCCAAATTCACAACTAAGTTTTCATTCTGTACAAAAACTAAAGCACTTAACTCATAGATTTAATTGATACACATGCCTTAATGACAGTCCAGTTCTCATAGGCTCCCAGTGACCAAGGGTTTGGGCTAAAGAGACGTCTTGGAATCCCTTTTGGAACACTTCCAGAGGGTATGTAAGTCACGGCTGTCCAAACCAGAACCATGAGTGGAACCCCATAATCTGCTATAAGGCTTCGAAGCCAACCTGTATGAAAAACCATATGCCATACAGTTGCAAATAGTGAGATTTGAAAAGGATAAGCAAATATACATGCACATCTGTTCTAAGGACAAGCAATGGTGAGAAGAAGCTCTGTTAGAGTCTATTCGTATTATAAATATCGATTCCTTACCGGTTCCATAACGCCATGACCTTGCTTTTCGGCTTTTTAAGGCAGTTAGCAGTAGACCAAATGACAGGACCACAGCAAACATACCATTAGCAAACCGCCATGAAGGTATAAACTCCGGTAAACTGGGATCTTCCCTTTTTGGAATACGAAACTCATCCACAAGTCCCTAGTATAGATCATAACAAAAGTCTATGTCAATTATGAAATGCTAAAATCCTCAAGGAGGTACTATATAGAAATTCTAAAGATAAGAAAATCTCGGAGTTAAATTCGTTAAAGGAGAACTAGGAGTGGGAGAAACAAAACTCCACAGTTTCCTTACTCTGATAGCTTGCTGCATGAAAAGCATAGCAATAAGCATTCCAAATAATTCTCCAGCTACACGAGTAAACCTGTTGATAATGGAGCAAGCTCCTAAAATAGCAAAGAGGAACAACAGAATCGCAGTCCACACGCATACCCTGAAAGAATTCGACAAAAAGAACAGGCCATTAGAGTAAATAATGATCACTAATTCAAGAGATAAAAATTAACAAAAATCACCAGACCACATCAAAAACTAAAACACAAAGCTAACCATCCAGTCCACGCTAGAAACAGTTCACGGCCCAACTCCGGTCTCTGTTTAGCAAAGGTGAACATGAAGGTATACATGATCACAGTAGGCTCAGCAACTCCCAAAATCAGCAATGGTTGCCCTCCAATTATGGAGTGTATAATTCCACAAACTGCAGTTGATGCTAATGTTTGAACCGCCGTTAGAACTCCCTCTGAAATTATTGGATAGAAATTTGAGTATATAAACTCATAACATTCAAATTTTAGCTCAACCAATTCCTACGACTTTTTCTTCTTATAATTAAGTTCTACTTCCATTGTTGAGTAAGTTTGACAACAGTCTAAAGATCTTAAGAATCTTAAGCATATTATTTGTGATACCTGTATTTCTTTCCAGTTGCTCCCCAAAGGAAATCACCGGGATAGCCGATGCAAAAAATATATATGTGGTTGGTGCCAATATCCTGAAAATGTTTCACACAAAAAACACAGTTAATCCAAGATTATGCTAAATAAATGGCGAAATTCCGATTCAAACGATGAGATTTTTGAAGTTACCTGAAGCCAGCGCTGAACCCACCAGTCCAATCGTGCTTGTAACACTGTAGCCTTCCTTTCATGTCATTCTTGATTCCGCGAAATGGCACAAATGTCTCTTCCATTCTGACAGCTCAATATGCTAAATTACTTCAATGGCTTGTCAATACTTGAATTAAATTCTCAGAGCCCAGAATGATTCAGAAAGAAATTAACGTGTACACAACATCGTTATATTCTGGCACAGCATGATTCACAAAAATGAGGATTGCCTAGATGTTAATTTCAGAAAAAAGTACGTCAATATTTGCAAATACAGTAGATTACATGCCCAGTAATTACTTGAAGCACAGTAAGAGATCTCTCAAAAAGTTTAGCTTTGTGAAAAATGTACTATGGGAATTGGGAAACAATGTGAGCCCGCAAAGAAGGAAGGAAAGGAAGTTCCCAATATATAGAGCTTATGATTCAGAGAGAGAGCAATGCAGGTCAAAAGAAGATGAAAGGGACCTTCCTGTTGTTGCACAGTAGCATATACAAATACACAAACAGTTAATTAATGTCAAGTAGACGTATTTTAATACAATCAAATTGGAAGAGGGAGAGGGAGACAGATCAAGACAAGCTGGCTTAGAAATTTGCAGCAGTGCAATATACTTCCTTTATAAGTATATATAATCTGCATGTTCTTTTTGCACGGTAAGATCACCGTCCCCTTGCCTGTTTGACTTGACAGAGGTGAATCATTGGCGGCAAATGGGGGGCGCCCATCTTCTGTTTATTTATATGAAAAAATCACATATTGACATTAATAGGGAATTTGGCACAAACCGTATCATTTGTGCGAAAATAGTTACTAATATTTATTTTTTGGTATAAAAATATTTATTCTATGTATTTTGGTACGTAATTAGTCCTTATTTAATAAAAAAGATGAATATTCTCTTAGTTTTAATTAAAAAAAATTGTATTTGAATTCTCAACTTTTACAAAATGTACAAATAGGTCCGATATATTTATTAAATAATATTTAACTTTGCATACTAAGTATATCATTATAACCGTATGAATTAAATTTTTCATGAGAGAAAAATATAAAATTGTTATGCTTTAAATATATGTAATTGCTATATGATGTGAAAATGTTGACTAAAATTAAGTTAAATAATATAACAAAATGACGTATATAATTTTATGATATTCAACCAATCTTATTATATTTTTATTTAACATAAAATTACTAATAAAAATTAATTTACATATTATGTATTGTTCATTTTTTAATGAAAATAAAACGATAAATTAAAATAAGAAAAATATAGTTGGATATCTAATATTTGTAGTTAATAAACATATAACTCAATTAAATATAAGTATTTGAGCATTAAGCCTGTGACAATATTTTTTTTTGTTATAACGATAAAATAAAAGTTTAAATTTTAAATAATATAATTACTTAATAATAAAAATAAATAATTTTAATTGACATATTTATTAATAATTATGAACTTAAATTATAGTTATTTTATAATAGTTCATAAAATTCTAAATTCAACTATACATTCAGTGTGTTTATCTTCGACGTTGCGCCTCCAATCTCAGCTCATTTCTAGACTCGTTCTCCCCTGTCCAACCATCACCACAACACTCTTTACCATAGCTGTTTCAACCGCCTCTGCTCCACAAAGTCCAAAACTTCAATGCCAAACAGCCCCATATTCTTCCACTGCTAAACTCTATGCTCCCCTCGCTCCCCAACCTTTTTCTCTACTCAAATCCACCATATGTATCTCAAAGGTATTAATATTGTATTTAATCATCTTTTAATTTAAAACAATAAAACTTAATTATTAATCAAATAAGATTTAACTTATATTTTAGAAGATCAATCTTGTGAAGATGAGTAGTCCATTATTTAATATATGCTTAATTAATGTGAATTTTTTTACTCTTATAAGAGTACACTACGAGGATGAACTAAGTCTAGTGAATAGAATTGTGCTTATGCGAGCTTGCTCATCCGGTCACGATACCTCATTGATTAACTCAAGGTACTACAATTATGGTGTACATATGAAAAATAGGATTTCAAATACGTCATATTAAGGTTTGAAGTTTCATCTTAAGAGATTAACATTGTTAAGAAAAACAGTTTATTTGTTTTATTTTTAATCGATGTGGGATATTATCCTTAATGCCCCCACAATATGGTAACTTGTTTGAACACGTTAATTTTGGAATCCGAATGTTTGTTTGAGTTTTAGACAGATTGAATTGTTCGTTTAAGCTTTAGACGAATTGAATTGCTCATTTGAACTTAATGAGCTCTAATACTTGGTATTTCATCTTAAAAAGAGTAGTTTGGGCCTTTATCACAGGCGGAGCTAAGAATACCTGTACCCTCCAAATTTCTGAGATTTTTTTTTTTGTTTTTTAATTTTTTAATATATAATTTAACTATGACATAATATCAATTTAATGGATGACAATTTGATTCATTGACCAAATATCAATTTAATGTTAGGCAATTAGATTTATTGGCTTAATAAAATTAATAATACAGAATTACAAATGATTGACACATTATTCAATTTCAGCGCACGTTCACCCATCTGAAATATGAATATCACATTTCTCCTCTCCGTTTTCTACATTCAGTAAAACAGAAGTTAGATTATGACATTCCGATATCTACAAATTTCTCCCAAATCACTCAACAATCACCATATTTTAATTTTCCCAAATTTTTAAATCTAATACCTAAATTTCACTATAAAATCTTCAATTGCTAGACCAACGGAAAAATCAAGACGATGTATAAGACGCTGAAGCATGGGACAATTACATGCTCGTCACTCCATTGATAAATTCTTTAAGGTAAATGGAATACTAAAAATAAGTCATTTTTATTTTATAAATAAAAATTAACAAAGGCATTTTGCTTGTGAATGCGTATCGTGTCCGATTGATTTTTTTCTTTTCTTTTTTGAGCTTGAGTGATATTTAATTTCATTTGTGTACCGGGTCTTCCTATTTTGGAGGATAATTTTGTAGAAGGCAACGTGAACAAAAAGAGTTTGATATTTGTTTCTTTTGTGGTCTTATTTTAGACATTGCAAATTAGTAGTCTAAGTTATATGTTTAGAAGAAAAACCAACATATTGATATGAAATCAGGTCAAACAATGGTGCGAGTGAGTTTGTTTATACTATAATATATAAATAAAATAAAGTATGAAAAATCGTAAGGAACGTTTGTAAAAAAAAAATCAATCACTATTATGTTATTTCAAATTTCTTGCATGTTAATTTGGGGATCCCCAACTCAAATTCTCTCGCTCCACCACTGACCTTTATATATTATTTATTTCATTTTTAATCAATATAGAATATTACTCTTAATGTGTCGTTCTTAACAAGCTCCAATGACCAATAAGAAGCGTAACGATCATACTACTAAAACAAGTATTGGCTTTGTTTAATTTGACTCAAATTAGTTTTTTTTTTTTATATAAATTATTATAATAAAAGGAAAGAAAAAGGAACGAGGGAAAGGAAAATTTGCACATGGTAAAAGAAAAGAATATTGTAAAAACAATAAAAGATCTTGCTGCATAAGTTGCACATGGTAAAATCCTGCCGCACGTAAATGTGTATTTTTTGTTTTTTTTACTTAGTTTCGTTTTGATATATTAAGCTTAGGGAAATTGGTGCAAATGGTCCCTAGTCTTTGCCCTCAATACGCAAATAGTCCATAACCTTTATTTTTTGACATAAAAATCCTTAACCTATGTATTTTGGCGTGCAATTAATCTTTATTTGATAAAAAAGATAAATATGCATTTATTTTTAATTAGATAAATTTTCAATTGGATTCCTAACATTTGCAAAAAGTACAAATGAGTTTGATACTTTTATTTTTAATGAAAAATTAAAAGAAACTAACAAATTGATAATATACTAAATTATTTTGTATATTTTAATAACTATTATAAAATAACTAAAATTTAAGCTCATAATTATTAACAAACGTGTTAATTAAAATTATTTTATTATTATTAAGTAATTATATTATTTAAAATTGAAACTTTAATTTTATCGTTACAGCATAAAAAAAAAACTTTGTCACAAATTTGATACTCAAGTATTTTTATTTAATTGAGTTTATTCGTTTATTAACTACAAATATTAAAGCTCAAATTGAATTATTCATATTTTAATTTATCATTTTATTATCGTTCAAAAATAAAGAACACATGATCAGTAAATTAATTTTTATTAGTAGTTTTATGTTTAAAAAAACATAATAAAATTGGTTCAATGTCATAAAATTATATACGCCATTTTGTTATTTATTTAAATTAATTTTTATTCAACTTTTTCACATCACATAGCAATTACATACACCGAAAACACAATAATTTTATATTTTTCTCTTATGAAAAATTTAATTGACGCGACTATATTGATATATTTAATTTGTTAAATTAAATATTATTTAGTAAATGTATCGAACCTATTTGCACATTTTGCAAATGTTAGAATTTCAATTATAATTTTTTAAATTAAAACTAAGGGTACTTTTGTTTTTGTCATCAAATAAAGATCAATTGCACACAAAAACACATAAGTTAAGGACTGCTGTGCCAAAAAAATAAAGGTTAAGAACCATTTTTGCACTCAAGGTAAAAGTTAGGTACCATTTGCTCCAATTTCCCCTAAGCTTAAGCTCTAAATCTCCACTGTTGGAAGAAAAATAAGAAAGAAAGAAATATCAATTTCCAACTTGACATACAGAATTCAAAAGAATTTTGTAGGAGGAAAGAGGTATTGTAATGCTCCCATGAATTATTACATCATGATACTATATATTAAATTCCACCAATGGCGCTGAGCCAACCTATGTATTATTAGTTTTTGTTTTCACAAAAGTCTCTTTCACGAAATTATAAATATTATCTATTTGGTAAAGTAAGTAAAAAAAAAATATTAATAATATTTAAGAACGCAAAATAAATCAAGCATGTATATAGCTTATTTTTTAAAGTCAATTGTACAATATTAATGAATAAAACAATGTTAAAATCTTACTCTAGGATCATAGTATATACTAAAAATGACAACATTTGTTGACTATTATTAGTAAAAGTAGTGGTGGTGGAAGTAATACACCATTCAAATCATTATGTCTTTGCAATAATAACTTAGAGAGAATTAAACATCAAAGAAAGAAAGGGAAAGAATTTCAAAATCAAGAACTAAAAGAAAAAGGAAAAGGAAAAGGAAAAGTGGGAAGAATGAATTATATAGGAAAAGAAATCCCACTACGGTTTTATATGAACATGTTGGGGAATCTCTTTTTGATTCAGACACAATATGACAAATTTATTGCTTATTAGAGCAGTGTTTGTTGAATTATGCTGCTATCATCAACATATTTCCCACTTAATTAGTTCATCAAACTATATAATTATTTTATAAATATTCCTTGATCTAAATGCATTTTGAAACTCATGTTTCACAATCCCATCAAAAGTTAGTTTGTAAACATGTGGTTAAATTATAGTCAAAATGCACGTAACGTACGCACGCAGTGAATTTGTAATACTAATACACCCTCTTCGGTACAAATCGATCATCTTTCCTTATAAACTTGTACGTACAAGTTGTCAATGATGTTGTCACCATATAATTTTAATTGTGATCGTACCAACACGATCGTGCAGAATACTCATAATCGAACTGGAATCAATACCATGGCATCTCCAATTTTCTCTTTGATCAATGATCTAATCTCAACGTGTGCTATCTTTGAGAATTTCTTGATAAAGTTTGCTTCTTGCTCATCTTTTGGTGATCAATGGCTTCGTGTTATTGTTGGCTATAATCTTTAAGAGAGATTTGATTATCATTGTGTTAAGATATACCCCCATTATTAAAGAAGTCATTGCACGTGTGACACTTTGATTTATACAAATAATTATTAAAGTTGTCATCCGAATAAGGACAATTAAGAATTTGCTGGGAGTTGTATTTTGGAACACGTTTTATCTTGAGAATTGACAACTTAATATGTCAGAAGGAAGACTTTTGATTGTTGAATGGATATTTTTAATCTGAGCCACCATTGGTGCCATATTGGGGGAGACAAAAAAGTATAGAGAATCCATTCAGTTGATGAGTTGAACAAACTTCTCTAGACCTTTCTTCCCTTATCCTTCAACTCTCAGTCTCTCACCTCGGCCGATTTAGGGTTTTGTTATAGTCTTTGGGATAGATTTTGCTGTTGAATGTATGCTCTCTGTCCTCTAATATAATGTACACTGGGTCTCTTGTGCGAGCAAGTGCGTTCTGTCCTCTAATATAATGTACACTGGGTCTCTTGTGCGAGCAAGTGCGTTAGGGGTTACGTTTCTTAAAGTGTGGGGTTGAGGGTTGTGTTTTAACGAAGGTTTGCAACTTGTAATTTTCGATCTAGATCATGTGATAGTGCAAGAGCATCCTTGTGTGGTCCTCAAGAGGATGGGATGTAGGCTTAGTTGTCGAATGCATGTAAAATCAGGGTTCTTATTTTTTTGTACTTTATATGCACAGTGCTTATTTGGTGAAGTTTTTTTTGTAGATTATAAACAATAGGTGCTATAAAATATGTTGATAAAAATTGTAAATCCTATTGAATGTGTAGATAAAATTGATGTTTAACAAATTTATAAATACTTATAAATATTGACAAATATATAGTATAAGTCTATCTTGAAGCTAATCCTTGGATAAAAGCACAAGAATAATTACGTCAACCAAATACAATATTATACTTGATTATCACGTTTTGTGTGTTTGAACACAACTAAACTTCAATGCAAATATATAGACGTTTGTTGCTTTCTTTGCTTGTCGCTGCCACCAACATTGATCGCATAGAAGAGTATGTTGCATTTCTTGATCTTGTCTTTGACTTCATTAAGAGTAATGTTATTTATTATTCTGATGATGATCATCAATCGATGTGTTCGTGGAGTCCACTGCAATTGAGACAATATATTTATGTAGTACTAATCAATTGCAATGGACACATAGACTAGTGATCATTTTTAGTAATAGTAAATAACATTCTTCCTCTAATTTATTTATTTATTTTGATATTAGCTTTTATTTGCACAACCAAGTGTTTAAATGGGTTTTGAATTTTACAAATTTTAATAAAATGGCAAGTTTTTTCTACTTTCTTGATTTAAATTGATATTGCTTGCAATTAACAATTTGTCAATCAAAATCAATCATTTTATATTCTATAGCGAATCAATTCATAAGTTCTTAAATATGTCATCGATAATAAATAAACTTTAAAAGTATTTTGTTTTCCGTAATTAATTAAGTTGGTCTTTTTCATATAAATTCCATTTGTTGAAAATTTTCCTTTTAACTATACGACATTGATGAATTTTATTTTATTATTGTTATGGTATTAGTTTAGATCACGTAATCTGAAATGAATCATATTGATAATACCTTCTTAACCAAATTTCAATCAATTCATTTCAAAACTCGAAATCTATTATTCCTTCATTTAGAATAAACTATTATTTGAGTTTCAAATGAATCATTTATTTCGTATTATAGAATCAACGTCTCTCGTTAACCTAATTGAAAATACATCACCTAACTAGAAATATTTTAATATATAAATCTAATAAATACATATTTTATCCCATTCTTTGTCCATATGTACCTTCCCCATAATTGACCTTATCGTTGCTACACTACACATATTTTATTGTTTGAATTGAATACAACGAGATATTAATAATTTACAAATATATATAGTGTTTAACCATCTGTCTTACCAATAAACTTAAAGTAGCATGCATATAAATACATATGCACATACTATGAATGTAAGTATAATATAATAAACAATATTTGAGAGTCAAACAAATGACATTATCGAAATGAAGCAATAGAAAACTCAATTTCTTTTTCTTTATCAGACTTTTAGGAGCATTTAATAATTTGATTTTGGACGGATTCAACGATGCCTTTCTAGCTTGTCATGCCACATTATTTATAAAAATTATTCCCACTAATGACACGTATCTAATGAATTATTATTTCTTTCTTTTTACACTTAATCAAACTTTATGTTTTGATGCAATTCTTTCCATTTATTTTTCCTTTTGGAGTAGCTTTCGTATGATTTTGTCTAGCAAAATACTTTTCTCTTTTCTCTTAATAATACAAGTTTTTAGGATATTTTTCATTTTATTTTAATTAGTTGCTCGACTTTCACTGGAATATCAATTTGATCACCCAACTTTAATTTGTCTTTTTAATGGGACTATTAAACTTGAATGATTCATTATTAGTCACTATGCTAGCTCTCATTGTTGAACTTAACATGTCAAACTTAGGGAAATTAGCGCAAATAGTCTCTAACCTTTGTCTTTATTGTACAAATAGTCTCCAACCTTTTATTTTTAGTGGAATGGTTCCTAACCCATCTATTTAGGTGCGCAATTGGTTCTTATTTGATGAAAAGATAAATATACCCTTATTTTTATTTAGAATTTTTTCAATTGGATTCCTAACCTTTCAATTGGATAAATATACCCTTATATACGCCATTTTGTTATTTATTTAACTTAATTTTTATTCAAGTTTTTCACATCACATAACAATTACATATACCTAAAAGATAATAATTTTAAATTTTTCTTGAGAAAAATTTATTTGACATTTACTATAGTGATATATTTAATAAGAATAATTGCATAGTAGGTCCCCAATCTTTCAAAATCATTAGAGATATATGCCATTATTAAAAAAAAAAAAGACCACACATCTCAACGTTTGAAAAAATAAGCGATCGTGAGTCCCCTCTCGACAGTTTCCATCCATTTTCTCCGTTAAACTTTAGAATTGAACTACACGCATTTTCTTTCTCCAATTAAGCGATTGTGAGTTTTTGTTCTAGCAACTCCATTGTACCAATAGTCCAATACCAAAATCAACAACCAAACCAAACACCCCCATCCCCAAAATAGAAGACCCTATGTGCCATGGATGCAGATGTGCTAATTACTCTAGTGGAAGACGACGGTGGTACACCTTTGGGCCATATTTTCGCCACATATAACCTTTATCTAAAAGATCAACTTCACTGGTCGTTTGGACGATGATTCTAGGTTCTGTAACTTTCCGGTAGGATGAAGCTTGCTCTGAAGTCTGAACCTCAGTGTTCCTGCACTGCACTAATATTTCACCATAGAATACACATCAAGATAAGCAGAACCCGAACAACGAACAATGAAACAACTGCATTCATTGCAAGACTGAACTCGAAACACTCTACCTGGACTTTCCACAATGCTTCGAGACTTCTGGTGCTTTTACTCTGGAACTCGGAGCTCCAACTCCGAGGATGTTGCTGACCTGGACCCGGTCCTCCTTGTATCGGGTATTGCTAGATCGATTCTCAACTACAAGAGTAAGAAATTCGTGTTCGAGACCCGGGTATGGGTTCGTATCCTCCTAGATGATTTGGAGTTCAAGAAGAAGCTCTTCTCTATCTACAATCATAAAACAAGTTTATGTTGTCTGGGCTCTATGCCATTGATATTTTGGATCATTCTCCAGTAAGCTGTTTGTTATTTTTATTTTTCTGCACACATAACTGCTTCTGTGTGTGTACTGACGTTTGAATGAATAAGTTTAGATGCTTCTTTTCTAGATTTTCTGGTTGAACTTGTGTCCGAAATTTTGTTTTGGGGAAAAAGGTTGTTTAAAATTTGAAGTTGCACGAGCCCAATTCAGAGTTTTCCTGAAGGTGCACGGTTCCATTTGAATTTCCAGCATCTTTTGTATGCTATTTTAACCGGTCTGCAGATGGTTGTGCTGGCCACAAAAAATTGTATATGATCTCTGTTATTTGATCATCTATAGATCGTAAGAATCAATCCACGGGGTTAAATTTTCTTCTTGACTAAACATAAATGGGCTTGTGGATGAGTACATTTATAATAACTGGGTCGAGGATATTCAATGCCCTTCATTTTTTTTTTTTTTTTTTTTTTAACTAAGATTTACATGGGGTGGAGAATAGAGGTCGGGCTCGGCCGATGAGGCCCAACCTAAATCCGCCTCAGAGAGACCGTTCCACTTTCTTCATACATTTTGCATTTATAGTTGATATCCACCTACTTACGCCCCATACTTTATGTAGTTGTATTTATCTATAGGTTTATCAACATTGAAATTAGGATGTCGAGATCTCTGATCAGAGTGAGAAACATCCGATGACTCCTTCACGATCTAAGGCAAGGACATTAGTTGTAGGAGGTCCTGACATTTTTACCCCTGTAATCACAATCGCTTAATTTGGAGAGAGAAAGCGCGTGTAGTCCAATTCTAAGGTTTAACGGAGAAAATGAATGGAGACTATCAAGAAGGACCTATAACGCCTATTTCTTCAAACGTTGGGAATGTGTGGTGCTATTTTTTTAGGTTAGGACATATTTCAACGATTTTGAAAGGTTAGGAACCTACTATGTAATTATCTCTATTTAATATGCTAAATTAAATATTGTTTAATAAATGTATCAGACTTATTTGCACATTTTGTAAAGGTTAGAAATCCAATTGTAATTTTTTAAAACTAAAATTTAGGTTATTTTTGTCTTTTTTATCAAATAAGGACCAATTGCGCACCTAAATAGATAGGTTAGGGATCACTCCACCAAAAATGAAAAGGTTAGAGACTATTTGCGCATTATTGACATACGTTATGGACTATTTGCGCCAATTTTCCTCAAACTTATGTAAACGTTAAAAATTGATCACCTATTTAAGTTGTGACTGCAAAATTTAAATATAAATCTTCGTCTACCAGATCATAGTGTAGCATATATTTTTAAATTTTGCATTCACAACTTGATTATGTGGCATATTTAAAAGCATAAGATACAACAAATTTCCATCAATTTTTAACATCCACGTAGAATTGAAACATTATTTTAGTAAAAGTGGTTACGAGAATGACTAATGTTGATAGTAAATTGAAGTAAGTTAAGTGATGTAATTGAGGTAAATTAAAATGAAGTGACTCAATTGCAAATTTACAGAAAGTAGAGTGGGAAAAAAATGAAATTAACCCAGTTTTTAAGAAATTCGTAAGTCAATAACAAAGCTAAAACCAACACAAACGTGTTAATAAAGTGGGATGTATGAGTTTCAATCTGGACCATTGAATAAGTGGTAGGACCGTTGATTGTTGAGATAAACATTATGAAATCTCAGTTGCTAATTTCCTCAAATCCTAATCATGAAAATGGACATGTTACAACATGATTGAAGTTTGTTTTCCTAAAAAAAAAAAGGAAAAAATAAATAATTAAATAAATAAGTTTAGAGCTGATGAGCCACTAATGTTGGTTGGGAAGAAGTGCACGCAAAAGTGAACAAGTTAAAGGAGGCGTGGAATTTGGTAACCTTTTTTGGCTTATCATAATGCAAATATACACGGCTGTTATTGAAGTTTTTGTGTAAAAAGTAAAATCAAATTATTTCATGTTGAAAAAAATGAAAACAAATAAATTAATCATATAAACATAGAACCTACATAACCACTACTAGTGCGGTATAAGTTCAATAAGAAAAAAGTCTTAAAAATAAAAAATAGTTTTTAGGAACAGGCTAGCAAAAATAAATTGTAATCGAGCCTGAAACAAGGTAGTCTAATTGATTTAATAATTTTTTTTCATTTTTAAGTCTAATAACTATAACTTGTTGAAATTGTAGTTCATTCCAAGATGAGTTAATCTAAATACTTTTAAATAAAAAAAATTTTTGTATTGTCGAAATTGACTTAATTTTTTTTTATATTAATCCACTGTTTGAATGGTAATTACATTTATACTATATTTTTTGTTAATTACACCACATTATAATTGTAATGATGGTCTTCAACTATTGTTCATTTTACATTTGAATCTCCAACTATTTTTTATCACATACTTATCATCAATTTATTAATTTGTACGTATTATCTTTGTCGTTGATGATAGTTTCTGTTTAAAAATTTAATTAAGAGGGTCTTTCGTATTTTTAAATAAGTAAAATAAATACAAAAATTTAACAAAATATTTGTTCTCATTTTAATGTACATTAACAGAATATTTAGACAAAAATTGTTATTTGAGACAAGATATGATAATAAATTGTAAACTAATAATAAAATGCGATGAAAAAAATTAGAGTTATAAATGCCAAAATGTCAAAAGTTCGAAGATCTTTACTACAATTAAAACGTGATTTAGATAATAAAAACTGTAGTTTGAATATGATAATATGTGTTTGAATTTTGACTGTGCCATGCCCACGACTAAATAAAATTTAAAAAATTTGAGTTAAGATTGAACCGTTGGGCTCTTCATTATTGAGATAGGCATTGGAGCCCAAGGTCCAAACAAAATTTGGGTGTCCATCTCAATATGAATTGGGTTTTCAGTCAAGAAAACTTGGAATATGCATACATTATCCATATGTATATATGGACATTTTTCCTCCTCTTCCCAAAAAAAGGAGAGAGACCTTGTGCCGATGTCACTTGTTCTTGTTTAAAGTTCATTTGGCACGGCTACTATAGGTAGAACTTTTAGTAATATAATTTTTAGTAGTAGAATTTTTGACAATAGAACTTTTGTTAAAAATTTATTGACTGTTTAGATATGAATTCAAAAAGTATTGTGAATATTAAATTGAGTGTTTGGATGAATAACTATAAAAGTACTTTTGTATAAATTTTATATCTATTTGACTAAAGAGTAATTAATTATTTTGTATTTCATATTATTATTTTTAAAATAAATAAATTTTTATATCCTATAACAACTATTAAAATTAATATATTAATATATATAATATAATTAATTTAGTATAATTGACTAAATAATAATTAATTATTATATATCTTATTTTATTTTTATTATAAATAATATATTTTTATATTCTATATTAACTATTAAAATTAATAAATGCATTTAATTATAATAACATGATTATTTTAGTATATTTGACTAAATATTAATTAATTATTTAAATCAAACATATTATGTATAATTTGTATTATATTATTTAACACGTTAATATATATATATATATATATATATATATATATATATATATATATATATATATATATATTTCACTTTATATAAATATATGAAGTGACAAGTTGATATAATTAATTAATGTGGTAAATAAATTAATATCTTTTTTGATATATTAAAGATAATTTTGTTAATTTTTAAGTTCATTAAATATTAATTACAACTTTCCGTAAAAGTTCAATTAGAGATTTTTAGAGAATTTCAAAATTCAGGCTTCTCTGAAACAACTTTTTAAACTATTTTTTAGTCAAAAATATTTTTTTTACTTTAACCAAACAATTATAAATATAATCAAAATTACTTTTGTTCTTTAAGAAGTATTTTTGGACTTTTAAAAAGCATTTCCAATCACATTATTAGTCTCATTCCTTCATTTCTGAAATTGTTTCTATTTCTAGTTTTCTACATCTCTTTGTTCTTGACTTTTCATATTTTTTAGAATTTTTTTGAGGTTTTTTTCCATTTTTTAGTAAGAATATGCGACATTATTTTACTTGAATAGTAGACACAAATAAGAGAACACTAAAGCTCCGAGCCATACAATTTTTTTTTTTTTTTTTTTGAAGGAATGGATCGTGAGAGGTGACTCAATTTTGTATCTTTTTAATTTCTATCCATTTTCTCAAATTAATCCTCCTCTTTATCTAACTTTCCAAATTCATTCTTACAAGCGTTAAACAAGCTTAACATCGCCGTTTTGATTAGATTGCTTTCATTACAAGCTTAGTACTTTCTTTAAAGCTTGTTTGATTTCACATAAAATTTTATTAAAATATTGATGTTAAAATTAACAATTAATTTTAACCACTCATTCTATAGACTCATAACTAGGGATGGACAAAACCGACCAAAACCGATTAACCCGACCGAACCGAGCGATTTGGGTCGGTTTATTCATGTAATTGGGTTGGGTTCGGGTTATTCATCCAAAAATTAAGTCGGGTCGGATTGAGTCGAGTTGGGTTGGATTAATAAACCCCACCCAACCCGACCAAACCCGCCCGAATTAATTAAAAAAAAATGGAAGAAAAACGCTAAGCTCGGACCGGTTTGTGCCACAAAACTAAAATCATCCGCGTGAAAAAATGACCAATTTGCAATTCACCCTAACACAGTAACACTCTCCACTCTCCATTCTCCTCCTCGCCGTCACCATCTCCAACTCTCCAGCCGGCCTTCCACCCTCCTCAATCCTCTCTCCAACAGAAACCGGCCACCGGGCTCGCTAGTAGTCGTGAGACACCTTCCAATCGCCAATCACTCAGTCCATCACTTGTTAGCCTCCGAACTTCGAAGTACCAGTCGCCAAGAACCGCCACGAATCATCTCCAAAGTACCTCTCCACTCTCCAACCGCTAGGTGATTACGAAAAAAAATGATTTACCCCTCAATTTTTCGCCACTGCTTACTTGATTAGTTTTGATTTTTTTTTTTTTGGTTTATGTTTTTCTTTTTTTATTCTTTTTTTTTTTGTTTAACCGTACCAAGACTTGATGAAAATGATTATTGTTGGGTTTAAAAAATGGGGTTATAGCATCAAATGAACATAAATGCCGTGATGAATTTTGTTCTTCGTGTTGATTTGAATTTTGTTCTTTGTGATGATTTGAATATTGTTTAATCGTACCAAGACTTTTTTTGCCAAAAAAAAAAAAACCCGCCAACCCGCCCGACACTTGTGCGGGTTGGGTTGGTTGGTCGATTTCAACCCATTTTATGGGTTGGGTTGGGTTGTATTTTGCCAAATCGAAACTTTTGGGTTTAGTTGGGTTGGGTCCAAAACCCACTGACCCAACCCAACCCAACCCACAAATTTCTACTCATAACTTTTTATAACTTTTCAACCACACATTTCATCATTTTTTACAAAAAATTTAATTTTAATCAAAATTAAGGATTTTGGCACAAATGGTCCCTAACATTTGTTCTTAGTGTGGAATTGGTCCATAACGTTTATTTTTTGACAAACAAGTCCATAACCTATATGTTTTGGTACGAAATTGGTCTTTATGACAAATATGCCCTTAGTTTTAATTAGAATAAATTGTATGTTGATTTCTAGTCATTACAAAATGTGCAAATAAGTCCAATACTTTTAATTTTTATAAAAAAAAAAAAAAGTTAGTTTTTTTTTTTATGGAATTAACACTTTAGTGAAAAAAATGTCAAATAAAATTATTATTTTTATTGTTAAGTAATTATATTATTTAAAGAGAGAGAAATCATTGTAAAAAATCATTTTTCTCCCTCTTTATTTATAAAATTTTTTCTCCCTTTTGACTTTAAAAATTAAGTTAAATAAATAACAAAATGACGTATATAATTTATGACATTGAACTAGTCTTATTACATTTTTATTTAACAAAAAAATACATACTAATAAAAATTAATTACACATTATGTGTTTTATTTTTGAACGAAAATAAAATGATAAATTAAAATATGAAGAATATAGTTGGATATCTAATATTTGTAGTTAATAAACATATAACTCAATTAAATAAAAGTATTTGAACATCAAGTTTGTGACAAAGTTATTTTTTATACAACAATAAAATAAAAGTTTAAATTTTAAATAATATAATTATTTAATAATAAAAATAATAATTTTATTTGACATATTTATTTCTAAAGTATTAATTCCAAAAAAAATACTCATTAGTTTTTTTTAATTTTTTATAAAAAATAAAAGTATTGAACCTATTTGCTCATTTTGTAATAATTAGAAATCTACATATAATTTCTTCTAATTAAAATTAATGGTATATTTGTCTTTTTCATCCTATAAGGATCAATTTCGCACCAAAACACATAGGTTAGGGACTTGTTAGTCAAAAAATAAATATTAGGGACCAATTCCACACTAAAAGCAAAGGTTAATGACCATTTGCGCCAAAATCCCCAAAATCAAACACTCTCTTAGTTACCAAATTCGAGGAGGAAAAATAAATTAGTGCATGTTTGTCTCTATTTTTACAAGTTTATAAGTTGGTTAAACATCAATTTTATCTACACATTACGTAGAACTCAAAAATTTTTATTTACATATTTTGTTGAATTATCTGCTTAAAATTCGCAAGATCTTTATCAAACAAGTACTAAATGCCATGTCGTGAAAACAAAAATATGACGTCCATCATCCATGTGTGTCATAATGAAAAATTTTTTGAACATACTTAACACGTATATAGAAAATGAAATAGATAAGATTTGGAAATAAATTATTTGTAGTTACGTTAGAGTATTTTACTCTTTTAGATTGTAATTTATTATGCATACAAGATGCAACAACATAAACAATGACATCTTATCGAATCTTGCCATCTAAGGAGAGCTTCAAAACTACTTTTTATTGGTAAGTCACTTCAATCTTATATATACAAACGTTTCCATATCACTTCAATCTTATATTTACAAACTTTTCCATATATATAAAGATGAATTTGTTCCTTCGAGTGTGATCATATTGTAAATTTGTAACTCTATAAAGTTTATCATTAACAATTACGATGAAATTTATTATTGTATAAATTGCATTGTTGATATAGACCTAAAAAATACAAGATATCAATTTTCTTTTGGAAAAAATTAGGATTTGATTATCTAATTTTTCAATTAGTATGGTTTTGGGTCTCCAACCTTTAAAAGTGAGATTTTGAATCTCCAATATATTTACATGTTAATTTGGATCACTACGTAGTGAAAATCATCAATGTAAACATTAAAATCACCACAACTTTTATGTGACTTAAAGTTGGAGACGGCACCGTTAAACCACTTAACATTCAATATTAAGTTCCATGTAATTTTGATATCTACATTAACGATTTCCATCAACTATAAATTAATATTTATAAATTTAAATAAATTGAGACTAGAGAACCTCGAGGTTTAAAGGTCATAAACTCAAACCCGAATACCTCCAATGTTGAAGAGGCCAATCCTAATTATCCTTTCTTTTTACCACATTTTTCTTAATTACAGGTAGTGTTTTTCTTTTTCTTCCTTTTTAATTTTCCCCGCATATTTCTTACATTGGTCACTTAACTTTTGTAGAAATTTCAAGTTGATACTTATAGCTCATCTTTGTCCAAAACAGTCATTGAAGTTAATAAAAAGTTCCAATATGGTCACTCTATTAGTGAGATTATCGTGAAATCTAACTCGTAAGCGTTGGATGCCAATGTGAATAAACATAATGCTACACAAGTGAAATTTTACTGAAACTTTTATTTTATAATCAACTTGAAATTTTAGTAAAACTTTAGTGACCAAATGTGAAATTAACCTTGTGTAGCTTTATGTTTATTTTGATTTGGTCACTAAAGTTTCAATAAAATTTCAAGTTGATTATAAAATTTATTTGTTCGAAATCAGTCACTAAAATTAACAAATAATTCCAATATGATCACTTGCTTAGTAAAATTAGAGCATCTCCAATTGGCTCTTTAAACATAAGATTCTCTCTATTTTAGAGAGCCAAACTTTAAAATTATGCTTATGTAGACTCTCTAAATTAACTTTTTAAAATAGAGAGTGAGTTTGGCTCTCTAAATTTGGAGAGCCAAACCCACTCTCTATAATTAAATGCATTCAAACAATTTCAATTTTCAATACTCTAAATAATGATTAAATTAAATAGTGTATACAAAATAAAATAGAATAAATAGAATAAAATCATATAATAATTAGGAGAGAGACATGTTAAAAGAAAATAAATGTAAAAATAATAAATACTTATTGGAAGAAGTAAAATAAAGTGTTAAAGATAATGTAAGACTTACAAAATTTTTTTTCTCTAAAACACTCTCTAAAACGTCAAATACGCCTTTATAAATAGAAATTACATGGAGATCTTTCTTAACGTGAAATTTAACATGGACAAATGAGACATTATGGCCATAGCCACACAAAGTATAAATCGTGAATTAAAAAAATGTGAATCATGGTCTATGTCCAGAATTTTTTTTATTTTGATTTATTTTTTTATTTTAAAATTTAAAATCATATTTTAAAAAACAAAAAATAATATTAAAAATTAATTAATTAATTAAACGATGTGATAAATAATTTTTTTTCAATCTCTGCCTCCCAACGATCTTGACGACGGGACAAAGATAGTAATGACCAAATCACGCCCTATTCGTTGCTATCCTAGTTTTGGATCCAAACTCGATGAGTTTGTATTCAAATCGAAGGGGGGTTTGATATGGATGGGTGGGTGGGTAACGAAAATGATTTTTTTTTTTTTTTTGTCTTTTTTAATTGTTGTAAATAATAGAATGTAAATAGATTATTTTATATTTTAAAAAAAATTAAGGATCTTAACTATAAATTTTCTATGTTTTGTTATTTTTATCACAATCGTAAGGAGTTTTCTTCGCTACGAAAAAAAAAAGTATTTAAATATCCGTGTGTCACTACGTCTTTAATTTCTTTTCTCACAAAATCATCTCTTTAAAATTCACTGACTTTTTCAATTCATTTCCTCAATCGATCATTTTCAAAATCTGCTCACCTCATTAATCCATCTCTTCCACTGATCATTTTCAAAATCTGTTCACCGCCTCAATTCATCATTATAATAGAGCATACGGTCGAATTCCACTATCAGAAAGCGGTATACTAGTTTATTTAAATTAAGGATAAAATTATCAAAAAAATTATTTGAAGACTTTCTATGTAAATTTATGAAAGAAATAGTTGAGAATAAAATTGAACCAATATAATATGGTTACAAAGCTCAAACAACTATTTAGTATTTAGTATTTACCCAAAAATCATTAATACAAGTTTTTCTTCTGCATTCCTCCCGCTCCTCGAGTGAAACTGCACATTCGTTAACTTCAAGGCGGTTCCTCCACCCCCAACTCACACTCACCAACTGACTCATTCTCAGCAGCAACAGCCATGGCTTCTTCATCAGTTGCGAAATCATACGCTACTCTCAATTATTTCCGTTCTCGCATCCAAGATTTCCCTCAAATTTCTTCTGTGTCAATTACCACCAGATTCAGGGAATTCTACCCTTCTCCACTTAATCTCACCTTCAATCGCACAGCGAACGCTTCTCCTCTTCCAATCATCAGAGCCCATGTTTCTCCAGGTACCCAACTAAAAAATAAGCTGCTTAAATTTGTAAAAATTTAGCTTAAATTGATATTTCTTGATTTGTCTCATTTTCTTGTTCGACAATTATGTGCATATTTGTAATAGCTTTATTTTATTTTCTTGATGGGTCTTAATTTTCTTGTTCGAGAATTGTGTGCATATTTAAGTCCCAACTTCTATATCCCTTTCTTGGTTGGTTTTACATTGTAGATTATGTACCAGACTCCAAGTTTTACAAAGTGGAAGCGATTCTAAGGTTTGGAGATTTGTACTTCTATCCCTAGACTTACTTTGTTAACCAATTTTTTGAGTTAATCGAACTAAATTTCCATTTATTTACTTCATCGAGTTTTTCATTTTTCACATTGTTATGTTCCTTTCGTCACATTCTGCTGGGACGACTCAGACCCTGGAGGATCCCTCAGGTCTCTGCGGTAAGGACTAATAAACTATTGCTATTGCTTTGCATACAAATTAGAAACTAAATCATACGTTCTCTATTGATTATTTCATTAAACAGCTAGGTAGATACCATTGATTAAGCAAAACCTGAAACTTATGCAGTTGACATCGATGAAGTAGTTGTATTAGAATCCCAACAATACTGGTGAAGTTTCGGAAATATGCTTGAAATTTAGACACTGTTTTCTTTGACTTTCATATATATATATATACACATGGTCACATATATTGTATCTCTATTATAGTTCACTTTCATTACCATTGCTGCTTACCTATGCACTGAATACCCATGGCTACATCCGAAGAAACATATAGGAAACAAATGTATGTTGTAAAACTTGAGCATTTACATACAACACGCTTATATAGGTTACTATGTGTTGATAACCAAAGACAACAGAAAGGCTACTGACTAGTTCTTTCTTTTGATACGAAGGCGTTGTTGAAAATGGGTATTCGTGGCGTCACGGTCTCTGATGTACGAGGCTTTGGTTCTCAAGGTGGCATGACAGAAAGGCAAGCTGGTATATTAATATAATAATTGTGCATGGTTCAAATTCAATGACAATTGATATGGATATATTTTTTTTAATTTCTATTTCTTCAATTCTCCATGCTGGTGACCACGCTAGTTCATCCCTAAATGAAATGTGCAACAAATCAAGTGCCTGGGGGTGGGTGCATGAATGGTTCTTCATGTCATGGCCCTCTTATTCACCTTAGAATTTGTTTGTTTAGTATAAAATTTTTGTTTGATATATATTTTTATTTTTGGTCTTTTTATGCTTTTAACTATTCTACCATCTGCAGGCTCCGAATTTTCTGAAGACAAGTTTGTTGCAAAAGTTAAGATGGAGATTGTTGTGAGCAAAAGCCAGGTAGTAGGAGCTAGAATAGCTTTATAGAATTTGCTGCTTGGAAGAAAGATATTCTTATATGTAATCCATAACCTCGTGCTGTGTTAGGTTGAAGCTGTCATAGACAAGATAATTGAAGAGGCGAGAACTGGAGAGATTGGTGATGGAAAGATTTTCGGTAAGATTTCAGTTTTTGTCCTCGTCATTTGGAATAGTTAATTCTGGGATACTATGATCCCCTTTCCCTTGAAAATTGAGGCTGTAATTGAAGGTTCTAGTTTCCAAGGGACTTAATTTTATATGTTTCTCCAATATCAATAAACTAATAGGTAGATCAACCTCTGATTACAAATAGAATGAAGGGGAAGGAATTTTGCTGCTTGAAAACCATAAGGAAAATTTCTCTTGTTAGACTGTTGTTGCTCTAATAAATATCTGAAAGCATCATTTACATTCTATAGTTTCATTTGATCAAAGTTCTATAATTATTGTGCTTTCAATGTCTTACAATAAATAACAACTCACCTGTGGAATAACTGGTGTAAATATTAAACTTGAAATAGGAAATAAAATGACATTTCTAAGTATCCCAGAAGTGAGGATTTGTTATCTGTTTAAAAATTTGAAATCTTCGAAATGTAACTTGTGCAACTTCATCTATGAGGATTATAGTAGTCTGATCTGCATATGTAGTGTAATGGTTCTGCATATGGAATTTTGAACTTTAAATTTATTATTCGAATTTTCCTCGTGGCATTTTAGCTCCCCTCAAGTTTATTGCAGCAGCATGAACTTTTCTTGTCATGAATGATAGGAATAAATGGCTATATATCTATCTCTTGAGTATAATTAGTTTCTCATCCTCTTACAAAAACATGAAGACAATATGTTATATCCTTTTCCATGAATTATGACGAATGAAAATTCGGCGAATTCTTGACAAGATCTCTGTTATTTGTGCAGTGGTTCCTGTGTCAGATGTAATAAGAGTTCGCACTGGTAAGCTTCTGTGTCTGTCAACAGATATGGTAAGCTTTCATTTTCCGATTGTTTTATGATAAAATGCTTTCTTTCAGGTGAGCGTGGAGAACTGGCTGAGAGGATGATGGGAGGGCGAACTGATATGTCCTCTCCTGGGTCTTCTACATAAGTTGCCCCTATCTTTCACTTAATCAGGCGTTTTGAGGGTACCTAGAAAATTCTTGTCTAGTTTTTAGCGTGAAGGTCTCGTGCTGTCGTGCACTATGACAGTTCTGTAATTTTCATTTTGCAATCAGGAATTCTATGAAGTGAAATTCAATAATTCAGTAGGCCACCTTGACCAGATTTGGGGAAAGCTTTTGCATCAACATGAATTGAGCATTTGGATGGAAATTTTTAACTCCATTGCAGTCCATCCATGTCTATGTTCCCCTGCATTTACATATCTAGCGTTGACAGGACTGTACATCAATGTTCACTCCACATTATGGAAAAGCCAATGTATGCACGTGTATATAACACATTATTCCATATAAACAATGAATTTGCTAATTGAATCAATGGATCTCCGATCTAGAGCTATAAATACACGATAACCTAGATTCATCACAAGAGGAGACACAAAACCTAGATTGGTCACAAGTGTAGGATCTAAATTTTAAGCAAAATTTAAATTCGGTAGTTAAATTTTAAATTATGGATTACTAAATTTTAATTTAGTTTTACAATTCACAACTCTATCACATTTCTGTCTCATTTCACTCCCAAATTAATTGAAGTTACTTAGTTTAAAGTTATACGATTGTATAGTTGGTAAAACAAGGGTGGCGACAATGTCTTTAAATTAAAATATTAAAATATTTTTTTTCTTTTAACAATTTATAATGTGGGGCAGTTGTAAATTGATGTCATTTAATGATTACGTGAAATATTTTTTACGGTATGATTGTTAATTAAGTAATTCTTATTAATTTGGGAGATGTATACGGTGGAGACGTGGAGTGGTGAAATTTAAAATTAAATTAAAGTTAAATAGCTTAATTTAAAATGAGATTGAAGTTCAAATTAAAGTTTAATAACCAATCAAGATTCTGCTAAAAGAATATACCCACCGACTAGGGGTCAACTTTGGGGTTGAGTTGGAGTTGATTTTGATCGACTTGATTTGAAATTTAAAAAGAGGAATTATATTTTACAAAAAAAATTTGAAGACAATTTGACTTAAAAACAAAGATCTTTGCATAAAATATTAGAAAATAACCCAAATTTCACTAGAGCCCTTGCACTTTAGTGAAATGTTTGAATAATTACTTAATTTTTAATTTCGTCTTCATTTACTCACTAAATTTTAAAATTGTGCTGAATGTTCACCAAACTTTACAACGTCACTCGCTATTACTCACTCCTGACGACCCATTAACAACTAGTGGACGAAACATTACACGATGCAGACAGAATGTCAACGTAGCATACGTTTTTGTCAACAAATGTTGAACTGTCCACCATGTCAACAATCTGTATTTTGAATAATCACTGAACTTTTAGTCATGTCTTCGTTCACTCACTAAACTTTAAAATGTTGATGGATGCTCACTAAACTTTTCAAAATTACACTCCGTTACTCACTTATGACGATTCAATAACAGCCTATCGACGGAATGTCCACATGACTGATGGAATGACCACGTGTCTTCTATTTTTTGCCATTAAATTTGCCAATCAGAAAAGTCGCGAGTCAAGTTATCAAACGTATTTTCAAAATGAATGTTTTAAGATACTAAAAATGGTGAAACTTGCCCCAATTAAACAAACGATTTCATTCTAATTGATCTCAAATTGATTTATCTCAAACGTTTCACCAAAAACCCTAGCCCTAACCCATCTTATTTGGTGAACCAATCTGGGATGAAAAACTCTAATACTTCACTGATTATGAATAGAAAGTTGTGTTATTATGGTAATGTTCAGTGTTGAAGACATATTGGACAGAGGGTATCCCTGGAATCTGATTTTGGGGTTGTAGATTTTATAGGAAAAGTAGATGCGTGTGATATTTCTGATTGCACAGATTCCGCACTCTATGCTAGATACAAGTCGGTAATCAATTAGTGGAATGTTTGGGAGAAATCAATTTGAGGTCAAATTGGAATGAAATCAATTGTTTAATTGGGGCAAGTTTCACTGTTTTTGTCATCTTAAAAAACACATTTTAAAATGCGTTTGATGACATTGCGCACGACTATTCTGGTTGGCAGATTTAATAGCATAAAATGAAGGACATGTGGTCATTCCGTTAATGGGCTCTTATGGAATCGGAGTAACGGAGTATAACTTTGAAAAGTTGAGTGAGCATTCATCAATATTTTAAAGTTCAGTGAGTGAACGAAGACATGACTAAAAGTTCAGTGATTATTCAAAATCTGATATCACGATATACCGACAAATTTTAACATTGGTTAGCGAACGTATATTACGTGAGCATTCCATATGCCACGTGTGCTATTCTGTTTAATTAACAATCGTTAAGAGTGAATAATGGTGAATAATATTGTATAATTTGATGAATATTTAGTACCATTTTAAAGTTAAACACGAATGAAAATTAAGTGATTATTCAACCGTTCCTCTAAAAATAAAAAATAAATAATGGAAGCCCTCAATTCAGTAGAGCCCTGCCTCTATTTTCTCTAGCTCCGTTTGCACGATCCAGAGATCTTCGAGCGGGAGATCTCTACTCGTCTCAATCCTTTCCATTTTGTAAGTATCTCTCTCTCTCTCTCTCTCTCCACTCGCAAATCATTGAATTTCAAAACCCTAGGTCTGTAATTTCTTAATTCGATCTCTTGATAATTATTAACTATAGCTCAGATTTAATTCTTATATATTCATGAATTTTTAGGTCTTTAGATCTTTTTATTGGATAAATTTTGTTTCTCTTATCCTTTAGATCCTCTTTTTGGTGTATAAGGAGAACCGAGATTGAATGATGTTTTCTGTAGGCGTTTTTGGGATTAAATTTTTAGTTTCCTTGGTATTTCGTCAATTTTACGTCTGACTTGGTATTTTCGTCAATTTTAGTGTCTGACCTGCGAGTTCTGATGTGACGTTGGTGAGGAAAGTATTCCAGGAGTCCAAGATGTCACGTGTTCTTGAGTTAGTGATCATCAACTCACCTTTTTAGCGGAAAAATGGTATGGAAATTTTGAAATCATCGATGATGTCATTTTTCATTTTAAAAACGTTTTCACTCAATTTATTTCGGTTAATTTGTCTTCCGGTTTAGTTCTGATGTGACGTTGGTGAGGAAAGTATTGATTTGTTACATTTGTAGGCTAGATTTCAGCAGATTTCAGCTATAAGAGTCCTTATGCATCGTGATTCTAAGAATGACTGCTCATGTTCTATCTAGCGCAATCATATGGGACTGATCACTTGCATTGATTAAGAATTTCATTGATTTATGTTGTTATGTTCACACTGTGACAATCTTATGATGTTAAAGCATGTATCTTCAACTTTTGCTTGTCTATTTGGCAAAATACTGAACTAATGTGTTTTAACGTTGTATATATGTTAATAATCTAGGGAATAGATTTCATGTGAAAGCCTACTGAATCCTGAGATGTAATCAGGTTGAGTTGTAGAAAATTCAGGTCCTGAAGACTTTTGTTTAACTCAATCTGGCAATTGTTTTGCATGCCAGATGCACTTTTTGCTTCTTAGAGTCTGGATACACAAAATCTTTACATTTTTTATAAAATTTTCCTCTTAATGCTTTGTGATACACGGGTTTAATTCATTGGAGTTGGTAGTTGCAAAGATGGGGCTGTCTTTCACCAAACTTTTCAGTCGGCTGTTTGCCAAGAAAGAGATGCGCATACTGATGGTGGGTCTTGATGCTGCTGGTAAAACGACCATTCTCTATAAGCTCAAACTTGGAGAGATTGTCACAACAATTCCTACCATTGGTATGTTTCAGACAATTTGATGTTTTTATTTTTTTATTTTCTCCATAATTGAATTGGTTTTGACTACACAACGCATGCATGTCTTAAAACGTATATGGTCCAAGATTTTTTAATTTTTCTTTTGTGATTGTTCATTCCCTTCTGTTCTCAAAACTTCTCTGTACTAGACCTTGGTATTGCAACAGATTTTTATATTTACTTCATCAGATGTCCATGCAAAGGACAGATCTCTATCTGTAGTCACTTTCTTTTGCGGTATCATTTGTTATGAGTGGCATTTCCCTCCTAAATGTTACTGAGATTTTGTGGCACATAGTATAACTTAAAGCTGGTTCTTTTATCAATGAGAATTAGCATTTTCAATGATATTCAGATGTAAATCCCCACTTATATGAGAAAATTCCATTGGTATGGAACTAAATCTTTTTAAAATGTTGATACGCACATTTCGATTTATATATACAAGCATTTTTGTTATATATTTTGATCTATCTAATGTTTCCTGAAGGGTGGATCTTTTAGTGGATTTCCTACGTATCTTATAAGTGAAGCAATTTTACTCAATTGACAATGGAAAATGATAATTTACTTTTACTACTATTCCATCTTGTTTTTCTTTTTTTAATTGCTGCAAGTAATCTGATGGCACTACTTATCATTGAAGAATGTACTTCATTAGAGCATATGGCTTCGTATCATCTGGACGCATATGGTTTCATTATTCTTTTTTCCTATTATTCTATTTTTCGTTCAAGTTATGTATCTGGTTTATTGTCAAAGCACTTTCGAAACTGAAATATTATTTGGTCAGGATTTAATGTGGAGACTGTGGAATACAAGAACATTAGCTTTACAGTTTGGGATGTCGGAGGACAGGATAAGGTATTCATTTATGGATTTTCTTTCTCATCCCCCCAATTTACGAATTACCATGATTGTTGACATTGTCGTGTTGATGAATTGATTCCTATCCTCAATATGGCCTTGGAAGGAGAGTTCTGTAAATTCATGCACTTTCAAAAGCAGAAAAGTTATTGGAGTGTTTCATTTTGTGTACATTCTTTTACTTAAACCAAGTAAAAAAGAATACATGCAGGCATGCAGCTACTGAAGTTAATTAAGCATTTCCAAGGTTACCACTTAGAAACGATTTAATTGCATAAGCTTGGCCGGTAGTCCAATGGCATGCAGATGCTCCTCAAATACTTGTGATTAGAAAAGTGAGACTATAAATCCCCAGTAACCTGTCCTATTCTATGCCTTTGTCTGTGATAACTGCTGCTGTTTATAGAAGAAAGATTGTGATATAATTAAGAGGTTGTATTAACTGAAATGATATTCAGAAAAGTGATTACTCCATCCACTAAGGGGAATAAATGTCAAATGTAGATATTTCATAAACACAGATCTAGTATTGAACTGTCAGACTGTAAGGTGCATAACAGAAGCTTGAATTACTGACTTTTATTAGTCCTCTGTGAATAAAGACTACCCGGTGGCATATCCTGTGTAAACACAATGAGTGCCATGTTTGTGCTGTTACTTGCTTGTTCAGAAATTAAGTCTGTCACATTTGTATTCCTTCAAATTTCAACATCAATATTCTGAAGTGCAGTCTCATTCACAATAACGTGCTAATTCTTTGCATGATTTTGTGCAGATCCGTCCACTGTGGAGACATTATTTCCAAAACACTCAGGGACTAATCTTTGTGGTTGATAGCAATGACCGTGATCGTGTTGTTGAAGCAAGGGATGAGCTGCACAGGATGTTGAATGAGGTAACAGAACCTGACTCTTGATTCCTGAAATACAGGGGTTAAAATACGATGAAATCTATAATTTTTCATATAGAACGTAAGAATGACGTATAACTTGATTTATAAACATAATTTTATTTTATCCTTGTATTGCATAAGATTTGGCATTTTACTCATTTCCTTTTCTCCTCTCTTTTCTCTTCTCTTTTCTCTTTTCTCTTTTCTCAACAATTTTGTGTTGCTCTCTATTAGGATGAATTGAGAGATGCAGTGCTGCTAGTATTTGCAAACAAACAAGATCTCCCAAATGCAATGAATGCTGCTGAAATAACTGACAAGCTCGGCCTTCATTCTCTCCGCCAACGACACTGGTAACTAAAACTAGTTGTCTTTACCCTTGTGTCTCTAAAGTAGGTGTTACAATCTTACTGATGGGTAATGAAAATGCAGGTACATTCAGAGCACATGTGCCACATCCGGTGAAGGTCTGTACGAGGGGTTGGACTGGCTCTCAAACAACATTGCAAACAAGGTGCGGCTTGCAGATGCTTAACAGCATTTCGATCTTTTGCTTGCATAATTAATTCTTTGGGCCCTCGTGTTTATAATTATTGCAATTTGCAGGCTTAGAGTGCTATATCTGAGGTCCACTATTGTATCAGTGCTGGAAGAAGCTTTCATTTCTCTGTTGCTTTGAACTTTTACTTTTTTTTGTCATTAAACATGGTTCCTTTTGCAAAGGTTGAAATCTGATTCTCGTACTTCAGAATAATTCATAATTTTTTGTCGGTACTTTGGCATCTTCTCCTGCTACATACTGTGGAAGTAGGTCTAAGAATTAAATATTCACAACTGAGATCTTTTTCCATATTCGGCTGTTCATGTACTATAGTGTAATATCTTGGCTCATGAACTTCTGATATAAGCTTTTAAATATCCTTGGATTTGACTTCTATTAAGCATTTGGGTCTGATTGAAGAACCGGACGGCATTCGTGGTTATTTATCGCCATTTAAGTCTCTATCAATCAATGACGGTCTGGTTTTCCTACCATTTAGTGCAATGTTACAAACATGTTATTACATGTGATAAATCTGTTAAGATGAATGGAAATGGAGATTTTATTCGTTTAAGATGTGGTTATCATTGAATGGAGCAGATAGTGGTTGAGAATAAATTAAAGAAATGGCGGCTATTGGTGAAGGACACCTGCATTTCCTTTATTAATTTATTTAGTAAATTCCATTGTTGAAAGATAGTTGAATGGGTTCAGATGTATTCATTCAAATATATATGTATGTATTTTTTGCTCTCTTTAATTAAAAAATTACACATTATCAAATAAATACAATTCATCTTAATAGCATGTGTGAATATATCAAATGATTATATTTATTTGATGATGTATAAACTTTTCTAAAGCATATATTAGTGTGGGAATGGTGTTAAATAACTGATTGATCCTCCAGTATCTTTATTCAAATGGTCGTTGACCAATTTTTACTAGCAAACTATAAAATATATCTTATTTTTTTTCTTGTTTATTTCATTTCAAACGATTTCAAATTTCAAATTTTATTATTTTGTAAAAAATTAACTTCTTATTAATTTCAAACAAGTTTATTTAAATTTTTGCAAAATGTGTGATTATTTCTTTTATATATAATTTATGGTAAAAATTGTAAATTTTATAATATAAATCATGAAAATGTGTATGCATTTGAGTATGAAATATAATTTTTACTTTAAATTTTAGTAAATTTGAGTCTAAAAATCTAATTTAATAAATATAAATTGTCTTAACTGATCCGTGATTAGTTAAGATGATCGATTAAAATCAGTTGAGTTGATTAAGATCGATTAGAACCGATTAAAGTCAATTAGTGATGATGATATTTAAATCTTTTCTTAGAGGAGACATTGTAAATTCTTTTGTCACTGTTCATGTTTCACACTGCTTATAGCCAAAGCGGCCTATATTAATTCCTCCTTAATCAGGGGAAAAGAGAACCAAGATCCACAAAATGATAGGAATAAACATTGGTTAAAGAAAATAAAAGCAAGCAGATATGTATGTATTCCAATCCAACGTTGTGAAAATCAGTAGACACGCAGTACACACACTAATATATCATTAATTCACACAAGAATAGAAAACCCATAATATCAACAACTTAGCCTCTCTCTTATCTCCCTCTCAACTTCTCTACTTCTTAGGAGAATTGCGTAAACTTCTACTGTGTTATATTAAGCAGCAGATGGGGCTGCCACATAGTGTACGGCCGACGCCTTCGCCTCCGTCATTGCTGCTGCAACCAGTGGCTGCAAAGCCATCGCCTCCACATGGGTTCCATCTGACACCACCAGCTCCGGTTTCTTGTAATCCAATGACTCATCGTTGTAAATATCCCACCACTTGTTTACCAGCATCTTTATGTCTTCTCTCTGCATGTTCTCTTCTTTTCCCGTGTATCTCCAAGGCTTTGAACCCTATTCACACAAATTAAGGCCAATAATTTACTAGAATGAATACATCATAACAAAACTACATGTCAAAGATTAGATAAAGACTACTTACCGCTGCACAGTAGTGCACAACCTTCACTTTGTCAAGCTCAACATTCTCCAGATGACGCCATAACATTGCAAGAACAAGGTTGTACACATTAGGAATCGGTTTATATATATCCCTAAAGTACATGTTCAACAAATCCTGCCACAAATTACAAATCACCATTTTTCATTAGTCACGCAGTTCTAAATATGCACATGTTCACTCTCGGCATGTTTGGCAGACAAAACACTCGTATAAATTTTAATACCTGTTCAGCAAAAGGAGTGGGAGGAGTGATTTTAAGAGTCTTCAAGAGATCCTCGTAGGTGGCAAGACTTGGTTCAAACACAAACATCCCGGCGTTGAAGTAAAGGGAAGGTGAGGGACCCATCTCCGCCGGCCACTTGACTTTTTCCGGGCACTGTTGGCAGTAACGAATCTTGTATTGAGGTGTGTGACTCCATGTTTTCTCACAGAAACAATCCATTACAGCATAGAAATGGCCATCCGGCAAGTCAAAGAGGTCGTCAATGTTATCATACACTTGAATATCACCATCCAAGTATATCATTTTACTGTACTCCACAAACTGCACCATAAACCAAAAAGTTTAGAGCCATCAAAACATGCACGTATTCCTCAACAAAATACAAATAAAATCTGTAACATATATATACCTCCCATATACGAAGCTTGGAGTAGTTGATAACGTAATACGCCATGGCAAATTGGGTCTGGTTCTCAGGTGGGTACACCGGATCAATCTCCCTAACTATGCAGCCTTGATCCTCCAGTATGCGGCGATGCTCCTCCGGGACGTCCGGCAGCACCGCCACAATAAGAGGATATGCAGTTTTCACCTTTCTCAACCCCTTGGCTAACCCAACAACACCCTTCACGTAGTCACCATTACCAGCCAAGAATGTTACGAAGGCCCTGCTGTAGAAGGAAGTTGGCTGAACATAACCATCTGGTTTTGCAACAAGTTCAGGAGCCATAATCTGTTGATACGTGAAGAATGAATTGCTAGTAACAAGATTTTTAAAAATTCAGATTAGATTCTGTTAGAAGATTAAAGGGTTTTCTTAAGAATAAAGGAAAAAGAGAGATGTTTCTGAGGGAGTGGAGGGCTATGGATTTGTATTTCTCTTCTAGCTCTCAACGGGATGGTGTTTATATAGCGGTGGAACGAGGTTACAGTATGGGGCTGTGAAATATTTTATCGTTCTCAACTTATTATTCGAATAACATGCTGGTCTTTAAATTTCAAATATGAGCAAGTTAGTCCTCTGTATAGTTGGACATTCAAACCCTAACCGCCAAGAAAATCGCCACACTCTCACACATTTTTATCTATGCATTCACTCACAATTTTATAATAAAAGACTTAAAAAGTGGGTGAATGCATAGATAAAAAATGCGTAAAGTTATGGGATAAAAAATATGTGGATAAAAAATATGTTTAACTAGATGAAATTATAATTTAATGGATAAAAGTATGTTAGTACATGATTTTCTCCAAAAAATCCATTGAAATATTTGACTTTTCAACATTTTTTTACACTACAAAAAATTTAAAAATCAAAAGTAATTAAAAAAAAATCCATTTTTTTCTCAAAAATTAACAATAAATATGCTTAACTTTGTGAAATTAAGTATTATTTTTCAACTTGAATTGAGGTTAAAAAATTTGAACTCATGTGTAATTTTATTAGAGTCATGTGACAATTCAATAAAGACTTATATATTATTTTGCATTGAAGATTGATTTGAAACAATTTTGTAACTAGAGTAATAAATTGGGGACCAGTGATGCCAATTTCCTTCATTTATCTTTCAAAATTCAAATGTTTTGATTCCTATAACTTTGGATTGTGTGCCGACGCGTGTACGAATCCACGGTTGAGAATGGGGTTAAGTGAAGTTTCTCGAATTGACGAGGCTATTTTGGGAATATCAGAAGACGCTGGAAGGAACTGAGCGGGTTGAGGCTCGTGTTTATATGTAACTTTGTAATTGCTCTGGTCACGGGCAGTGTTATTTTGAAGGAGAAATTCGCACAAATAATCCTTAATCTTTACTCCAAACAATTTTTAACGTTTATTTTTGACACATAATTCAAAAATAACTTTTATAATAAGTCACATATTTAAGTGCGTAAGTGGTGTATATTTGACGAGAAATACAAATATACTCTTAATTTTAATTAGAAAAAATTATAATTAAATTTTTAATTTTTGTACAAAGTAAAAATGAGTCTGATACTATTATTTTTTATAAAAAATTAAAGTAAACTAATAATTTTTTTTTTTTTTATTTAATATTTTATTGACCAAATTGATAATAGAGTGGTGATCTCCTCCCTATACTTGAGGAGGATTTATGTTGGGCAATTGACTACAAAAATTTGCTAACATTAAAAAAGTTTTTTTTTAGTCAATTGTTCACTGCTATGTAAGCAGTGAGCAACATAAATCTTTGAGGAGGAGATCACCACTCATTGATAATGTACTATTATAAAATAGCTAAAATTTAAGGTTATAATTATTAACAATTATGTTAAATTAAACTTTTTATTATTATTATTATTAAGAATTATATTGTTTAAAATTTAAACTTTTATTTTATCTTTATAACATTAAAAGAAAAATAACTTTGTCACAAACTTGATGTTCAAATATTAGAGCTTCAAATGTATTCTTCATATTTTAATTTATCGTTTTATTATCGTTCAAAAATAAAGAACACATAATGTAAATTAATTTTATTAATATTTTATGTTAAAAAAATATAATAAAATTGATTCAATGTCATAAAATTATATACACTATTTTGTTATTTATTTTGTTTAATTTTTATTCAAGTTTTTCACACCACATAACAATTACATATACTTAAAGTACAATAATTTTACAATTTTCTCTTGTAAAAATTTAATTGACACGATTATAGTGATATATTTATTATTATGCTAAATTAATATTATCTAATAAATGTACCAAACTCATTTGCATCTTTTGTAAAAGTTATGAATCCAATTACAAATTTTTTTAATTAAAACTAAAGATATATTTGTTTCTTTAATCAAATAATGATTAATTATGTGTCAAAATGCATAAACAAATATCAGGGACCATTTATGCACCAAAGGGAGAGATAAGGGACCATTTGCGACAATTTCTCATTTTGAAGTTGAGATAAAGATAAAAGGTAAAGTTTTCTGTAGAAGATGCTAATTGTATATTATACTCATCGATTAGGCATGTAAAATTACACCTATTAACTCAATCGTGTCTCATCTTAAAGTAATCAAGTGTCCACTAGTTTTCCTTCTCTAGATCTTTTCTAAAGATACGTTTACCTTTTAATTTTTTTTATTTATTAATTAAATTCTCTCTCATCATTTTAAAATAATTTAAAATAATTTAAACATTTTCGATAAATTAAACAAAGTTGACGTGAATCATTGTAGTCCACATAAGTGTAGGACAGTTTAATAGAGCACTAGATTCACGTGCATTATTGAATAGTCATATTAAATAACATTTTGACATGAACAAATAAAATAATTATAATTTATAAATGAAATTGTCAAGTGTTTATAAATAATGAAAAATAACTAGGTCGGCAACATATATATACATATACATAATATAAAAGATACGCATGTCAATCACAAGTTTAACAAGTGTGCAATTGATTTCCCCTGGCCCCCACCATGCAACTTGGTTGAAGGAATTAGCGCTTTATTTTAGTAATAATATCTTATTCCTCAATTTTATATATTAATTTTTTTTAATTATAAACAATAGATTTACAAAATGTGTAAATAAAAAATAATTTTAAATTTTAAATATTATATTTAGCTAACTTATAAATAATTATAAATTATGTGCTACTATATTTTATTGGTGTGACTTTAATTAATATTTTCAAAAAAGAAAATATCCAATTTCATTTTGAATATTTGCACTACTTAACCCCAATGCAAGTTTTTCAATAAGGGGTCCAGCCTAATTATTGTTTTAAGAATTGAATCTTCTAAAGAAAATTGAAAACACGTTAGAGAACGGTCCAGTTACATGGGACTCAAAATATAGAAGTTAAGGGTTAATTTCATTTTTATATTCAACTTTCAATTAAATTTTAATTAAGTCACTCAATTTTAATATTAACTCAATTAATTATAAGACTCTGTTAATATATGTTATTAAACATATGTTAAAAATTTGCTAGAAACATGAGTTGTCATACGTTTCTAGATAAATATATCAATTAATTATGTCGTAGCTAAAAAATTTGAAGATAAATTGTAATTAAAAATTAAAGATAATTCATCCGAATAAACTTATAATTCTATTCATTTCTAATTACATGATTTTACGGTCACTAGGTGTCATATATGCCAAAAATAGGGCTAACGAATGATTCAGACGTTCAATTTAGTAATAAGGGTTGACAAAATAACTAATATTGAAAGTAAATTGAAGTTTAATATTTTGAGTAAGTTAAAGTAAGAGATTTAATTGAGATTCCACTCAAATTTGAGTGGACAATAATAAAATAATCTTAAATAAAACAATTAGGCAACTGTTCTATTTAGAATATGTTTGATAGAGTTTAAATTTTTTTTTATTTAACTTATTTTTAATTACATATTTTATGATTCATAAATTTTATCAATTTTTCAACTACGTATTTTATCAATTTTTATCAAAATATCTTAAAAAACTACTTTCAAATATATTTAAAGCATCTACAATACACTGTCTATTTCTTTTTAGACATGTCACATAAACACATATAAACAGAGTCATAAAAAAACTCTCTCCGTCGTGTTGAAGAGGACTGTTAAATTGATGCCAAGACACCAAAAAAATAGACTCCGCCTAGAAGTCTGAGTGACTCTATTAATTTAAATCCAACTCAGTATTTTATTTTAAAAAAAAAAGGTCAGACAAAAGAAATAAAAATTGAATATCCGCCCATTTTAAAAAAAATTAATGTCATATAAGTACTAATATTAATTTTAGACAGAACCTATTAAAAATGAATTTATAATTTGATCGTTTTTTAAATAAACGTAGTACCGCATAAATTAGAAGTTCATCTATTTTATTACTAGAGATGTTATTATAATTAGGGATAATTGTATATTTGGTCCTCAATCTTTCAAAATCATTAGAGATATGTCCATAACCTAAAAAAATAGCACCACACATCCCAACATATGAAAAACTTGGCGTGGTAGGTCTTTTATGACCAAATTGTCATTCTCTTTAAATAAACAAAAAAAAAAAAAAAGAAAAACATAATTGAAAACTAACCATATGTACTACAAAAAATAAAAAGTAAAAAATGTACCTAAAAAAAATAAAAAGTAACAAATAAGTCATCTTCTCCAAAAGTCATAAAATTTTATTTATACCAAATTTGCCGAAAAACACCACAAACTCGTGTTTTTGCATCTATAATAAGAGAATTCAAATGCAAAAAAAAAAAAAAAAAAAAGATATATAATATGCATTACGATTTAACTTACATTTTTTCATATTCCTCAAAGTACATACTACAAAACATAGACACATACAAATACACACGTATGCGAGGAAGAAGAATAAGAATATGAACTCACAAGCTGCTAATTAGAAGGCCCAAACAGAATCTGAAAGAATTGGACTGTTTGGAAACAAGACCAGTAAATATCTTCCTTCCTGCGCCGACAATCCATGCAATTATCCCCCATTTTCCTGCAAATTTGAAATCCATAAGAAAATAAAGAGTTAAAAAAGGTTCCAGACTGATGTAGAAAAAAGAAAAAAAAGACCAATTTCAAAACTTCAAAATTTTAGAGAATTAAAGTTCTTACTGGTACATAGAACTTCAAGTATTGGAGCTCTTAAGTTATTGAAAGAAATGAGTCTGATAGGAGGTTGAAAAACTTCACGAATCACGAGGCAAGCAACTCGAGAGTCCGTCCTAACAATTACAAGTGTTTGTTTGGTAAATTTTTTTAATGATAATAGAAGTCTTGGTCTGTCGCCAGTGGTTTTTTTTCCATTTGGAATCTGAGAAAAATGTGTTTTTTTTTGTGAGTTTGTGGTATTTTCTGGTGAATTTGGTACAAATAAAATTTTAGAATTTTTGGAAAAGATAACCTATTTGTTATTTTTTATATTTTTGGGTACATTTTTTACTTTTTATTTTTTGGGTACATATGGTTTAGTTTTTAATTATATTTTTTTTTCTTTTTTTTTGTTTTTTTTGTTTATTTAATGGAAAGGGAAATTTGGTCATAAAGGACTTACTACGCCAAATTTTTCACACGTTGGGATGTGTGATGCTATTTTTTCAGGTTAAGACATATTCTTAACGATTTTGAAAAATTGGGGTCCAAATATGCAATTATCCCTTAAAATTAAGGGTCGGTTTAAGTCAATCTGGAGCAACGTCAGCAAATTTAACGGCCAGCGTACAAGTTGCACAAGAGAGAGTGGTGTAAAGCACGTGTTTGCAATGTTGTAGAATTTGCCAGCTCTCTACTAGGTGAGGCTAATATTCTGCAACTGTTGGGAGTATGTGGGGTCAATTCTATGCCATTGCCATGAGGTTTGATTTTATATTAATGCCACGTAGCACCTACAAATAATGGAAATTGGCACAGTGGTCCCTAATGTATTCCCACCATGCATAAATTGTCTGTGATTTTTATTTTTGACAAAAAAAGTATATAGAATTAAAATCAAAACAAAAAGATCATCTTCTCCCACCAACTCTAATCCTGAAAAACCTACCAACACAAATAGCCACCACCACCACTACACCACAGCCACCTCCGCTACTAAACTGCCGATATGAATGGAGATTTTCTCATCACCCAACTCATTTATGCCTTTAATGGTTGAGATGGAGGAGGGGAGAAATCCCTCTTAAATATGCCATTTAATGGCAAATTTAAGTGGTGATGGCGTGGCAATTGTGGATGTTTGTGTTGATGGTATGGTGTGGTGGGGTAGGTTTTTTTATTATTTATTTTAGAATTGACAAATTTGTCTATATTATTAAAGGAGAGTATAAACTAATGGATATTTTGGACAACTTCCGTCTAAAAGAATTATTGTGCACCAACATGCATAAATTCAAGACTTTTCCATTAAAAATAGAAGTTTGTGTGCACACTATCGCATACGTTGAAGACTAGTTAAACCAATTTCCCACAAACGAATGTTAAACATTAATCTAGGTAAAAATACCAATCGACAAAAACAGTTTAAATAAAATCTATATTTCTATTTCGTATAAATTAGAAACACTTTATGCAACATAACATTATTCTTAATTTTATCAAATAAGATTTCAATCTATCTATAGAAAAAAAGATAATTTACTCTCAAATTCTCTCTTCTTTCAAATTTATAGGAATCTTGGTCTTTATTTCATTTTAATCGTACATATTATCCTAACATTTCAATAATTCACGCAAATGGTCTCTTTTAACAATTTTGCCCATAACTTAAATAAACTAAAAAAAAATAAAAAAAAAATAAAAATAAAAATAAAAATAGAAAATTGCAGTTGAGTTTATAACTTTTCAAAAGTACAAATAACTTCTGAACCTTTATTTTTTTACTAGTTAAGAACACGTACTTTGCACGTGACTTTGTAATAACATCGTGAATTTACTTTTGTTTTTTGAAACTTTTAAATAATAAAAATTCTACAGGTATTTTTTTTATCTATCGAACATTCAATAAGTACCTCGGGTCACTTGAATTAAAAGACTGCATCAACTGTCAATTTGCTTGAAAGTTCAAAAAAACAATGGAGTGTTGAAAACGATTGATCATAAACTTCTAAAAGAGGGTCGAGACAGTAACAAGCAGGTAAATTATAATTTTACAAGAATTAAAAGTTTTGGGTTTATATTATACCTGATTGCTAGCAATTTGAACTCAAAAACAATCTTTTGTTACCTATTTGTTTGCGCTTGAAGTTAATTTTTATTAATATGGGTACACTTAATATATTAGATGTCGATTTTATTTAAAATTCTTGTAAAAATCTTAAATACTTCAAGTACCACCACATTTTTAAATTAATAGATTGTAAGGAAACATTTCAATTTAAAAATAATAGTCTAAACATATCATTTTAAATTTTTGTAACGAAAGTTCAAATATAAATAAACTAAAATTGGCATTTCTACGTAAGGGGATGCGTTGAAAAGCCAATAATGATTGGTAATTCATATCCATGCTTTGTACATCTATGTTTCGTATATAAAAGTTAAGACATAAGCAAAAGCTCCATTTACAACTTTATACACTTGTATTTTTATAAGTGAAGCAACACATCTTTACAAATTTGATCTTCAACACTACAATCTTAATAAAAGTCACGCTTCTTCAACATCTAGAAAAATATAGATGCTCCACTGCCACAACGTGGTGATGTTGATTTTCTAAAGATCCTTTATTCTAGAGATTAGATATCTATTAGAGCTATGTGTCTTCAATGTAAGGTGTACAAAATTACAGATATGTAAGATATTCCAAATTTTTTAATTTTACCCACCATTTTCACCATCATTGAAAAAATTATAAACTTATCAATGAAAAAATTCACAATAAAACACATTAATCATCTTCATTACACTTCATCTTCGCATGGTAAAGATTTATTTGATGACATGGCATTATCAACAAATGTTGTAGAATTTATCTCTATTTGACAAATTGTGACACAACCAAATAATCTCTCCAGCAATTTCTCATCCGATTGTGTCTCCACCAAGAAACCCATGTCCACCGTCACCGCTGTAACACACCCCAAAGTCAGGTGCAAAATTGCAATGGCAATTGCTGAGCTACCAATATCAACATCTATGTCAAGATAAAAATAAACTATCGTAGTTGTATATTGGAGGTTTTACTTGTTTGTTAGCTAAAGGGCTTCAAACGGGATAGACGCCTTAATGTAGCTACAAATAATGAATTTTTTTTTTAGATAGTTGGCAAACACAAACCATATTCACAATTTTCCTTCGAATTCATGCAACATCTTTCTCAAAATAACTCCCATTTGTCATAATCCTATCAAAAATTTCACCTCCAATGCACAATTTCATAACCAAATGCAGATTTTCTTATCCTCATAGACACCCTTGAACTCAAGAATATAATCTCCTCCTCACATCTAGTCTATCTTTTTCAGTCACCAGTTTTCTTCTAAATGGATTTGCATGTATATTTATAGCCTTTTGCTTTTTCAGTTCAAAGACAGACGATTTCAAATTGCCCTTTCCTAGCTCTTTATCAAGATCATATAGTATGGTTATATCAATGTAAGGCTTGCCTAAAATAGGGCACATGTTGGAGGATGAAGGTGGTGCAAGACTGTTGGCGATTCTTGGCAAAGGTTTTGAAGGAGGAGCTGGTTCTGATGGCATCGACGACCACGGTGGTGGTGATGCTCTAGTTGTATGAGATGATACTGAGGATGAGGATGAGAGTTTGAAGAAGATGGTGATATTGGGATCTCACTAAGTTTTGGTATGAGTTTTGATGTTGAAACAAATGAACGTGTGTAGATTTTTATAGCATATTGGTGGCTATGTGCTTTGGAGGTTTAGTTTTAATTTTTCAGGTGCTTCGTTTGCTGATTAGCTTTGTTTTGCTCGCCTTTATGTATAAAAAGTATTTAACAGTTAAGTACTAAAGCCAATTAGTAAATCTTATTTTCAAGTCACTTAAAATGTTATCTTCGATGTTGTGATTTTTGTATGGTTGGGATTTTTCTATATAGTATAGATAAACAACTAGATGAAGGGGAAAACAAACCTTTCGATGATAAAAACAAAGGGCCACCAAATTCACTGTAACTACCACGGACTTTTCCCTACGACCTTTCGCCTATGGGCTATTTTGTGCGCCATTAACTTACATATTGTCCACTGGAGGTTGAGCTCCAAACTGCGCTTTTTTGTAACGACCATGGACTTTTTCCTGCGAACTTTCATCTAGGGGCTATTCCGTACGCCGTTAACTTACGTACTTCCACTGGAGGTACCCAATTAGTACCAGCATTCTTCATTAGTTTTTCTTAAAGGGGGAGGTCAAGAGTTCGAATGGCTAGAGATGCGAAAGAAATCTAGTTTGGAGCCCAACCTCCAGTGGACAGTACGTAAGTTAACGGCGCATGAAATATCCCATGGGCGAAAGCCCTGTAGAGGAAAGTCCGGGATCGTTACAAAAAAAACGCGCGTTTTTTGTAACGACCATGGACTTTTCCCTACAGGCCTTTTACTCAAGGGTATTTCGTGCGCCGTTAGCTTACGTGCTGTCTACTGGGGTTTTCATCCCAAACTGAATTTTTTTCGCGTTTCCAGCAATTCGAACTCTTGACCTCCATCTTAAGGAGAACTTAAGTGGAATGCTAGTACCAATTGGACAAGTCTCCAGTGGACAGCATGTAAGCTAACAACGCACGGAATAGCTCCTGGGCGAATGACTTGTAGGAAAAAGTCTGTGGTCGTTACAATCACATGTAACACTTCAATTCAACAAAGCTTCATGTGAAAAATATTAGGATAGCTATATGGATTTTCTTCTTCCAATTCAAAAGGGCCATTTCTATAGTTAAACTACAAATGATGAAATACTTTTGGTTAATCTAAGTTCATGTGATTTTAGGTGAATATCTTTTTCTACATTTAAGAAGGAATATCATCAGTATTTGTGCTCTGTCTAGAAAATCTGACAACTCGCCATTAGGGCTTAAAACATTCAGAATCAATATAATTGTCAGCTACCCACAATATGTATTACTAAAGGGAATTAGTAAATCTGATTTTCAACTGACCTAACAATGTATCTTTGATGTGTGCTTTCTTTATGGTTGGGGAAATATTGTTGAGTTAGGCTGCCATTAACAATTGAAGTATCAATCAACTTAAAATATATATCTTCTAATTTATCGTAACATAAAACTCAATAAAATGTAATTATATGATTCAAAGGGAATATAAGGAGCTCATTATCAACAATGTATTTGATGATAAATACTTTCCCTTTTACCATTGCTTAGTTAGTCATTCAGAAAAATAGGCTTTCCAGCTTCATTTAGGCAGCGAAACCTAATATCTTTACATTCCTTTTGACCCTACAAATCATAAAATTAGTGAATTACATCTCTAAGCATCTTAATAGCGATATGTACTAAGATTTTGAAGAGAAGCAAAAGCTTCAAAAGCAAGTATACAATTAGCAGTGGCGCGTTGGCCAAAATCCCCAAAAAAGATTGAATCTCGAAGACAATTAACACAAAAAATCAATCAAATTGAAAAAAGAACTAATCTGGTGGGTGTGAGGGTACATACAAGTTCTTATAGAGGTTCTACATTTTGTTTCAAAACTACATTAAAAGTTTATATCAATCAATAATCCTTATTAATATATTCCTTGATCATAGGTAACGATTCAAATAATAAACAAAAATCCTTTGATCGTTGATCAACATCAATCGACCCATTTATACTCATAAGATGATACCATCAATTTTCACTTAAAAATTATTACAATTCTTTTTGTTCTACCAAGTGTGATCATTCTATTATTGATGTTATCCCACAATCAATAATGCGATATTACAGAAAATTATTCAAAAAGGAACTTGGATCCTAAATATTACAAAACAATTGTTAAAATCTCAAGTTTAATCCATCCAAACAATTATCCAATTTCTTTCCAAGGTAACCTAATTAATAAACTTGCCATATTAAAATTATTACTCTGAAAAGTACCATCAAATAGCCTCTCAACATGTATAAAATAACCCCATTCGATCTTATCACTAAGAATTAGATCATCGCGTTCATAAGGAAGAGATACACAAGGAGCATGATACCTTTAGATCAAACTCTTGATTTGGAAAGAGTTCATCACCTGCTAATGCAAGAACAATGCTAACCACTTGCAATAAATATGATTTGTGCTCTGCAGCAATCTTCTCATTTTTATAGATGTATTTTAAAAGAACCCCTGGAACAAAACTTACCATTCATATATCATTCTTTATGCATCACTTTGAGAAACCCAAATGAGGGGGTGTGGGTCGATGAAAAGTTGGAATTTTAAAGAACTTAATTAAGATTTAATTGAATCAATTTTAAAAACATTTTTAATTAATCAAGGGTAAATTGAAAAATTTAAAATATAAGTGAGGATATTTTGGTCCAAAAACGTTTATCCCTTTTAGAGCCTTTTTAGATGTATGTGTCGTCAGTTCCAAACCTTCTAATTCTAGCACCTACATCTCTCAATATATGTGTGCCAAAATGACTTTTGGAATCTAGATATATTTTGTAAAATGTCAAGCCCGTAACCTAATTTTGACCAATTTAATATGCGCAAAATGGTCTATTCATATTCAATTATTTAAAACAATAAAAAAAATAAACTATTTTTTTTTTCCCAAAAAGATCTTTTTCTCGTCCCCGTCCCCGCCCCCACCACATCTATCACCAACGGGGGAAATTTATTTCCCTCAATTCTGAACCCAAACCCTAGCGGGTTTGAGTCGAAAACCAGAGGGGAAAATCACCCTCCGATTGCGCAAAATCACTATCTAAGTATCTTTTATTTTTTTAAAATAAAAATAGAACAACATTTAATGATGCACATAAAATATTAATCTTACTAAGTCACATTCTAACAGAGTTTTTAAATTTAAACAGAATTTTTTACAATATCTATTTTTTCTCATATTAATTTGACAGAGTTCTTATCAAATTGTAACGGTATTTTTTAACAATCTCAAACATTAGAGAAATAGTCAATACTAGTAGCTTCATTGAGATTTATTTATGTACTTATTTTAAACAAGTAGCTTCATTGAGATTGGATTAGCTTAAGGGGTATATCATTGATTTGGCAATGGTTTCAATGTGTTATTGGATTCCTAAACGCACCATCAACCAGTTAATCATTGAAAACAGACATGCAATTTCACAGAACAAAATCCCTCAAAATGTAAAAATTTCAATCATCAACCATTGTCACTGATTTTCCTAAAGGCATTATCATAAATTGAATAATAATGGAAAACATAAATTCGAATTAACAAAGCAATCGAAAAAATATAGAAATCTGAGAATAAACTAACAATATTTTTCATCTTTTTTGAAGATCCTTCCGCTGAACTGCACTTTCTCTTCATCCCTGAAGATTCTGCAACAATGATTTCGCCTTCTCCAACCATGTTGAACAATATAGTGTTAAAATATAGAAGAAACGAACAGAAACTATGAATTAGTGAGTGAATTTGAGGAATTTCGCCAGAAATCGCAGAGAAAAAACGTGAGGAAGGGTTTAAGGCACTGTAGTAATAATTTTCCATTTTTACCCCTCCATTCTGATATATTAAAGAAGTCCACTTTTCAAATTTTTTAAAAATAACCGTATTTTTCAATTTTTTTTGAAAAATAAAGTAAGGGGCCTAATTTGCACCTTAAAAAATTTCCATCAACATTTTCAAAAATCTAGATTAAATACGCTATCCTTAAAGAATCCGACGCGAGATCCTTCCATACATTTATTGTTTCAAAATTGGGAGTTTAGTAAAGTATTTCATTTTAGTTAATCATTGAAGGTGTATAAATGATTTGTTTTATTTTATTATTCCATTGTATTAATAATTGAAGTGTTTCTTTTTAAATAAATTAATTTAATGATTTAAAATACACTAACAAAATGAAAAAGATTTTAAACGGGAAAATAAATGGGCGCATGAGGGTTCCCCGCCCTACCCGGTTGCCATCCTTAATAAGATTGTTTAAAGTATAATTTCAAAATTATAATCAACCAATGATATTTAAAAATTAAATAAAAATGATTGAAAACTTGGCCAAATTTCAATATTTTCAAAATATTTTAAATTTATAAATATATAAAAAAATAAAATTAAAGTCGTGTTGGCCCATTGACCCAAAACCAAGATGAGTTGACCCAGTAATTTACTGGCCCGTGTAAAATCAAGCCGAGGCCAACCCATCAATGTGGGGAATTTTACACATTTACACTACAATGTGGACAATTAAAATTTACTAGAATGCATGGACGGAGCCATATAGAGTGGCGCTCTTTGACCGAGTTTTGAGAAATGTTTGGAAGAGGAAGATTTTCGCTTGTACTCTGTGGGTGTGGGTGTGGTGTGTGTGTGTGTGTGGCGTGTGCGTGTTGCTCTCTCTGCGTGTAAATATATGTGTGTATATATATTCCTACAATAATATAAGAGTCTTAAATTTATGATTCTGATTGTAAACTCATTTTCCTTCCTAAGGCAATAAATGAGGGATTTCTGTCGAAGGACCCTTAATTGAAAGGATTGATATGGAAACTAAAGATAAGCGAGAATAAGTTAAAGGGTAATTATATTGCCACCACAGTTTTTCTTTGTTGTACCATATTTTAACTAGTATACCAAGGGTGGGCAAAAAACCCACGAAAAGACGACCCGAGTCGGTTGGTCGCTTTGGGCCCGTTGGTCGGTTTATAAAAAAAAAAAAAATTCTTCAAATGGGCCCAAATCGAAAACCCGAACCGACCCAAGTAGGTTCGGGTCGGTTTGGGCCCCGTTTTCAAATTTTTTGTGGTTAAATAAACCGATTTTTGGTTCGGTTCGGGTCGTAGGCCGAAACCGACCCAACGACCCACGCCCACCTCTAAGTATATCGCTTTTCTTTACGGAGGAATCGTAGTAGAAGATTTTAATGAGTTGAAGAGTTGAGAAGAATGAGAGAGAGAGAGAGTTTTGTTTGAGGGGAGTTTGATTTTGATGAATATGGAAAAATTGAGGAATTGAGAGAGAGTGAAGGATTTTGATTTGAGAGGATGAAGACGTAGTGACGGACAAAGAAATATTTTTTTGTGCTTGTAGTGGAGTAAACCTCCTACGGTCTGTGATTAATTTTAAGGTCCTCAATTTTTGCTTATTGTAATATTTATGTCCCTAACCATTTTTTCATGAAATTCTTATCTTTAACCTTGTAATTAATTAGCACATCTCGTCATTAATGATGATTTTTGTTAAAATATTCTATTTTGCGTGCTTAGAAATGAGATGAAAATATTTTGTCACACTTTTATATTTATTTATTTATTTTTAAATATATATGATGGGCAAATAAGTAGTTTTACTCCTTACAAACAGACTTAGTTTTACTCCTTACAAACAGACTTTTTGGACATGAACTTTTATTAAAGATGAGATGCGCTAATTAATGGAAGATTGAGGATAAAAAAACGACAAAAAAAAGTTGATGACATAAGTGCTAGAATGAATAAAAATTGATGACCTTAAATACAATTAAAATGTGGTGCAACAAATAAATTTTTTAGTGTGTATATAATTACTCTAAATTAAATATTATTAACTAGTACAATACCAAAAAAAAAAAAAATTATTGGATCCAATATTTGTCAATTAAGGGTGTGTTTGATTGCAAGCAAGAAATTTGGGTGGAAAGAAAATGAATTTCATTGAATTGAATTGCCAAGAAATTATTAATTGAAAAATAAAACAAATTTTGTATAAAAATAAAACCTCCTCCCCCAACCCCCAAAAAATATTTTCCTTGAAAAGAAGGAAAATGCGCCAAAACAAGGAAAATAAGAAAATGTTTTACATAAAAAAAAAAAAATTACAATCAAACACACTCTGGAAAATAGATGGGAAAATATTTTTTTCATGGAAAATCTTGTCCAATCAAACATATCAATTGAAAAATTTGTGAAAAAAATATTTTTTCCATGAAAAATCTTGTGCAATCAAACACCGCCACCAAATTCTATTTCTCTTCTAAAACTTTGGTGCAAGGCCTAATTTGCTCTTTAATGTGTGGACCGTCCCATATTGAACTGGGACAACTGGTCCATTTCCCATCTCTTGTTGGAGTTCTAAACTTTTAAAAAAAGTGCAAATATGTCTTGAACATTTAATTTTTGGCACCACCATTTCAAATCTTTGGATAAATATGTAGACTTTTAGATGAAAACCGTTTGAAAGTCCATTAGTTGTGGCATGTGTAGTGCACTTGCTCAATTAGTTGTGGCATGTGTAGTGCACTCGCTCAAAATTTAGAAGGGTATTATTTCTATTAAATAACAATTATAAGCCTGCCAGAAATTATGTCGCCCGATGGTGGACGACTTGTGTGGAAGAAGGTGGTGATGGTAGTTGGGGTGGGGAATAAGTTGGAGGGGCAAGGTTGCAATTTTTTTGTTTTCCTTTTCTTTTTCATTTGAATTTACCTATTTACCCCTAAAAAGTTGACACGTGCCTTGCACATGTGAACTTAACGTCTTGGACGGAATCAGTTCAGCAGGACTAGGTTTGCTGTTAAAACGAAAGGTCGAGGATGACAATGACAAGATTTGAAGGTTTAGTGTCCAAGTTCACTTTGTAAAGGTTGGGCATCCCACTGCAATTTTCCCCAAATATATGCTCAGTGAAAAATCAGCCCAATAGCCATGTTAGTAACGTCTTAATCCAAGGCAGGCTTGATGAATATCTGAACCTGACCCATTTATAATCAAGGCTCACTATTAGCCCACTTTCCAATAAATAATCCAATTTCTTTTGCAAATTAAGCTAAGTGCAAATTAGGCCCCTTACTTTATTTTTCAAAAAATTGAAAAATACGGTTATTTTTAAAAATTTGAAAAGTGGACTTCTTTAATATATCGAATGGAGGGTAAAATGGAAAATTATTACTACGATTGCTTAAACCCTTCCTCACGTTTTTTTCTCTGCGATTTACGGCGAAATTCCTCAAATTCACTCACTAATTCATAGTTTTCATTCGTTTCTTCTATATTTTAACACTATATTGTTCAACATGGTTGGAGAAGGCGAAATCATTGTTGCGAGAATCTTCGAGGATGAAGAGAAAGTGCGATTCGTGGAAGGATCTTCAAAAAGATGAAAAATATTGTTAGTTTATTACATATTTCTATATTTTTTTCGATTGCTTTGTTAATTCAATTTATGTTTTCCATTATTATTCAATTTATGATAATGCCTTTAGGAAAATCGGTGACAATGGTTGATGATTGAAATTTTTACATTTTGAGGATTTTGTTACGTGAAATTGCATATACTGTTTTCAATGATTAAGCGGTTGATGGTGCGTTTAGGAATCCAATAACACATTGAAACCATTGCCAAATCAATGATATACCAAATGCAATAAGTTTGATATGTCCCTTCTCGTTTGATATGTTAGTTCATATTCCAAATGCAATAAGTTTAAACATGCAAACTAAAAATTAATGCTATAAGTTTGAACATCCAACTAACATATGATTTTTGAACATTCCACTATTTTTAAGATTTATATCACTTTTAAAGAGATCCATGTCACTTTTTGAAGATGTTTGTCACTTTTTGGTGATATTTGTCACTTTTACTTAAAAAGTGACAGAAGATGTCACTTTTATGTAATAAATAAATACAATAAGTATGAATATCCAAACTAAGAAATAGATTGTATGATCATTGTTTTTTGAGATTTATGTCACTTTTAAAGAGATCTACGTCACTTTTAAGAGATATTTGTCAATTTTTACTTATATAGGTACAATAATTTTGAATGTGCAAACTAGTAAATAGACTTTATGATCACTTTTGTTGTATATATATGTCACTTTTAAAGAGATTTACTGTCACATTTTTAGAATATATCATTTTGAAGAGATGTATGCCACTTTTTGAAGATGTTTGTCACTTTTTACTTCAAAAGTGACATGGTGGTATCACTTTTAAGTAAAAAAGTGACGGATCATGTTTCTTTTATGTAATATATAAAACCAATGAGTATGATCATCCAAACTAACAAATAGATTGTAAGGTCACTGTGTTTTTGAGATGTATGTCACTTTTAAATAGAGCTACTGTCACATTTTTAGACATATATCGGTTTTTGAAGATGTTTGTCACTTTTTTTTGGACATGTATGTCACTTTTACTTAAAAGTGTGAGCATGTCACTTTTTAAGTAAAAAGTGACGAGAGCATGTCACTTTTATGTAATATATAAATACAATAAGTATGAACATCCCAACTAACAAATAGATTGTATGATCACTTGCTTTTTTTTGAGATGTATGTCACTTTTAAATAGAGCTCATTGTCACATTTTTAGACATATATCGGTTTTGAAGATGTTTGTCACTTTTTGGACATGTATGTCACTTTTACTTAAAAGTGACAGAGCATGTCACTTTTAAGTAAAAAGTGACGTGAGCATGTTTCTTTTATGTAATATATAAAACCAATGAGTATGATCATCCAAACTAACAAATAGATTGTAAGGTCTTTGTATTTTTTTGAGATGTATGTCACTTTTAAATAGAGCTCTTGTCACATTTTTAGACATATATCAGTTTTGAAGATGTTTGTCACTTTTTGGACATGTATGTCACTTTTTACTTAAAAAGTGTGAGCATGTCACTTTTAAGTAAAAAGTGACAGAGCATGTCACTTTTATGTAATATATAAAACCAATGAGTATGATCATCCAAACTAACAAATAGATTGTAAGGTCACTTTGTGTTTTTGAGATGTATGTCACTTTTAAATAGAGCTCTTGTCACATTTTTAGACATATATCGGTTTTTTGAAGATGTTTGTCACTTTTTGGACATGTATGTCACTTTTTACTTAAAAAGTGACAGAGCATGTCACTTTTATGTAATATATAAATACAATAAGTATGAACATCCCAACTAACAAATAGATTGTATGATCACTATTTTTTGAGATGTATGTCACTTTTAAATAGAGCTACTGTCACATTTTTAGACATATATCAGTTTTTGAAGATGTTTGTCACTTTTTGGACATGTATGTCACTTTTTACTTAAAAAGTGACAGAGCATGTCACTTTTTAAGTAAAAAGTGACAGAGCATGTCACTTTTATGTAATATATAAATACAATAAGTATGAACATCCCAACTAACAAATATATTGTATGATCACTTTGTTTTTTTTGAGATGTATGTCACTTTTAAATAGAGCTCTTGTCACATTTTAGACATATATCGGTTTTTGAAGATGTTTGTCACTTTTTGGACATGTATGTCACTTTTACTTAAAAGTGATGAGAGCATCACTTTTTAAGTAAAAAGTGATGAGCATGTCACTTGTTGAATATGTTTCTCACTTTTATTTAATATATGTTCATTCTATTTATATGTCACTTATATAGTAACTAGCCATCTTTGTTATTTATTTTTGTAGACTGGGAGCTATTGATTCCTCGGACCTATTGGTTTCTGGGAAAGTCACATTCTACTCTCCCATGTAGTCATCAAAACTTTAAACAACAAGCTTACGAAACACAAAAGCAAATGTTTAAGGAAACTCGCTTTGGACCGTATCTTGATTTAAAAGAAAGCGGTTATTGTGCTCGATTGATTCACCGGTTGTTATTAAAGCGGGGTGAAGCAACCAAATGTAAATGAATTATGGTTCAACATCGATGGCAAAGTGGTGATTTTCTATTGAAGAATTTTGTCTAATGTCTGGACTTCGGTGCGTGGGTAATGGTGATTTTACCAAGTACAGAATGCGTAGTAGTACGATTAAGGACAAGTATTTCAAGAAATATGATAACATTTCAACAGAGTGTGTTGAAAATGTATTTAAAGAGTTGCCATCTGATACTGTTGACAAGGACATGGTGGATGTTGGTATTATATATCTTATTTCATCATTCTTATTTGCCACATCATACCATAAAAGTGTTGATGATTCAATATTTGTACTTGTTGAATCGGGTGAAATGGAATCTTTTCCATGGGGAAAGGAGTTGTATAGTTTGACGTTAATGTCTCTGAAGGGTGCATTCAGCAAGAGGATCATGAAGTTAGATCCTTCAAAAAAAATTTTGGAGTATAGGCTTAATGGTTTTCTTCTTGCTTTCCAAGTTTGGATATACGAGTCTATTCCTGCAATAGCTGAGAAAAAATTTTGTGTGAAGTACAATCCATCGCTTCCTCGGATCTTGAGCTGGAGTTCTAATGTGCATTTGACATCTTTACAATTGCACAAACGTATTTTTGACTTGATAAAAGTAAGCTCTCTTTATTATTTATGCGATTTTTCTTTACATTTTTCATTACTGTTTGTTATTTTAAATATATGAATATGTGTTTTTGCAGATAGAAGTTAATGATGTTAAGATCACTGATGCAGAGAAGGAAGTGTCATATACTGATGGGTTGTTTGAGAATTTAATATCTCAAGGCGTAACACTAAAGACGATGACAACTCACGAGCATCCTGTTATTCATCGATCAAAGGCGATGATTACATACCGGCGATGATGAGTTCTTCAAAGTTGAAGAAAAAAAGATAGTTGAGTTTTATGAGCATTTATTTACCTTTTTATGCTTTTTATACCTTTTTATTTATTGTTTCTTATGATTATGTGTTTTCTCTCGATTTTTGTATTTTCGGAGACATTACGAATCAAATGAAGTAATATTGAACGTTTAGCGAGATTGAAGTGAAACTTCAATCAAATGAAGAAATTTTGAAACGTTTGGCAGAAATAGAGGCGAAAGTGGAATCACATGATGATATTTTGAAACGGTTGACAGATATAGAGTCGAAAATACAATCAAATGAAGAAATTCAGAATCGACTCGCTGAGCTTGAAATCAAAGTTCAATCGAATATTCAAATTGAAGAGAAAGTAAAACAACTTGAAGAGAAAGTAAAATTGAATGAAGAAATTCTAGAACGGGTGGCAAATGTTGAAAGCAAAGTGAATGACTTGCAAATGTTGAAGGTATGTCACATTTTTTGATCTATGTCACTCTTTGGACACAGTTTGTCACTTTTTGCTAAGAAAGTGACACAGTTTGTCACTTTTTGATAAGAAAGTGACACAGTCTAATAAGAAAGTGACAATGTGTGTCACTTTTTGCTATAAGTGTGTCACTTTTTGCTATGTCACTTTTTACTCTAAGTATGTTACTTTTTACTATGAGTATGTCACTTTTAAGAGATTTATGTCACTTTTTTATATAGATATGTATGATACTTTTTATTTATTCTTATGTCTAGAATGCTGCGGAAAATGTTGCTAATGATACAATGGGCATGAAAAAGAATGCAACTGATGTTCCTAGCTTTTCATTGGGTATTGAGTTTGATTCGACTGGAAAAAGTATTGAGATGCCAGCTGAAACTAATGTGGAAAAGGTATTATTCAATTCCAAATAAATTGTATTTTTAATTTGATATTTAATTTTTGTTATTGTGTACTATATAATGTGACTTATTTATTTTTATTCGAGTCTATTGATGAAGATATAATAAATTTTAATGAAGAGGACCTGGAAGATTGTTGATGATGTCTTTGCATTCATAGTTTAGCCAAAAAAATGCATCAAGATGTATTTTTTCACATTTGATTTTGTATATTTTACTTTGTTAAATCTGTTTTTTGCCTTCGCAAAAGTAGTAATCTTTTATGCGTTTTATTCGATTTGTTGATGTAAATGATGATGATGTTGAATTGAAAGATGAGGATTGGCAAAAAATTGATGAGATTGCAAAGTAAATTGTTTTAGCTAAACATAAACATGAAGAGGCAATTGTTTGTTTGATTATTTTCATTTGAAAGACTTATTTTTGTGTGTTCGCACAATATAACTTGACACTTTTTAATTATTTTGCGACATTTTAGACGGATGATGAAGTCACTCCGGATGCGCCCCTGAAGAGGCAAAAGAAACCTGCCGCACTTCTTCAGTCCCCATGGGTAAATCAATATGATTCTACGGTGGGTACTTCTACGGTGGGTACTTCTACAGCGGGAACTTCTACTGCAAAGCGTGTGGTGAAGGGTACATTCGCATTCAAAGTTGGGTTGTGCCCCCCATTTGCTCCAGATGTGGAAGCATTCGAGAGTTGGTACAAGGAAGGGTTGGTGACGAAAAACAAGTAAGTATGTGACATAATGTCACTTTTTAATACGAAAGTGACACATTATTTTTATCCAAATGTTTTTGTGTAAAAATTAAATCAACCATAGAAAAGATTTGTTATTCAAATGTGTTTGTGTAACTTGCATACATTGTTCTGTCACTTTTGAGCAAAAAGTGACAGAGCATGTCACTTTTTAGGCAAAAAGTGACAGAATATGTCACTTTTCAATCCCAAGTCATAATTCATATTCAAGATAAAAATTTGATGCATTAATGGTTGTTGATGCTTAATAATTCATGTCACTGTAAATCCTGCATTCAAATCAACCACATAGATGATTTTGATTCAAATTTCTTTCTCTAACTTGTGTACATTGTTCTTGTCACTTTTTGAGCAATAAGTGACAGACCATGTCACTTTTTAGACAAAAAGTGACAGACCATGTCACTTTTAAAATAAAAAGTGACATAGCATGTCACTTTTCTATCCACAAGCCTCAATTTATATTCAAGACAAAATAACGATACATTAATGTTTGTCTAAGGTTCATACAATGTTCTCATCATTTTTAAGCAACAAGTGACATAGCATGTCACTTTTTAAGCAAAAAGTGATGAGCATGTCACTTTTCTAACTTCAAGCCTCAATTCATATTCAAGGGAAAATAACGATACATTAATGTTTGATCATGCTCAATAATTCATGTCACTCCATGATGCAGAACAAATAACAAGTTAGACCTTGCATTTAAATCAACCATAGAGAAGATTTGTTATTCAAATGTGTTTGAGTAACTTATATACATTATTACATCATTTATGAGCAAAAGTGACAGAGCTTGTCACTTTTAAGCAAAAAGTGACAGAGTATGTCACTTTTCAATCCCCAAGCCACAATTCATATTCAATATCAAAAATTAATGCATTAATGATTGTTCATGCTCAATAATTCATGTTACTATATAATGCACAACAAATATCAAGTTAAATCCTGTATTCAAATCAACCACATAGATGATTTTGATTCAAATTTATTTCTCTAACTTATATATATTGTCCTGTCACTTTTTGAGCAATAAGTGATGCACAAGTCATATTTTAGACAAAAAGTGACATGGCATGTCACTTTTCTATCCCCAAGTCTCAATTCATATTCAAAACAAAATAATGATACATTAATATTTGGCTAACATTGTTCATCACACTTTTTGAGCAAAAAGTGACGAGACTATATCACTTTTTAAACAAAAAGTGACATAGCATGTCACTTTTCTAACTCCAAGCCTCAATTCATATTCAAGACAAAAAAACGATACATTAATGTTTGATCATGCTCAATAATTCATGTCACTTCATAATACACAACAAATATTAAGTTAGACTTGCATTTAAATCAACCGCATAGATGATTATGATTCAAAGCAAAAAGTGACAGACCATGTCACTTTTTAAACAAAAAGTGACATAGCATGTCACTTTTTAGACAAAAAGTGACATGGCATGTCACTTTTCTATCCCCAAGTCTCAATTCATATTCAAGACAAAATAACGATACATTAATATTTGGCTAACATTGTTCTCACTTCACTTTTGAGCAAAAAGTGATGACTATGTCACTTTTTAAACAAAAAGTGACATAGCATGTCACTTTTCTAACTCCAAGCCTCAATTCATATTCAAGACAAAAAAAACGATACATTAATGTTTGATCATGCTCAATAATTCATGTCACTTCATAATACACAACAAATATTAAGTTAGACTTGCATTTAAATCAACCGCATAGATGATTATGATTCAAAGCAAAAGTGAGACCATGTCACTTTTTAAACAAAAAGTGACATAGCATGTCACTTTTTAGACAAAAAGTGACATGGCATGTCACTTTTCTATCCCCAAGTCTCAATTCATATTCAAGACAAAATAACGATACATTAATATTTGGCTAACATTGTTACATCACTTTTTGAGCAAAAAGTGACGGACTATGTCACTTTTTAAACAAAAAGTGACATAGCATGTCACTTTTCTAACTCCAAGCCTCAATTCATATTCAAGACAAAAAACGATACATTAATGTTTGATCATGCTCAATAATTCATGTCACTTCATAATACATAACAAATATTAAGTTAGACTTGCATTTAAATCAACCGCATAGATGATTATGATTCAAAGCAAAAAGTGATGAGACCATGTCACTTTTTAAACAAAAAGTGACATAGCATGTCACTTTTTAGACAAAAAGTGACATGGCATGTCACTTTTCTATCCCCAAGTCTCAATTCATATTCAAGACAAAATAACGATACATTAATATTTGGCTAACATTGTTACATCACTTTTTGAGCAAAAAGTGACGGACTATGTCACTTTTTAAACAAAAAGTGACATAGCATGTCACTTTTCTAACTCCAAGCCTCAATTCATATTCAAGACAAAAAATCGATACATTAATGTTTGATCATGCTCAATAATTCATGTCACTTCATAATACACAACAAATATTAAGTTAGACTTGCATTTAAATCAACCGCATAGATGATTATGATTCAAAGCAAAAAGTGACAGACCATGTCACTTTTTAAACAAAAAGTGACATAGCATGTCACTTTTCTAACTCCAAGCCTCAATTCATATTCAAGACAAAAAAAAGATACATTAATGTTTCATCATGCTCAATAATTCATGTCACTTCATAATACACAACAAATATTAAGTTAGATCTTGCATTTAAATCAACCGCATAGATGATTATGATTCAAATTTGCTTGTCTAAGTTCCATACATTGTTCATCACTTTTTGAACAAAAGTGATGAGACATGTCACTTTTTAGACAAAAAGTGACATAGCATGTCACTTTTAGGAAAAAAAGTGAGCGTGTCACTTTTTCTATCGAAGCCTCAATTCATGGTATCACCGCATGTTACGTAATTTGTACCAGTGTAATTGTATGTGACATTTCTTTTTTTGTAATGCGAGTTAATCATTTCAATGATGAGAATGTTAAGATTAGCCCTAGCTTCTACTTCAAATGATGTTTCAATCTCTTCTAAAGCTGTGGTGGTATGAATTAGTGACAAGCAATGAGGCTTTGGATGACTGAGAAGTTTTTGTTTCTTAGTTGTTTGGTTTAAGATTTATGTATAAAATTTATTAATACATTGTCGATTCTTTTTTATACACTTGTTTTGTAGCATATGGATGTGTGTTTTTATTATTTGCGAAAGATGTTGAGGTATGAGCAGTGGTATAAAATTCAATGGTACAACAACGGACTTTGCCTTTGTGACCCAAGTTAGGGGTTGTATGATGATTTTGAAGGATCCGATAGTCCTTGTTCAAAGAAACTTCTCTCCGTCGTATCCAATTGGATTGTACATGCCTTGCAACACCGGTTGGCGAGAAGTTGACCATGTCCTTATGCCTTTGAGGATGTATAACTCGGCTCATTGGCTTCTATGTCATTTTGACATCAAGGAGATGTGCTTGAATATTTATAATTCCTACACTAAGGTGGTCAAGAAGTCTGTTGTACTTGAAGTCGTTAAACCATTTTCGGTTATTATTCCTCATCTTTTGTATAACACGGATTCTTGACGACGGCAAAAAATATTCTGAACAAGAGGCGCTAAAACCACTTGGTGTAAAGTTGGTTCCAAAACTACCACAAAGAAAAGAACGAGTTAGTTTGCTTTTTAAAAGTTTGAATTTTTATATGTTGAATAGATAGAAATGTATGGTTTGCCTTTAATTATTGGTTAATGTTTCATTTTGTTCTTTGCAGTGGTGATTGTGGAATCTATGTGATTAAATATGCTGAGTATTTAATCAATGGAATGTTGAATGAGATGCCAAAGACATTCAATATTGCACAGGTTCGGAAATACTTGGCCACTCAATTGTACGTGTATGCGAAGAAGAAGCAAGTGGAGAATTATGATACTGATAATGATTGGGTGGGAAAGGATATTTGACAACACAGAGAAGGCTGCAATTTTTTTGTAAATAATATTTTTGTAGTAGGAGTACATATGACATGTAAATGTAGTGTATATGGTGAATGTAGTTTCATGTAAATGAGATTAACAATGTAAGTTTTGAATGTTTCTTTGCAAAAAATGTAAGTACAAAATATTTTTTTATACAGGTGACATGCTATTCGTGTTGACAGCTAAGTTATGGGTTTTAATAACGAACGGGTGACATAGTAGGTCACTTTTCGTTGTAAAAGTGACATGGTGTGTCACTTTTTATTATAAAAGTGACAGCGTGTGTCACTTTTTGTTCTAAAAGTGACATAGTGTGTCACTTTTTGTTCTAAAATTATGGAAATTATGTACACACTTAGACGACCATGTGATGGAGTGAATGGTTTGAATGCGGATAAACAAACTAATTGCGCAAAGAAGAAGCGACCAACTTATGTAATTGAGATTCAAATTTGTAATAGAAGATAGTATTTATTTATTGATTCAGTGATTGGAACATGTACAGAACAATGTAAAGTGTTAGTGGTTTTAATAACGAACAAAAAGTGACATAGTGTGTCACTTTTAGAACAAAAAGTGACATAGTGTGTCACTTTTAGAACAAAAAGTGACATAGTGTGTCACTTTTTATTCTTAAATTATAAAAGTGACCATGTGTGTCACTTTTTATTCTTAAATTATGGAAATTATGTATACACTTTGACAGCCATGTTAGTGGTTTTAATAACTAACAAACAACATAGTGTGTCACTTTTAGAACAAAAAGTGACATAGTGTGTCACTTTTCATTATAAAAGTGACAGTGTGAGTCATTTTTTGTTCTAAAAGTGACATAGTTTGTCACTTTTTGTTCTTAAATTATAGAAATTATGTATACACTTTGACAGCCATGTTAGTGGTTTTAATAACGAATAAATAACATAGTGTGTCACTTTTAGAACAAAAAGTGACATAGTGTGTCACTTTTCATTATAAAAGTGACAATGTAAGGCCACTTTTTGTTCTAACGAACAAATATAAAGCGTCACACTAATTTGAAAAGGAAAACTAATATGCAAAGTGACACAAATGTCACTTTTTTGTTCAAAAAGTGACATAGTGTGTCACTTTTGTTCTAAAAGTTACAATTTCGGTATTGATGAAATTCCTTTAATAGTTGAACTATCATGTATACAATTTAGTGTTAAATGATAAGTTTTACATTCCACTATAATGTCATGACCTATAAAAAGCAAACCACATGAATGTTAACACTATTTTGAATAGAAAACCCAATAAGAATGAATAAGTGATACTTTTCCAAATAAAAATAAAAACTTATAAATCTTGTAACTTTCTTTTCTTTTGTGGCTTCTTCTTCAAAGGTCTTGCGGAGTTTGACACGATCTTGATTGTGGCCATACTTTCCACATCTACCACATTTTGTACTTTGCTTTTTTTTTCTCCTTTTGATGGTATTCTTTTCTCTTTAGGTCGTCCAGATTTTCTTTTTGGATCAGGAGCCAAGACTATTCTTGCTTTTACATCATCTGGTATATTCCAATCATTGCGATCTCCAAGTGGGTAAACTGTACCACTGTATGTTTGGACGTACATCTCTGTTGTGTAATATTTTGAACAATAGAAATATGAATCTTCCTTTATCTTTGCAATAACTGCCAATGCGTGTGCACATGGGATTTTGTCCACTTGGAATTGATTGCATGTACATGTCTTTTCTTCAATATTCACCACATATGAGGCACAAATATCATTGACTTGGTATATTATTGAACTTGAAGCCGATGCCTGTGGAAATAATGTAAGAAAATAATGTATTAATAAACTACAACAATTAAATCATGCTTTTCATAACATTTAACTCCAACTTCTTGAAAAATTGCACACTATGTCACTTTTTACTCGTAAAGTGACACACTCATCACTTTTATTCGTAAAGTGACAACCTATGTCACTTTTTTTAGATAAGCATATTTTCATCACAATAACAATAAGATATAATAAGATTTCAAACTCATAAACCTTCTAATCGATATTTAATTATAAATAGAGCCATAGACGATATGAAATCCAAGTCATGCCACTTTATACTAAGAAAGTGGACGACTCTGTCACTTTTTATTTCAAAAAGTGACAACCTATGTCACTTTTTTGGATAAGCATATTTTCATTAAAATAACAATCAGATATAATAAGATTTCAAAATCATAAACCTTCTACTGATATGTAATTATAATTAGAGCCATAGACGATATGAAATCCAAGTCATGCCACTCTATAGTAAGAAAGTGACACACTATGTCACTTTTTACTCAGAAAGTGACACACTCTGTCACTTTTTAAAAACACACTATATCCTTTGTTGGTAAGTGACATGCTCTGTCACTTTTTAGGCAAAAAGTGACATAGCATGTCACTTTTCTATCCCCCAAGCCTCAATTCATTTTGAAAGCAAAATAACGATACATTAATGTTTGACCATGCTCAATAATTGATGTCAGTTCATAATGCACAACAAAATCAAGTTAAATCTTGCATTTAAATAAACCACATAGATGATTTTTTATTCAAATTAGTTTCTCTATCTTGCAAACATTGTTCGTCATTACTTTTTGAGCAAAAAGTGACGAGAGCATGTCACTTTTTTGCCTAAAAAGTGACATAGCATGTCACTTTTCTATCCCCAAGCCTCAATTCATTTTCAAAGTTAAATCATGCATTTAAATCAACCACATATATGATTTTGATTCAAATTTATTTCTCTATCTTGTAAACATTGTTTTGTCACTTTTTGAGAAAAAGTGACATGCTCAATCACTTTTAGGCAAAAAGTGACATAGCATGTTACTTTTCTATCCCCAAGCCTCAATTCATTTTTAAAGCAAAATAACGATACATTAATGTTTGACCATGCTCAATAATTGATGTCACTTCATAATGCACAACAAAATCAAGTTAAATCTTGCATTTAAATAAACCACATAGATGATTTTTTATTCAAATTAGTTTCTCTATCTTGCAAACATTGTTTTGTCACTTTTTGAGCAAAAAGTGACATGCTCTGTCACTTTTTAGGCAAAAAGTGACAACCTATGTCACTTTTTTAGATAAGCATATTTTCATCACAATAACAATCGGATATAATAAGATTTCAAACTCATAAACCTTCTATCGATATTTAATTATAAATAGAGCCATAGGCGATATGAAATCCAAGTCATGCCACTTTATACTAAGAAAGTGACGACTCTGTCACTTTTTATTCAAAAAGTGACAACCTATGTCACTTTTTTGGATAAGCATATTTTCATTAAAATAACAATCGATATAATAAGATTTCAAAATCATAAACCTTCTAATCGATATGTAATTATAATTAGAGCCATAGACGATATGAAATCCAAGTCATGCCACTCTATAGTAAGAAAGTGACACACTATGTCACTTTTTACTCAGAAAGTGACACACTCTGTCACTTTTTAAAAACACACTATATCCTTTGTTGGTACATGCATGTTTTCATTACAATAACATTCTAGCATATAAATGATATTTAGTTCATACAATTTATAGCCTTTTACCTTCAATTTCTTTGATTCCATGGATTTCTCTCTCAATATTTTTTCTTGTTTGTTTGCAAGTTTTGTGAAGGTTGCCCGCGCATCGTTTAAGTGCTTCACAAACCATTCTTGCAACAAATATCTTAAGGATTCCAATAAAAGTTCTATAGGACAACCTTTTGTTGTTTTTGTTATCGAATTTACTGATTCAACTATATTTGAAGTCATTGTGGAAAACCTGTTATTTGTCATGTATGCCCTTGACCACTTGTGATAACCAATTTCTTCCTGCATAAAGAATAAGCAAAATATTAATCATTTCTTGCATATAATGTTATTATGCATCCAAACTAATAAATATTTTTGAACATACCAGATGTGATCGAATCCCTTTGTGGATTTCATCGAGTTGTTTCATATGGAACTCAAAATCATTTTTCGTGTAGGCTCTAGCAGCTCTATTGAATGGTTGTGTAATGTTCTTTCCATTTCTTTTGCCAAATGTTGACTTTAGATTTTGTAGCAAGTGGTAGGAACATAGACCATGCATTGAATTCTTATACACCTTACGGATTGCATTTTTATGCTTTTATGACCATCCGAGATTATACACAATCCTTCTCGCTCACCATAAGCTTCTTTTAACATAAGTAAGAACCACTCCCATGAATCATTAGTTTCTAAGTCACCAACTCCAAATGCTAATATGAAAATGTTGTTGTTTGCATCTTGTGTACATGCTGTAAATAATGTTCCACCATAATTTCCCTTTAAGAACGTACCATCAATTACTATTATAGGTCTGCAATACTCCCACCCCTGAATAGATGCTCCTAATGCCATGAAGAGGTATTTAAATTTGTTGTTGTCATAAGTCTCAATTCTTGTAATTGATCCAGGATTTGTTTGTTCTATCATGTACAAGTACTTTGGAACATTTTCATAAGACTCTGTTGGATCTCCTCTCACCAATTCCAAAGCTTTCTCCTTAGATCTCCAAGCTTTCTCGTAACTCATCGACACTCCGTATGTATTCATCATGTCACTTATTATGTCTGCAGGAGTGTATGTTGTTTTTGTTGAGACATACTTGTACTTGATGCATTCTCCTACTATTGAGCTTGTTGCTTGACGGTGATCTGCCAAGATGATGTTATTTGAGCATGTGTGATCGTTTCTCATATATCTTATTTTGAACATTTCTGTTCCTCCAAGTCTTGAAGCTCTAAAACTCCATTTGCAATTATCATCTATGCATTTCAGCACATATTCTTTCTTGTCCGACTTACTTACCTTGAACTGAAAGTTTTTATGTATCGCATACACCGAAATACTTTTCTTAACCAATGTCTTGTTCCTAAAAACCTTTTTCTCTGCAATTTCATTCATACTAACAAATGAAATAATTTCACTACCTGTTTCATTACTCATTTCTTCAACCTCCGGTATGCATGAAGAAACATCAACAGCTAAGTCTTCAATACTTGGTAGACTTTGAACTGAGGTTGTTGCCGAACCATGAGTTTGAAAAACTTGTAATTGCATCATGTCATTTTCTTCACCAGTAGCAGCTTCTGAAAGTTGTATGTCTTCAAAACTTTCAATTCTTTGACATAATGAAACCGGTGTGACATCTATGTACAAAGGAAAGCTTGCAAGATGTTTCTCCCTTCTTTTGAGCTCCAAATAAAATGTGAGGGAATTATTGTCTGAAATCTTCATCAGAGGCAGGTTTTTCTTCACCTTATATTGTATTGTTATTGAGTGTGTTGCTGGACTTACGTTTGTAACTGAATATATCATGCTATTGAGTTCGCAGTATGTGCATTCTATTGGAACGACAATTCCAGCCATTTTAAAATTTATATATTGTTTACCTTGTTCCCATTTTCCTCCATAATGGATGAATACATTGATTTTATCCATATCTGCAAAAAAAACACCGATATATGATACATTAATGTTTGATCATCCTCAATAGATGTAAGGTGAAGAAAAACATTGTTCTGTCACTTTTTGAGCAAAAAGTGACAGAGCATGTCACTTTTTAGGCAAAAAGTGACAGAGCATGTCACTTTTTAGGCAAAAAGTGACATAGCATGTCACTTTTCTATCCCCCAAGCCTCAATTCATTTTCAAAGCAAAATAACGATACATTAATATTTGGTCATACTCAATAATTGATGTCAGTTCATAATGCACAACAAAATCAAGTTAAATCTTGCATTTAAATAAACCACATAGATGATTTTTATTCAAATTTGTTTCTCTATCTTGCAAACATTGTTACATCACTTTTTCGCCTAAAAAGTGACATGCTCTCATCACTTTTCTATCCCCCAAGCCTCAATTCATTTTCAAAGTTAAATCATGCATTTAAATCAACCACATATATGATTTTGATTCAAATTTATTTCTCTATCTTGCAAACATTGTTTTGTCAATTTTTGACCAAAAGTGACATGCTGTCACTTTTTAGGCAAAAAGTGACATAGCATGTCACTTTTCTATCCCCAAGCCTCAATTCATTTTTAAAGCAAAATAACGATACATTAATGTTTGACCATGCTCAATAATTGATGCCACTTCATAATGCACAACAAAATCAAGTTAAATCTTGCATTTAAATAAACCACATAGATGATTTTTATTCAAATTAATTTCTCTATCTTGCAAACATTGTTTCATCACTTTTTGAGCAAAAAGTGACAGAGCATGTCACTTTTAGGCAAAAAGTGACATAGCATGTCACTTTTCTATCCCCAAGCCTCAATTCATTTTCAAAGTTAAATCATGCATTTAAATCAACCACATATATGATTTTGATTCAAATTTATTTCTCTATCTTGCAAACATTGTTTTGTCACTTTTTGAGCAAAAAGTGACATGCTCTGTCACTTTTAGGCAAAAAGTGACATAGCATGTCACTTTTCTATCCCCAAGCCTCAATTCATTTTGAAAGAAAAATAACGATACATTAATGTTTGACCATGCTCAATAATTGATGTCGGGTTCATAATGCACAACAAAATCAAGTTAAATCTTGCATTTAAATAAACCACATAGATGATTTTTTATTCAAATTAGTTTCTCTATCTTGCAAACATTGTTCTCGTCATTTTTTGAGCAAAAAGTGACAGAGCATGTCACTTTTTTGCCTCAAAAAGTGACATAGCATGTCACTTTTCTATCCCCAAGCCTCAATTCATTTTCAAAGTTAAATCATGCATTTAAATCAACCACATATATGATTTTGATTCAAATTTATTTCTCTATCTTGCAAACATTGTTTTGTCACTTTTTGAGCAAAAGTGACATGCTCTGTCACTTTTTAGGCAAAAAGTGACATAGCATGTCACTTTTCTATCCCCAAGCCTCAATTCATTTTTAAAGCAAAATAACGATACATTAATGTTTGACCATGCTCAATAATTGATGTCACTTCATAATGCACAACAAAATCAAGTTAAATCTTGCATTTAAATAAACTACATAGATGATTTTTATTCAAATTAGTTTCTCTATCTTGCAAACATTGTTACGTGTCACTTTTTGAGCAAAAAGTGACAGAGCATGTCACTTTTTGCTCAAAAAGTGACATAGCATGTCACTTTTCTATCCCCAAGCCTCAATTCATTTTCAAAGTTAAATCATGCATTTAAATCAACCACATATATGATTTTGATTCAAATTTATTTCTCTATCTTATAAACATTGTTTTGTCACTTTTTGAGCAAAAAGTGACATGCTCATCACTTTTAGGCAAAAGTGACATAGCATGTCACTTTTCTATCCCCAAGCCTCAATTCATTTTTAAAGCAAAATAACAATACATTAATGTTTGACCATGCTCAATAATTGATGTCACTTCATAATGCACAACAAAATCAAGTTAAATCTTGCATTTAAATAAACAACATAGATGATTTTTTATTCAAATTAGTTTCTCTATCTTGCAAACATTGTTTTGTCACTTTTTGAGCAAAAAGTGACATGCTCTGTCACTTTTTATGCAAAAAGTGACATAGCATGTCACTTTTCTATCCCCCAAGCCTCAATTCATTTTTAAAGCAAAATAACGATACATTAATGTTTGACCATGCTCAATAATTGATGCCACTTCATAATGCACAACAAAATCAAGTTAAATCTTGCATTTAAATAAACCACATAGATGATTTTTATTCAAATTAGTTTCTCTATCTTGCAAACATTGTTCTCACACTTTTTGAGCAAAAGTGACAGAGCATGTCACTTTTTTAGGCAAAAAGTGACATAGCATGTCACTTTTCTATCCCAAGCCTCAATTCATTTTCAAAGTTAAATCATGCATTTAAATCAACCACATATATGATTTTGATTCAAATTTATTTTCTATCTTGCAAACATTGTTTTGTCACTTTTGAGCAAAAAGTGACATGCTCTGTCACTTTTAGGCAAAAAGTGACATAGCATGTCACTTTTCTATCCCCAAGCCTCAATTCATTTTTAAAGCAAAATAACGATACATTAATGTTTGACCATGCTCAATAATTGATGCCACTTCATAATGCACAACAAAATCAAGTTAAATCTTGTATTTAAATAAACCACATAGATGATTTTTATTCAAATTAGTTTCTCTATCTTGCAAACATTGTTTTGTCACTTTTTGAGCAAAAAGTGACATGCTCATCACTTTTAGGCAAAAGTGACATAGCATGTCACTTTTCCATCCCCCAAGCCTCAATTCATCTTCAAAGCAAAATAACGATACATTAATGTTTGACCATGCTCAATAATTGATGTCACTTCATAATGCACAACAAATATGAAGTTAAATCATGCATTTAAATCAACTACATATATGATTTTGATTCAAATTTATTTCTCTATCTTGCAAACATTGTTTTGTCACTTTTTGAGCAAAAAGTGACAGACCATGTCACTTTTGAGTTTCTTGCATTTAAATAAACCACGGAGATGATTATGATTCAAATATGTTCGTATAACTTGCATATAATGTTACATCATTTTTAAGCAAAAAGTGACAGAGCATGTCACTTTTTGAACAAAAAGCCATATTCTTATTAACATTTTTACAAACACATTGTATGCACCCCTGCATTAGCAAATATGTTTACAAACACATTGGTAACTGATATTCTTATTGACATTTTTACAAACACATTGGTAACTGATAATAGCAAATATGTTTAGAAGACTTTACTCAATACTAATGATTTATAACGAAGTGAATAAAGAAGGATTTGTCTACATTGAAATCGGAATATGATATAATTTAAATCAAAATCATTTGTTTGCATTTACTAAGCATGTTATTGAATATCTCCAATCAAAATTCAGAAAGTTATCTAATTCAAATAGAAAGTATGGAGAAGAAGTAAAATCAACAAATTACCTGAGATTTTTGAATTTGAATTCTGATTTTGTGTTGAATTGGAGAAGAAACAACGAGAAATCCTTAATAATGAGATCGGTTTTGAATTTTAATTCTGATAACGTGAAAGAGATCGGTTTTATTATGAATTTTGGTTTGTAGAGAATTTGGATATGTTTTGTGGTTGATTATGGAATGGAATTGGAATTGGAAATAATATTTACCGTATTAGTTACTGTTATAATTATTTAGGATGATTTTCCAAAAAACACTCAATTTTATGGGTATTTGTGTAATTTCCCCTTTTTTAAGTGATTGACTTCTATAAATTTTGTTAACATTTATTGACATTTATAGATTTTAATAGACTTCTATAAATTTTTATATATTTTTATTTTAGAAGACTTTCATATATTTTTATGAACTTTTATAGACTTTTTTTTTTTAATTAAATCTTGAATATAAAAAGATAAATAGATAATGTCCCAAAATTAAAAATAATTTATCACATGAAAAAAAAAATCAATAATTTATTTAATTACATTAATATTATTAAATTCTTAAAAAAATGAATTTAAATATTATATTTTTACTGCAAAAATTATAAAAATATTCTACGTCAAAAATCAATGCCATAAATTGTTAGCTCATTCTCTTTTATTTTAGGGTAAAATCGTGAACTTTCAAATGATTTATGGACAAAAAAAAATGGAGTGCGACTATTTTTAAAAATATTTTTCAACAAATGAATAAAGAGAAAATATTAATTTTTTTTTATAAAAATATTGATAATTAGTCATGACTTAAGAGGGTGTATTCAATTAAGAATTGATAAGACTTTTAAAGATTTTTATGGAGTTTAAAAGTTTATGTGTATTCAATTTAGACTTTTTAAATTCCATAAAAGTCTTGGAGTATTCAATATAAATTTGTAAAGATTTTTAAAAGTCTTATAAAATCATGTGATATTCAATTCAGACATTTTAAAATCCTACGAAATTCAAGAGTATTCAAAATGTCGATGATTTTTAATGACTTTATAGATCATTTTATATGTACAAACTTTAAAGCACAATATATAAATAAACGATATCACAATTTTTCTCCCATTCACCCATAAGATTTTGAAAGACTTTAGGGATTTTTTTTTATTCCCTTATTTTTTTTTTCTGTATACAACATTTCTCTTTTTTTTTTTTTTTCCTTCAACAAATTGTGGAGTCAATATTAATATTTTTCTCTTTCTTCAATGTCATTTTTTTCTCCCTTCAATATATTATCCTAACTATTTTTTTTTCTCCTTTTCTTTCTAACTATTTTTTTTCCTTTTCTTTCTTTTTCCTTCTACAAATCCTATAACCATGATTAATTACTAATATTTTTATCTCTAGTCGATTTGATTTTTCTTTTCTTTTCAATATTCTCCTAACCATTTTTTCATTTTCTTCTTTTTCCTTCTATGAACTTTTAGAGACAATGTAATTTTTTCTTCAATAATCCCATAACTATTTTTTTCTCCCTTTTTTCATCGTTTTTTCATTTTTCATTAAAAACAAGATAAATTTATAATTAAATTCTTATATAATTGTTGATCATATATACAAAGTTTATAGTTTTACCCAAAAGAAAAAATAGAGCGAGTTAATAATTTATATCATTAACTTTTGACGTAGTTACTTGCAACAATTAAATAGAACATTTTTTTTATGAATTTAATAATATTAATACAATTAAATAAATTATTGCTAGACTTTCTCCTGCGACATTTTTTTTAATTGTGGGTTATTAAATTTTTATATTCAAAATTTTTAATTAAAAAAAAGTCTATAAATGTCCATAAAAGTCTGTGAAAGTCTAGGAAATCTTTCAAAATGAAATCTATACAAATCCATAAAAATGTGTAGGAGTCTATTAAAATCTATAAAAATCAATAAAAGTTAATGAAATCCATCAAAGTCAGTCACTTGAAAAATGTCAATCAAAGTCTTTAAAAGTGTATATTGAAGAGAGAAAAAATACATTGAACAAAGAAAAATATTCATCTTTTTTTTTTTTTTTTCTAAAATAAATGTTGACAATTAATATTGACTCTAGCGTTAGTAGAAAGAAAAAGAAAAGAGAAATTTTGCATAAAGGAAAAAAAAATATAGAGTGAAAGATTTTTTTTACCGAAAGTCTTTTAAAGTATGAATGAGAGATAAATTATGATATTTTTTTATTTTTATAATTTGTGCTTTTACAGTTAGTACATATTATTTTTTATAAAAATGTATTAAAAATTTGTTGATATTTTGAATACTCCTAAATTTCGTAGGATTTTAAAAAGTTTGAATTGAATTTCGTATAACTTTTAAAGACTTTTTGAAAGTTTTAAAAGTGGATATGAAATACTCCAAGATTTCTATAGATTTTAAAAATTTGTTTCAAATACACATAAACTTTTAAATTCTATAAAAGGCTTATAAAATTTTAATTAAATACACTCCTAAGTAAATGTTGAAAAAAGAAGTTGTGTTAATATTTTGGACTTTTGATTTATTTGTTACATACACATGTTAGTCCATATCTGGTAGTGCTTAACTTATAATTTTAATTAGTCAAATTGATCAAACATACTTTTTATCTACACTTTTTTTATTATATGATCTATAACGCATAATCTACTTTTTATTTACACATAAGACTCGGTCCTGTGATTTTTAGGGCCTGAGTCGAATTTCATCCTAATAGGCTCCCTAAATGTAGTATGCATTCAAAACATACAAATTTTTTTTACAAAATTAATTGATAAATTAAAAAAAAAAAACAGCAAATATGTGCCCGAGTAATAAAGATGACCTACATTCGATTTTGGGCCATATTTGTACAATTTTTTTTTCGGGGCCGACTTTAGCATTCACAAATATTTTCTTTATATATAAAAATGAGCCTCCTTCGATTTTGAATCCGAAGTGGTTGCCTCACTCAATTCGACCAAAAATCAAACATGTTCATACATTCTTCCACGTTTTATTATATAAATAATTAAAAAATAATTTCAATACTAACTTACAAACCCAAAATTTTAATTTTGGTCCACCTAACGTTTTGTGGGCGTGGAACCTTTAAGAGAAAAAGAAGCATGTTATAGGTGGGTGAGTCAAAAGATTCAAACAATTAAAAATAATTAATTTTCTTGGGTAAAAAATAATGCAGCTTAACTTTGACTAGAAATACCTTTGGAAAATGCTTTTATATATTCCTCTTCATCTAATACATCTCTATCCAACAAATAATGTGTTAAAAATTATATAATAATTATATTTTTTACGATTTTTGAGTCACATTCAATTAATACAAGGAATTTAAACATGGTCGGTTGGGTGTGCCGAATAATGAATCCATATCCACAATCCTTGTGATTTGTGAATGCAAAAAGTAAAATGATTATATCACATCCAATTTATTTTTGACGTCATGGTTATGATGTAAGCATGTTCTAAATTAGGTAATTTATCCATGTTTCGTTTTAGCAGTGGACAAATTAATTAATTAATTAAGGTTTATGTCCGAATTACCAATAAGCTGCTTATCCTTATAGACTTTTAGTTAAGATCGAGAATTTTCTGGACAATGCTAAACAAAAGGCTTATTTTAACTTTGTCAATTTCTAATGGTAATTTTAAATAGATTTTAAATATTTTGTCTTCTCATGTCCATTTGCGGCCTTATAAGTTAATCATTTTTTTTTTTTTTTTGTAATTTGTAAACAAGAAATATACTAATTTTTTATTTTATTTTTATATTTCTATCTGAATTATATTTAATTTTAATAATTTCTAACCACCAACATGGATCAATCTTGATAGGAATGGCAAAATATCCCGCTTTTGACCCCCTCCGCCTTTGCCTCGTTTCGAATGGGACGGAGATGTGAATCATGGTCTCTATACTGAATCTTTTTATTTTAAATATTTGAAAATTTAAATCGTATTTAAAAAAATAATAAAAATTAAAAATTAATTAAACAAACTCCGTAAATAAAGATTTTGTAAATTTCGCCTCGCTTCTCAAAAATTTCCAACGGGACATAGATAGTAATGGCCGCCACTAGCTCTATTCTGTTGCCATAAACATCAATAATTTAACTAAACAAGAATTCTAAGTTCTACAAGATAACTTTATAAGGCATCGTTCTTTTAAATGTCTACGATTTAGTGGTTGATTAACTCTCTTGCTCGTGAATTAAAGAGTATTTAAGTGAACAACAATATTAAATTTCTCGACTCAAAATTAAAATTGGAAAAATGAAAAGGAAAAGCATCTAACTTGTGAAACTATTTGCTCTATACTTTGACTAGGAATTTACCACTTTTCTTTCATTAGTCAAATCAAAGGACAGCTAATTGGATTCTTCACCGTAAATCAAAAAAGCAAAAGAGAAAAATTAGAGGATATATTCCTAAGTATCTAATATTAAAATAAATCTAAGTCTTATAAAATTTTAAATAAATGCATAATAATCTATCAAATTTCTATTAATTGTTTTTATTTAGTAATTCATTCAAATGTCAAATGCCTAATTAGGATCTATTAGATTGGTTAAGTTCACATTTGTTGTGTGACTTGTGTCATAATTGGGTCTCCCTCTAAAATTTTGTATTTTCAATTTTATTTATTTCTAATATTAATAAATACTTCACACGGTTATTTAAGTAAAAAAAAAATTATGTATTATGCATTGGTCGGTTTGGTTGTCACCTTATTCACACACACAAACATATATAAGAAAAAGTGCACTTGAAAGCATCTGTCGGTAAATCAAGATTGGACGAAGACTTCAAAGTCAAACTTGGTATCAATTCGCTGTATCATTTCACAAGTCTCATGAGTCATGAGACGAGGAGTACTGTAACGATAGAGTCCTAATATTTATAAAGGCTAAAGCACTACCTGACATGCATATACGTACTAGGCCTAACCCTGCTTCTTCTATATCTAGCAATGGAGGACGCCAAAGAAATATATGGGAACTACATCACAGCTCAGAAAGAAGAAGAGATAAGTATAAGAAAAGGTTTATGGTCTAGCGATGAAGACTCAAAACTCATTAATTATATTGCCATCCATGGCGATGGACAATGGGAAGCCCTCGCCCGTGATGCAGGTAATTACTAATCATCATCCAGTCTAGTCCTCGTCCCTTGCACGTTCTTCCAAAACTTATAACTTTCATGAAATAACTAATATTTATGTTATACTTTTTGCCATTGATTAAGGGTTGAGGCGTACTGGTAAGAGCTGCAGATTGAGATGGTTGAACTACTTGAATCCAAATGTTCGACGAGGAAACATCACTCCTCAAGAACAACTTCGCATTATAGAGCTACACTTGCAATATGGAAATCGGTATATGCAAAAAATTTCAACATTTTGTTGTATAATTGTTTGTAATAAGTTACTGGTTAACTGGATTTTCATTAATGGAAGGTGGACAGAGATTGCTAAACGGTTACCAGGAAGAACTGATAACAAAATAAAGAACTACTGGAGAACCATAATTAAAAAGCAAGCAAAGCAGCTAAAATGCGACGCGAATAGCAAACAATTTCTTGACATCATGCGCTGTATATGGCTTCCAAGCATAATGGAGGAGGAACAAATGCAAGCCACATCCGAAGCTAATTCAGAATCCCAGATGAGTAGTACTGTCACTGCAGCCTCTACTGATTTTGATAACATGAATTGCCAGAAATTAATCACAGATTCTCAAGTCCATCAAACTGGATTCGAAGATTGTTTGTCCGTGCAGAAATTTGGGCTTGAAGTGGTGTATAGCCCTTTGAGCTATGGTTTCGACGGAAATGAGATTCAGCTGGCCGATTACATGCACCAAGACGACTGGTTAGGTTCTGAGGATTCACTTACAATCTCGTTAAATGATGAAGACTTCTGGCTTTCTACATCAACGGGTTTCAATCAGTTTTGAGAGTGTTTATCCCATGCATGATATCATATATATACTAGAGCACTAATGAATAATCTATGTATTATATATGACATTGTATATAAACTACTTTCAATTCCTCCTTATACAAGGTTCTCATCTACCAAAGCCAAAAATGAAAAAAATACTCAAAAGACATGTTGAAGACTTCATATACGTGGTTCGGAATCCCTAAAGTTAGGATCGGTCGTCGTGTTAGCTTCTCCATAAACGTGGCGCGACAACTGACATGCGGTTCTTGACAAAAACCCAGTGGAACAACTGTCTAAGAATAATTCGACGTAACGATCTCTCGTTAGCGAGACGTCCCGGTTCACGAACTTTCTATTTTTTTCGTTCTCCAGCAAAAAAATAAATATAAAACATCAATTTCACACACCATGTAAAGTGGATAATATTTACAGTAGAATGTTTACCCTAATCTTCATATCCCACCACTTCGGACTAGCCTGGATCGTATTCGTAACAGAGTTAAACCCTATTCCAGTTTCTCTGCCAATAGGCTCGATGAATATACGATACTCGACCTTCATATTGTCCCACTAGTTCTTTAACTGCACCTTCGTGTATGTTCTTCCCGTTAAATCCTAAAACTTGTTGACAATATTTTTCCATCCTAGGCAATTAAAGTTTGAGCCAGGCTTGTTGCCCACAATGATCTCCACCTCGCAGGCCTAGATGAACATCTCTCTAGCGAACTTGTCCTACTGTGCACTAGTCTTAACAAAACAAGTTATAATGCTAAAAGATTAGAAAAATGGCAAATATTAAAAAGAAGAAATGCTCGATTAATTTGTAAATTACCCCTTTTTATAAAATTATTCATTGAAAAAATATATACAAATATATTTTTATCTATCATTAATATTCCCAGAGTGAAGAAAAAATTATTTCTTGAGGTGCGCTCTCCACCTCGATAGCTAGAACTCTGTCCAACTAATGTTGCAGCAACACCTTAGTTGCTTGGATTCACCATTTGCATGAAATTGATATACATTATTTAACTTTTTTCACTCAAAAATGAAAATTGCATAGAAATTAAACGGTAGATTTGTAGGTGTAAAAGAAATGATAGAGATATATGCGTTATTAGTATGCACATAGGATCAAAATTGTTTTCGCAAATTATGAAATTAGTAAAGTACACAAAATGATTACCATGCCAAAACGGTAAAGAAGTCGAACAAAACATGAAAAGGAAAACCTTTACTGATAAACATTGTCTTTTATCAACACCTCTTGAAATTCCCCTTTGGAAATTAAAACAGTCTATCAATCAGTTCAATGGAATAGTGCTAGTTCCTTCATGCAATCTGGATTGCCCTTCCCCGTTAGAGAGAAATTGTCCATTTCTCCCGAAGATATGGATCGGGAAACCACAATAGGGGAAAGAGAAGCAGCATATGAGAAATGGGCATATTGCAATCATTCCCCTATTATCTTTATATTCCATCTGGTCCACCTGATATCCATTCCTTATGTTACGGTTGGCCAGTACTTTTTTCGTGATTTTCCATACATCCCTCCCTCATCGGATCCACCCCTCTAGTTGCATTCCTTCCCCCACCTTTCTTTAGGGAAGAATTTACATATGTCGATCTGGCCTGAAAATGGACGAAAAAAAATGTTTGAAGATAAATAACAAGACCTAAATATATATGATGCAGTGACAATAGAGAACAAAATCCGGCTACCAAACATACAAATTCCTAATCTTCGATTGAAGTATGAACATACCAGACAAGCAATTTGTGTACAGTTAGTGGAAAGGAAGCCGTAAAGTACACAAATCGGGGAGTAATGAAGATGGATTTTACGTGATGTAGTGGTCACATGCTCCAAATTAAGTTCCGATTGAAAGGGATCCACTCCTCGCTGACAAGGATTCTTTGGTGAAGAAGATAGAAGATATTTCTTGGAAAGAAGACTGTTTGGACGAAAAGGTACAAGAAGGGCAAAATTGGAAATTAACCCTTCCATTGAAAGAGAATTTAGTGTTTGATTGGTAGCATGGAAAAATGGTGGAAAATGAAAATATTTTCAATGGAAGTGGAAAAATAAATTCCACTATCTAGGCAAGAAAATTTTTTCCAAAAAAGAAGGCAAATCCATGCTTTAAATGTTTGTACCTAGAAAATATATTTGCTTTTCCATGTGCCAATCAAACAACAAAATGGGAAAATAAAAGTGTTTGATTTGACAAGATTTTCCATGGAAGTGACATTTTCCATAGAAAATGTTTGAATCAAACACACCCTTAATGGAGAATTGCCCGTTAATTGCTCTTGGCATCTAACATTGTGATGAATACTTGGGACCCAATAAAAGTAATTCTGTCAGAGGATAAAGCGCTTTTCTATTAAGTGTTTGTTATTGATTTTGCTTATAAGCACTTTTTATATGAAGATTAGTGTTGTCAAACATATTCTAATTCAAAAGACTCAAAACAATAATACACAAGAATTATTTTCAAATCCAAAATTAAGTGGTCCACCGATGTTTTGAGGACGAAGAACAAAGGTAACATAAAAGCATATCATTGGTGGATGCGTTAAAAAGATTCAAACACTTGATTACTTTTGTTCAAGAGTTTCCACAAACTTTTATAGGGAAGAAAGTAATTCTTTAACTTTGAATACAAGGCTAAACATCTACAAATTCCTTTTCGGAAAAAATGCATGCAATATAAAATAAAAAATTTACAGTGAAAAATTGAAATGAAAAATGCTAGCAATATAAAATTACAAGATTAGCGACAAAAGATTTTTCTATTGGTGAAGACATAAATTTTAGGGGTAAATTTTACCGGCGGTTATTGAACTTTCACTCAAATTGATTTTATCAATTTGGAAGTTAACATGTAACAAAGTTGTGAAATTTAAAATCATATTGATGCTGAATAACCTAATTAAAATTAAATTGAAGTTTAGTAACTTAATTATAATAAATTAAAATCTAATAATCTAATTAAAAAATTTCTGAAAGTCTAGTAACAGCAGATGTAATTCACCCAAAGTTTTAGCATCATGGATTGATTTTTTGGTGGCTGATGCGGCCGTGTTTTCTGAGTACGAAGTTTTTAGTGTTAATCTACGTAAATGAGAGAATCCACAATGCAAAAAGATATTAAACTTTTGACCAAAGGTAGGCATTGAGCCACCGGCATGTGCCTCATCCATAGGGATTTGCCATTTGGTTTATTCTTTCATATCCAATGTAAGTGTTTGTTCGGTCCGATTGAAATTACTTTTTAAATATTTATAAGTTGTGAATTTGATAAAATACATAGATAATAAGTGAGTAATAAGTTGTGAATTTTATAAAATATGTAAATAAAAAATATGTTTGATCAAATTTAATTAATTTAAGGTATAATCTAAGCTTGATTAAACAAGCCGCAATTTCGATACACTTCATTCGATGAGGAATAAAGCGCGTGAAGTATAATTACTTTACTTTTTATTGCACTCTCAGCCGAACAATAGAGAAAGTTGTGTGTTTCTCATTGTATTATGTTTTAATTTTGTTATTAATAAAAACGTGCTATTTAGTGTGGTTAATAAAAAATTTAATTTAATTATGACGATATCATTATGATGTAAGCATGTTCCAATTTAAGTACTTTATCCATGTTTGGTTTTGACTGCACCACTTTCCGCGTAAAGAATCCTATCTAATTTGTTTATGGCAGTGGGTTTGCCGGCAATATTCTTTGATCAGAACAAATTAATTAAGGTTATGCCCGAATTATAGGACTCTCTAGTCGTACTAGCTTATCCTTTAATTTAGATCGAGAATTTTCAAAATAATCAACAAAAAAGTTATTAATTTTAATTAACCTTGTTTCTACCTATTTCGTGCAGAAATGAACTTTCGCTAACAATTAAAAAGATTCAAACGATGTGTGAAAGACAACAACTTTTTGAGACAAAGTCACAACAAGAGGTGTTTTATTTATGAAAATTACAATTATAAGAAAAGAAGAAAAACGAAACAAAACGCCTCCAAGGGACACAAGCACACGGGAATACGATGATATAAATAAAGCTTATAAGAACATTGAAAGGAAATGAAATTACATAGTTCTCTGTTTTTTGAGAATGATTGATCAGACCTGTCTCTTCAATCTCTTTTTCTTTTTATACTTCCTTAAATAGTTTTCTTTCAATCTTGTATCAAAACTGATCGTCGTCCAATAACTAACCACTTCCTCCATAATGGCCGATCTATCGGAAACCGCTGTCTTAACTGCTGCCATTACTTCATGGTTCAACCGTTTATAACTTCTTGGATTGTGTAATATGGAGATGTGATAAGATAATTAGTAACTGTTTAATAACCGTTACTTTACGCGATGATGTGACGTTTCACTCGTCCAAACCTTAGGCGTTTACTAAGTTTGGGCGATGTCTCGTGTCCCTTCTTTGGGTTCTTTAACTGAGCTTTCTTTCTGCACGTCAATACTACCAATTATAAGATGTTTCAGGAGAATATATGTTCCTGCAAATTGTTCTTTTTATCTTGATTAACAAAGTTTTATTCCCTAGTCAAATATATAAAAATACTTTTATGACCTCCATTATATTTTTCCTTTTCTTTTTTAATTACTTCTATAATAGGATCTACAAGATTTTGTTGGAAATGGGTTTTAATTTTGTTGATTTAATCAAACTTTGACCAAATATTCGAGCAAGTCCCGATAATCAAATTATGATATGAGTAGTCAAACGCGTTCTATTCCTTGAATAGATGATAGTAGTATATTTGATTTCACGAAATCATTTCCGGATGAATGATAAATTAGAGTCAAAAGTTGGCATCTTGTGCCACATTGAAAAATGAGTGGTTTCTTAACATATTCATATACTTCAAGTTTGGTACTTAAGTTTAGGTCCCAAGAAGTACCATTAATAGTCTTTAGAAGGAAAGAGATCTAGATCTTATTAGATCTGGCCGGTCCTGACTCGATGTGCAAGTCGTGGATTCTTTTACGTTTAAAGATAAAGATAGAATAACTGCAACCAATCAAGATTATGAAATTCCACATGAATGGGCACTATATTTACCTAGTGCTGGTAAAAGCTAAAAAGATATATGCAAAGTGTTTCCTATATATTAAAGTTATTACTAAAATTTCTCTTCTTTATACTTATGTTGAGTATTCATCATAACGTTGGCCTAATTATTTGTGTCTAGTCAGCACTAAATTTTTATTCAAACAACTCCAAAAATTTCCTTTCTAGATATATCGCATAACTATAGACCACACATGGTCAATATACACCCTATCGAAGCTCACATTATCTCCACCACTGCAAGCCTTTGTTACGGTGCAAATTCTACAATCTCAAGAGTTCATCGTCACAAAATTCTCAAATCCCAAAAATTTATTTCACAATATACTTGCAAATCCAAATTAACGTATCCTTGAACGGAGTTTTGGAAGTGTCACCTTCTTCACACACATGGATAGAGATTTAAAAAACGATGTACACTTCAAAGCATCAATCTTTAAGTAAAGATTTATTTATTACTTTTAACCAAGATTTGATGAAGACTGTAGAGTCAACTTAGTATCAATTCTCCATACCAGAAAATTCCTCAAAAACCAATAGTCATAGTCAAGAATGGCTTTTAACCTATAAAAAAAAAAATATTTGACTTTTACGTTAATATATTCTTCATTTTTCATTATATAGTTGCATTTGTTACATCGAATTAGACCGTATAAAAAATTAAATATTAAAATAAAGCAGATATACTATATAAATAATATTATAGTGAATTAAGGTTGATAGTAATTTTCATTTTATTTTTATTTAAAAATATGTTATTTACCGTATCTTTCTTAACCCAACCGAATAACATAATAAGACAGAATAAGAGATGAGTTTAGGCCATATAAAAAAGATAGTACAAATAGCATTCTTGAATGAAAAATTTATACATTTTATCAACTTAATATTATCTCTTCTACATTTATGTATATAATTTCTTGTACAGCGTAATTCGGTACATAAAATGTAACCTTAATTTAATTTCAGTGGAGCCAATAGTTCATCGTGTTTCCTATATATATATAAAGCACTAACTCACCTGCATATACGTACTAAATTAAGCTGCTGCTCCTGCTTCTTCTTCTAGGAATGGATGCCAAAAAAGTGTCAAGTAACATCATAGCTCAGATTGAAGAAGATAAAACTATAAGGAAAGGTCCATGGTCCTGCGATGAAGACTCGAAACTTGTAAACTATATTGCCATCCACGGAGAAGGAGGATGGGAAGTCCTCGCCCGTAATGCAGGTAACTAATACTATGTATTAAATATACACTTAATATATATTCCAAGATTACAAGATCGAAAATAACTTTTTAACTAATGTCACACTCGTGCCATTGATTAAGGGTTGAGGCGTACTGGTAAGAGCTGCAGATTAAGATGGTTAAACTACTTGAATCCAAATGTTCGACGAGGAAACATCACTCCTCAAGAACAACTACATATTATAGAGCTACACTTGAGCTATGGAAATCGGTATTTGCAAAACATTTCAACATCTTTTTGTATAATTGTTTTTATTAAGTTACTGGTTAACTGGATTTTCATTAATGGAAGGTGGACAGAGATTGCTAAACGGTTACCAGGAAGAACTGATAACGAAATAAAGAACTACTGGAGAACCATAATTAAAAAGCAAGCAAAGCAGCTAAAATGCGACGCGAATAGCAAACAATTTCTTGACATCATGCGCTGTATACGGCTTCCAAGCATAATGGAGGAGGAACAAATGCAAGCCACATCCGAAGCTAATTCAGAATCCCAGATGAGTAGTACTGTCACTGCAGCCTCTACTGATTTTGATAACATGAATTGCCAGAAATTAATCACAGATTCTCAAGTCCATCAAACTGGATTCGAAGATCGTTTGTCTGTGCAGAAATTTGGGCTTGAAGTGGTGTATAGCCCTTTGAGCTATGGTTTCGACGGAAATGAGATTGAGCTGGCCGATTACATGCACCAAGACGACTGGTTAGGTTCTGAGGATTCACTTACAATCTTGTTAAATGATGAAGACTTCTGGCTTTCTACATCAACGGGTTTCAATCAGTTTTGAGAGTGTTTTATCCCGTGCATGATATCATATATATACTAGAGCACTAATGAATAATCTATGTATTATATATGACATTGTGTATAAAATACTTTCAATTCCTCCTTATACAAGGTTCTCATCTACCAAAGCCAAAAATGAAAAAAATTATCAGGGCTTGTTCGGTTCTCATTTTTTTCCAAAAAAATCTACTTTTTTTTACTTTTCAAACTTTTTACACAATAACAAAGTTTGAAAAATCAAAAAAAGTGAAAAAAAAACCATTTTTTGGAAATAAATCTCCACCGAACAAGCCCTCAAAGACATGTTGAAGAATCGGTATACGATGAAAGGGAAGAAGTCGATGCAATCAAGCCTCGTTACTTTATCTGCTATTTACGACATATTTTTGGCTTTGAGGCTGCAGAGGGATTTCGTTTCATAATGAAGCCATGCACGGGTAAAATTTATAATGTAGCCAAACAATTTGTCGAAATTACAATTGTCCATAAGGTTGTTTTATGTGGCGGTTCCCAAGTACATGATCAATTTTTAGGGTAAATAGCACTACGGGTCCCTAACATTTGAACTTTGTAACGATCGGGTCCCTAACCTTTGTTCACTAGCAGCCGGAGTCCCTAACCTTTCAAACGTACGTACCAAAGGTCATTTTTTGACGGAAAACGTCAAAAATTCTGTTAACTCACCACGCGCTCAATTTTTGAAGGGCAAAAATGGGGTAAATAACACTAGGGGTCCCTAACATTTGAACGTTGTAACGATCGGGTCACTAACCTTTGAACGTTGTAACGATAAGGTCCCTAACCTTTGTTCATTAGCATTCGTAGTCCATAACCTTTTAAACGTACGTATCAGATATCATTTTTTGACGAAAAACGTCAAAAATTCTGTTAACTCACCACGTACTCAATTTTTGAAGGGCAAAAATATCTTAAAACTATTCAAATGTTAGGGACTAAAGAAAATATCAGTCAGCCAGCTTGAATAAATGCATTTCTGGTTTTGGGCATGGCGACTGTATGTGGAGCCGTCGCGCGCCACTTTCGTTTGTTTTTTCCTGGTGGTGGGTGGTGGTTGGAGGCGGAAAAAAGAGGAGGCGGAGAAGCTCTAACGGCCATGCGCGACGAATTGTGAAAGATTTTACAATGAATTGGCTGCCAAATTTGAATCCTTTCATTTCCAAACTAGGCTTGACGACATTGTCGCTCGGGCGTGCATGCTTGCCAATGAAGAATCTATCGGAGATCTTGAAAGAGATGGACCGTGAAAAAATAATAATGTTTGAATAGTGTTAAGACATTTTTGCCCTTCAAAAATTGAGCACATGGTGAGTTAACAGAATTTTTGACGTTTTTCGTCAAAAAAGGACCTCTGGTACGTACGTTTGAAAGGTTAGGGACTCCGACTGCTAGTAAACAAAGGTAAGAGACCCGATCGTTACAACGTTCAAAAGTTAGGGACCCCTAGTAATATTTATCCAATTTTTGCCGTTCAAAAACCGAGCGTGGTGAGTTAATGCAATTTTTGACGTTTTCCGTCAAAAAGGACCTCTGTACGCACGTTTGAAAGGTTAGGGACTACTAATGCGCTAGTGAACAAAGGTTGGGGACTCGATCGTTACAACATTCAAAGGTTAGAGACCCCTAATGCTATTTACCCCAATTTTTATGATACGAATGTCTCAAAAGATACATGAATTAACTTTACTATATAATCAAACTTGATTTAAACTTGATTTACGGTAACTTTGAGCAAATCTCAAAACTTCAAAATTACATCATGTTGAATTTTTCATCTCTAAAATGGACTACATATTCAATTAATTAAGTGGTATGTTGATTGGGCTCTCGAAACATCTGAACTGAGTATGGATTTTATAATGTGTAGAGATCGAATCCTAGTCCAATTAGGATTAATGTACTTCTAATTGAATTAGGATATACAGAATATAATAAATAGTGTTATGGTCAATCACAATTTTTGTTCTTCTCTTCTACACCATTATAGACACAGATTCTATTAAACATTATTGAGGTGATTAGACTGCGGAAGATCAAACCTTCTCAATTTTAATACCAATGAAGATTAATTTAAAATTAAAGAAAAAAGGAAATGAACAAATTGGTTGAAGGAAAAACCAGCAGCGCGCCGGCGCTGCTGGGAAGAAACAGCAAGCCCGCGGGCGCTGCTGGAAGGAAACAACAGTGCCACAGCGGCGCTGCTATTTTTGCAGCACCGAGGGCGCTGCTATTTTGCAGCATCGCGGTCGCTGGAGCCCGCGCGGCGCTGCTTTGTTTGTTGCAGAGCCAGTCGGCGCTGTTTTTGGGATGGCGCCGCCGCCCCACCAGATTTGGAGGGCGGCGGTGACTGGCGGCTAGGGTTTTGAACCTTAGCTGCAATTTTTGGAAATAGGACCTCAAATGTAAATTAGATTAATTCAAGGATTATGGTACAATTTTGAGATTTATGTTATATTGCACATTAAGTCTCTAAAGTTTAAAACTTAATTAATTAAAATTCCTCAGGTTATGATAATTTAAAATTAAGTCCCAAAGTTTTAAATATTAAGTCATCTAACCCTATAGTTATGGAATTTTAATAATTTAGCCCTTAAAGTTGAAATTTTTCATAAGTTGGCCACTAAAATTTAAAATTTTACAATTTTAACTCTAAAGTTTTAAAATTTCCTTAAAGAGAGGCCATTAAAGTTTTAAAATTTAGGATTCAATCTCAAAACTTCATAAATCCTAAATTTTAAATCCCTAAACTATTAAAATTTCAACTCTAAGGTCTTCTAAGTTCTAAATCATAAAGTTTTTCTTCGAAAATTCTTGATTCAAATGTCTTATATTTCAAAGTAAATAATATTAATACAATACGTTGCCAAAGTAACTTCTATTGTGTTGATTTGTTTATTTTGCAATATAAAGATGAGTATATCTGTTACTTATGCGAATAATGATCGGTCCAAAAGAAGATTATTGTTTGTCCAAATAGCAGACATACATGTGGCAGTAAATATGTGATAATTATAAAGATTTCATGTGAACAATAAGTTGGTCCAAAGAAAGGCTTATTGTTTGACAGATTTATTATCTATATTTGACTAACGCGTGAAGAGTACCACTTACAATTGATGTTTCTGTCCAAAGACTAAATATCAATATTGTACTAGGTATCTTGTGATGGACCTACTAATAAAATATGTGCTTGTTTGGATTTTAAGATTTAGTCCTTAAGGTTTTGGATTTTAAATCTTAGGTCCTTCAAGTTTTTAGATTTTAAAATCTTAGGCCCTTAAAGTTTGGAATTTTCGAATTTAATCCCTAAAATATCTTCAGTTCCTTGAATTAATCGTCTTATATTTCAAAATAAATCAATTGAAACGATACGTTGCCAAAGTAACATCTATCGCGTAGATTTACTTATTTTGAAATATTAAGATGTGTGTGTCTGTTGTTTATACGAACAATAACCGGCCCAAAAGAAGGTTACTGCTTGGCCAAATGGCAGATATACCTATAGTAATAAATATGTGACAATTATAAAATTTTCATTTGGACAATAAGTCGGTCCAAAGAAAGGTTTATTGTTTGACAGATTAATTATCAATATTTGAGTACTACACAAAGAGTAGCACTTACAAGTTGATGTTTCTGTCCAAAGACTAAAAATTAATGTTGTGCTAGGTATCTTGTAATGGGCCCACCGTTATATAATTTGTCATACATGTGTTATGACATGATCATTAATTGCGAGCTTGAAATATTCTCTCGTTTTCAGTTTCTGCTTCTACAATATATGCCAACATTAATTTTATCCATGTGCTTAATAGCACAACTTTCAAGAATTGGAAAGCGAACGTTACGATTGTTCTCGGTCACATGAATCTTGACCTTGCGCTTCAGACAAAACGACTTACTCTCTCACTGATGAAAGTTCCACTTAGGATAAAAGGGACTTGAAAATTGGAATCGTTCTAACCGCATGAGTCTTATGATCATGAAACGTTCCATTCCAGAAACATTTAGGGGCGCTATGTCTGAGGAGGAAAATGCTAAGACGTTCCTTAAAGAAATTGAAAAGTGTTTTGCCAAAAACGAAAATGTTGAAACAAGTTATATTTTGGATCACATTGTTTCAATGAGGTATGAAAGAAAAAGGAACGTAATGAAGTATATTATGAAAATATCTAATCTCACTTTCAAACTAAATACACTAAAGTTAGAGCTATCTGAGGACTTGCTCGTGCATCTGGTTTTGATTTTCCTTCCTGCACAATACGGTCAATTTAAAGTGAGTTATAACACTCAAAAAGATAAATGAACTCTTAATGAGCTCATATCTCACTGTGTGCAAGAAGAGGAAAGACTTAAGCGTGAGAGGACTGAAAGTACTAACATATCAACCACTCCTCAATACAAGAAATTGAAAAGGAAAAAGTAAACTATAGTTGGGGCACCACAACATAAAGTGCAAAAGAAACAGGATAAGGAGTTCACTTGTTACTTTTGCAAAAATGGTGGACACATAAATAAAGAATGCCCCAGTTACGTTACATGGCATGTTAAGAAATGTATGCTTCTCTCTATGGTTTGTTCTGAAGTTAATTTATTTAGCTTACGACGAGACACACACTTGGTGGATGGATTCTCGGTGCTACCACTCACATAAGTGTGTCTATCTGGGGTTGCACAATGGAGCCAATAGCCAATTGATGCTGAAAGATTTATCTTTGTGGGCGACGGCAAAGTAGTTGCAGTTGAGACTATAGGGACTTTTAGGTTATTATTAAGGACACGGTAATAAGAATGATTAGTCATTATTCTTTACCAAAATTATATAAAGAGAAGCACTAAAGACTGCAGCATACATCCTTAACAGGGTTCCAAATAAAGTAGTAACTAAAACACCTTATAAACTTTGGATAAGCAAGAAGCCTGGTATAAGACATTTGCACATTTGGGGATGTCCAGCTGAAACGAGGCCTTATAGGCTAAGTGAAAAGAAACTGGACTCAAGAACTGTAAGCTACTATTTGTTGGATACCCAGAACGGTTCAGGGGTTATAAATTCCATAATCCCTCAACTAGGTCTTTTTCGAGACTATAAATGCAAAATTCTTTGAGGATGTTGAGTTTGGAGGGAAAGATAAGGTTAAGAACATCGTCTTTGAAGAGGAACTCGTTTCTCTTACTGCTGTCACTATTGACAATGATCAAATTACTAACATTGTTCAAGAAGTGAATTCGGATTATAAAGACAATGTCGACAACTTTCCTATCCAAAAAAAAGTTGTTGCTCCTGATGAGTAAACTCAACAACCTCAAGAACAAATGCCATGCAAAAATCCACTAGAGAAATGAGAATGACATTTCTGGATGACTATATCGTCTTTCTCCAAGAACATGAGGTTGACATAGGAGTGGTGGAAGATGATCCAATCAACTTCTATCAAGCCAAACAAAGTTCTAATTCTCAAAAGTGCGTGGATGCCATGGAAGATGAGATGAAACTATGAAAGACAATAATGTTTGGGATCTCATCAAATTGCCTGAAGGTGTGAAACCCATTGGTTGCAAATGGTTATTTAAGACCAAGAGGGATTCAAAAGGCAATGTTGAGAAATATAAGGCTCGTCTTGTTGTCAAGGGATTCACTAAGAAAGAATGCATTGATTATAAATGAGACTTTCTCTCCAGTTTTATTGAAAGACTCTTTTAAGAAAGTAATGTCATTAGTAACTCATTTTGATTTGGAGCTACATCAGATAGATGTAAAGACTACGTTTCTCAATGGTGATATTGAGGAAACGATATATATGGTGCAGCTAGAAAACTTTGTATCAAGTGATCCAAAGAGAATGGTCTACAAATTGAAGAAATCCATCTATGGTCTCAAGCAAGCTTCCCGTTAATGGTATTATAAATTTCATCAAGTCATTATCTCGTTTGGATTTGAAGTAAATACAGTTGATGATTGTGTGTACCATAAGTTCAGTTGGAGTAAATATATTTTCCTGGTATTATATGTCGATGATATACTACTAACTAGCAGTGATATAGACTTATTGCACGAAACCAAGAGATTTCTAACTAAGAATTTTAAAATAAAAGATCTTGGAGACGTCTCTTTTGTATTAGGCATACAGATACATCGAGATCACTCTCGGGGTATCATTGGGTTATCACAAAAGAGCTATATCAAAAGGGTACTTAGCAGATTCGACATGAAAGATTGTAAACTGGGAGATACGTCCATTGCTAAAGGAGATAAGTTCAGCCTTAGTCAATGTCCCAAGAATGAGGTTGAGGTGAAAGAAATGCAAAAGATTCCTTATGCATTGGCTATAGGGAGTATTATGTATGCTCAAGTATGTACGCATCCGGATATAGCGTTCATAATAGGATTATTAGGCAGATATTTGCGTAACCCTGTGATGGATCATTGGAAAGCAGCCAAAAGGGTTATGCAATATTTACAGAAAACAAAAGATTTCATGTTCACCTATCGGAAGTCAGATCATTTGGAGATCATTAAGTATTCTGATTTCGATTTTGCTAGATGCCAATACAATAAGAGATCCATATTGGGCTATATTTATCTGCTGGCTAGAGGAGCTATATCTTGAAGAAGTGTTAAGCAGAGCGCTCATAGCTCCATCTACCATGACAGCTAAGTTCATAGCCTGTTATGAGGTATCTAATCATGGGATATGGTTGTGAAACTTTGTCACTGGGTTGCGTGTTGTAGATGGTATTGAAAGACTATTAAAGACATATTGTGACAATAAATCGGTTGTGCTATATTCCAACAATAGAAACTCTACGAAGTCAAAGCACATAGACATTAAGTTTCTTGTTGTTAAAGAGAGAGTTCAAATTAATCTGGTGTGTATATAGAGCATATTTTGATGCTTTTTAGTAATAACTCCATATTATTTTGCGGATCCGCTCGAATTTAATCTTTCCATTTGTGGTTTAACATTAAAATTGGAAAGCTTTGGCAGGTGTCTCACTAAAGAATAAAGTAGGACCAATATAGCTCATGGGTTAAGATCACATTTGTTAATTTCATTTGATGATATCTATGTTGGTTTAGTGGGACCATTTGTATTTTGATGCTTTTTAGATAATAGACACACTTTATGATTATGTTTCAAACAAGATAGCAATAAAGTACACATTATATATAGTTTGATAACATATGTAGCTCAGAATCCTAGTCCAATTAGGATTGATGGACTTCTAATTGAACTAGGATATCTGAGAATATAATAAATAAGGTTATGGTCCCCAGTCAATCACAACTTTTGTTCTTCTCTTCTACACCATTATGAGGAGATTCCATTGAACATTATTGAGGTGATTAGATTGCTGAAGATCAAACCCTCTCGATTTCAACACCAATGTAGGCGGTATTCTTCTCGAATTAATCATACTTGGTAATTTTGACATTATAAATGGTTTCTTTAATTATGTGTATGTTATTAAAGAATATAGATTATATTTCTAACACATCAATCTTCAACGGCTTGGTGAAAATTTATACAATTCGATCTTGAGACTTTGCAAACTTTTAACTCCACATGTTGATGTGGAGTCCTGAACAAAATGATACCTTCATGTTGATGTGCTTGTTTCAAACATGAAAAACAGGATTCTTAACCAACGATTGTGCTAATTGTTGTCAACGAAAATCTCAGTCGAATCATCTTGTTGCAAATGAACTTCCTTTAATAAATTTGTAAGCCAAAACGATTTGACAAATAGAATATGCAACAATAACATACTCCACTTCACAACTTAAAAGAGTAACAATGGGTTGTTTCTTTAAAGACCATGTCAAAACTGTATATCCCATATGAAGAAAACATGACCACTTGTACCTTATCTATCATCCATATCTCCAGCCCAAACACAATTGCTATAACCGACAAGCTTGAAATGATCATTATACAAATAAAAGAAGTCATAGCAAATGGTGCCTTCGATGAATTCTCTTTTGCAGACTTCAAATGTGTTAGCGTGGAGAACTTCATGTATTGACTAACAAGACCAACTCTAAACAAAATATCATGTTGTGTACATGTTAAATACCTCAAACTTTTGCGTATATGAAACACAATCAAATGAGCTCCACTTTCAATGGCAAAGATTTGACCACATTGCAACATCTTATGAGAGGCAAATTTTGAAACAAAGTCGCATTTTACAAAATCGCGTTTTTAACTTGAATTGTTTGAAACACAATCTAACAGTTTTTGCCTAACCTAATACAATAAGACTTGTGTAAAGTGATACTCTACATAGGAATAAACCCGATTCAGACCAGTTATATATAAGAATAAATTCTACATTGTAATACGTTATAATTTTTCTAGATTCCGTCTTAAAGATCTTGCCTCCACATAGTAATTATGTGTATATTGCAAAAAATATATATGTTATGTTACATTGAAGGTTTAAGATGAAATAAAATGTTCCATCCGTCCTACAAAGATAATCTTACTTTCATTTTACACAAATTAAAAAAAAATTAATTATTATAAGTTAAAATAATAAATTTTACTTACGTTTTCCCTAATATACTCACACATCAATATAATAGTAGTACATATTTGTTGATAACAAAACACATTAAATCGGGACATATTAAAAAATTAAGAAATTAAGTATATTCTCAATAAGGAAATTCGACTATAATTTGGGACAGATGAATAAGAAAAGTGTTAACCTCCAAAAATGACTGCTAACAGAATCTCCACGCCTCATATGGCTACGTATATCTTACTTGCACACTTGGACATCCACGTCAGAGACACAAGGTCACGGCTCCTCTCCGAGGAAGGACAATGTGATGCATTGACCGTATGCACTCCAACAATCAAGTCAGTCTGTCGATTATGACGCTAATCTAGAAAGGAGAAATTGATAATTGTGCGTGGGATAGACACGTACCGACTTAAGAACAGATTCGGGGGGCTCCAAACCATGGACTTGCTAAGTAGATTAAATGATACTCAATCTAATATGTGGGGAGGACTTGATTATAATAGTTTCTCTATATGAAATTGCATCATCCCTTTTCATGAGACATGACTTTGGTATTTATAGGCCTAAACCAATTGGATGGGTTCATCCGATATGCGACATTTGGTACAATCCTAAGGATTCTCATGTCATACCTGAGGCGTCTTGTCATGGGTTCAACCAAATGTTCATTTCAGCCGCATGCTAGCTAATTACGACTGTGACAAGACACCTCGGCAAGCTGTCCCACCAGTCTCTTCATATCCAACCTACTAAGTGTCAGAATAGCCACCTACAAAGTAACATTGCCTCGGGTTCGATTGTCTCTTCCCCTTTGGTCTCTTCTACCTTAATTGGGTCGGAAGGCTAGACGAGTGCCTCGATGTTGTTTGTGGACGAGGGTGATGACTCATCATAGTTACTAGACAGCTTTAACTTTGACCCGACACACGAGGGCTGGGCTCAATGAGAAAGTAAGCCTATCTTTGTGTGGTCGAGGAGTATTTATATAAAGTTGTCTAAGACAATAATTTATTCTTTAGAGGTGTTACTACATTTTAGACTTTGAAGATGACTTTGCATATTCTCAAAACTACATAGATACATATAGGGAAATTGGCGCAAATGGTCCCTAACGTATCATGTTAGTGCGCAAATGGTCCCTAACCTTTCATTTTTTGGCGCAATGGTCCCTAACCTATCCATTTAGGTGCGGAAATGGTCCTTGTGGACGGATTCCGTTAAAAATCCGTTAAGTAACCTTTCATTTTTAGTGCGCAAATGGTCCCCAGCAATGTTTTTGTCTTTATTTGTGGGGTAAAATTGTCGAGTTATATCTTTCTTTCAATTGGCGCAAATGGTCCCTAATCTTTACCTTTTAAAGCAAGAATGGTCCCTAACCTATAATTATATTTTGAGTGCAATTAATTCTTATTTGATGAAAAAGACAAAAATATATTTACTTTTAATTAAAAAAATTGCAATTGGATTCTAACCTTTAAAAAAGTAAAAATGAGTCCGATACTTTAATTTTTTATTAAAAAATTAAAGAAAAACTAACAAATTGACAATATACTAAATTATTTTGTATATTTTATGAACTATTATAAAATAACTAAAATTGAAATCATAATTATTAACAGTGTGCTAATTAAAATTATTTTATTGTTATTAAGTAATCATATTATTTAAAATTTAAAATTTAGTTTATCATCACAAAATAAAAGGAAAAATAAATTTGTCACAAATAAAAATTTTAATTATGCTCAACTTAACTCGATTTTATACGATCATATTTTGGTCGATCAACCACTTTTGAGCCACTTAAAAGCTGGACCATTGTTATTTTAAAATTTAATTTATTTTTGAATTTAAAAAAAAAAAAAGGTTTCACCCACCCACCACCACCACCCGCCTCACCTCCTTCCCACTTCCACCATCACCCAAAACCAGAATAGGAAGGAGGGTTTCTCCCCTCCCGATCGCCGTCGGCGGCGACCGGGAGGAGAAGCCCCTCCTTCCCGGCCGCGAAACCAGGGAAGATCCCTGGTTTCGCGGCCGATGGGGAGAAATCCCCTGATCATTTGCCGCGACTGTGGAGGGAGAATCCCTCCCTTGCGGTCCGGTTTTGTGGGGTGGGGTGGGGTGAAGTGGGATGGGTGGTGGTGGGTGGGTGAAACCTTTTTTTATTTTTAAATTCAAAAATAAATTAAATTTTAAAATAACAATGGTCCGCTTTCTTGCTGGCTCAAAAGAGGTTGGATTGACCCAAGAATATGAGATCGATAAAATCGAAGAGTTGAGTTGAGCATAATTAAAATTTTTATTTGTGACAAATTTATTTTTCCTTTTATTTTGTGATGATAAAACTAAATTTTAAATTTTAAATAATATGATTACTTAATAACAATAAAATAATTTTAATTAACACACTAATAATAATTATGATTTCAATTTTAGTTATTTTATAATAGTTCATAAAATATACAAAATAATTTAGTATATTGTTAATTTGTTAGTTTTTCTTTAATTTTTTTAATAAAAAAATTAAAGTATCGGACCCATTTTTACTTTTTTTAAAGGTTAGAATCCAATTGCAATTTTTTTTTTTAATTAAAAGTAAATATATTTTTGTCTTTTCATCAAATAAGAATTAATCACATGCACAAAATATAATTATAGTGTTAGGACCATTTGCGCCCAATCGAAAGAAAGATATAACTCGACAATTTTACCCCACAAATAAAGACAAAAACATTGCTAGGGACCATTTCATGCACCAAAATGAAAGGTTCATTAATCTGATTTTTAACTAATCCGTCCACAAGGACCATTTCCGCACCTAAATGGATAGGTTAGGGACCATCATGCGCCAAAAATGAAAGGTTAGGGATCATTTATGCACTAACATGATACGTTAGGGACCATTTGCGCCAATTTCCCATACATATACTAATTTTTTGAAATTATGTCAATCTCTTTTATCTATGTTTATATTTTGGATTTGACATCCTCCATTAATTAATTATTAATATAGAGTATACCTTACCTCTATACCACTTGCACTTAAGATAATGAGCATGTTTGGCAAAAAAAAAGCGCTTTCCTTTTGAATTTTGGCATGGTCCACTAGCTTACACATTTTGACAAAATACAGACAAGCAGGGGTCCACATGTCAGCCTCTTTTGAAAATCCCACACGCCACCTTGGAATTGGAAGCAATGATTTTTGTGTTTGAACAAAATGCCCTCTACAATGTGATATGCATTCACGTATGGCCGCTACTTGCGGGTCCAGATGATTCTCTTCCCAATACTCATCCGTACTTTCTTAGAGCTGCCTCTTGTTGGCTGTTTTTTTCACAATAATTGGCCAATCACTTTCTACACTTACTTCGGTGTCATCTGATTCAGAATCCCTAAAGTCGGGATCGATCATCGTGTTAGTTTCTCCATATCCGTGGCACGACAACTGACTTGCGGTCCTTGACAAAAACCTGGTGAAACAATTGTCTGCAAATAATTCAACGTAACAATCTCTCATTAGCGAGACATCCCGGGTCATGAACTTTATGTATTTTTCGTTCTCTTGCAAAAAATAAAAAACATATAAAACCTAAGTTTCCACTACAAAAAAATACTCATTTTGCGACAAAAAAATATTGTCACTTAAATAGAGATTTTGTTGAAAAAATAATTTAGCGACAACAAGCTGTTTGTTGCGGGCATTGTTGCGCTATAAGTGCCATTATAGATATGATTCTCATGACAACTATCAGTCAATCGTGGCTTAAACAACCTCGTAACATTTTTTGTTTGTCGTAAAAAGCATAAAATAACAACAACATATTTGTCGCCATAATATCGTTGCAATACACAGATATCGCGAAAGATTAAAAAGGCAACAAGTCAATTTGTCGCAATGTTTATTCCAAAAGAAATTTTGTGAGGATAAATGTTTATTGTGAATACTATTTTAAAAGTATAACGTTTGTTACCTATTCTATTTTGCAACAAAACATGCTTGTAGTAATATATATTTTATAATAAGTCATATTTATCGCGTAATTTATTTTACAATGAGATTGATTCGTTGCATAATATATTATAAGATATTCAATATTTGTAGTATAATTTATTATGTAACAAGTTGTGTGTGTAGTTAATGCTGTAAGTTACATTCTTTATGTGGATAAATGTGTATCTTTTGCAAATACTATTTTGTGACAATGAATATTTGTTTATGTAATAATTTATAATTGTAGTTGATTTTTTTTACAACATAGAAATTTGTCGCATCAACATTTGTGAAACGTTCTATAATTATTGCGCAATTTATTTTGTAATTATTTATATGAATCGCATATTCTATTTCACAATATGTAAATAATATTTTGTGACAATATGAATTTTCATTGCATAATACTTTCAACAACAATAAATTTTCAATTTCTTGCGATGCAATAAAATTGTTACAAAGATACACATTTATTTGAAAATTATAACTTACAGCATTAAAACTTGTACAATTAATCAACTATAAATAATATTATTGTCTTAAAATTGTAATACTAAAGTTTGTGAAAATATTGCCATAGTAATCCTCAATCTCTTATCGATTCTTAATAGATGTGTCATTTGTGCTGAAATCTACATAGAAAAGAAAATGTGTCAATTTACTGGTGTGTTCAACTTCAGCTTGCAAATGAGCATAATTAAGCTAATGTAGTGCAGACAAACAAAAATTTACCTAAGATAGATTTGAAATTGTGGTACAAACAAGTATAATCACCCAAAAGTAGCATTTTGTATATAAACAAAATAATAATAATAATATAGATATCAATACCATACTAACTCCAGCCGGCTCAAAAATTGAACAGTTTGAACATAATGTCACCTTGGCATTGGGGAAGCTTTCTTAGACAGTGGTGGTGGAGAGCGACCTCTATTAGATTCTTCAACAGGACTGTAAAATATTACATTGATGAGAAGATTATAGTCAATATCACGTCGGTCAATAAGAAAGATGAAACCCTTTCGGTGAGAGAGATGAGAAGTGTTTGCTAGCAGTCTCAATCAATGCCGGTCAAGGTGCAATAAAGAAGCGACTGTCCTGCCGTAAGAGGGGAACATGCATATAAACTATTATATACCACTTACCCGCGGTGGAATCCGACCGTAGGGTGACGTTTCAACTTTAATGACAAATCAATTTCACGAAGCTGAGTTACAAAAAAATAACAAAATAATTATGAGTAATTGTATATTTATATTAACAAATACTATTAAACTAAAATTAACATTTACTATGAATCCAAAAATAAAATGTTGAATGGTCATAAAAGTTGCAATAATCTAATTGTCATCATCAAACCTATACATCACATGAAAACTTCTAAGTATATCACAAGAGGCAGAAAACATTTTAGATAATGTGAAAATAATCAAATAATTGCAATAAAACATCATGGTACATAGTTCAATTATTCCATAATTTGTTTCAAAAGCTTGAATTTATCACAGGCATGACATTATACCAAAGGAAGAGAAAAACACAGCTTCAGACTTTCTTGTTCACATAGTTAAGATACAAACTCGAATAACTTTTGGCATATTTCTACAAACATTATGGCATGTGCCTTTTCTTGTCTACCGTTAGAGCCAGCAGATGGGCTTCCCGGCCAGGCCTGGCCCAGCCCAAAATGGATGGGCCATACACAAAACCGGGCCAAATTTTAGACGGACTAATAAATTGTTGGGCCAACCCAACCCAATTTTGGACCATCGGGCCAGCCCAACCATTTTTTTTTTTTTTGTAGAACTTTTCTTGAAATTTTTAAACTTGTGCATTTCATTCTAACTTAACAAGTACTTCTATCTAAGGTTTAAATTGTCCAAAATAAGCATAGTGAAACCTTGCGCTTAGCCATTGTAGAAATTATCATGACATGAAAGAATATAAGATCACATACCCAGAGACACTTTAAATTGGGACACTGGCTAATGAGCTCAACAAGATCGGGACTTTGCACAGTAGCATAGCTTAAGTTCAGTAAAGTGATTCTGGAGCACACATTATACATTGCTGGAAGGTAAGCTGGAACCACGTCCCAAAACTCAGACAAGCTTTTGAGATGCTTGCAGCCTGAAAAAGCTTCCACTAGGTTTGAGAAGATATCATTTTGAATTTCAGCCAAATAGGCCCCTGTACCAAACTCAACCAATTGGGGGGCACGGCGAAGTAGGCTTGGGAGCTTCTAATTGACTTAACAAATTAGAACTAAAATGTACAAAACATAGGATCCCAAACCCTTTTCAATCCAAAAGCGAACAAAGTTACATTCGACTAACTTAACAAATTAGAACTAAAATGATAAAATGTTAATATCTTATGACTTCTGACTTCACGTTGATAACATGCGGAGTAAATCCAACACCAAAAAAAAAATCTTATATTAGATTTATATGATTAAGCCAATAACTATATTCTTTAGAACGACGAATCAAAGGAAAAAATAACTATTGCAACACAAATTTCTAATTCTGCAATACAAATTTCTAATTCATTGAATGAAAACGTAGTCAAGTCATGACTATTGCAACACCAAACAACACAGATATAATACTTACCACTACACATGATTATTCACAAGAGATCATATGATGCAACTCATCAAAAGAGTCGGCCAAACATGGAAAATCCCATAATTATGAGCCATAACTTCCCAGCACACTCAAAACAAAACCGTGTTAAAGTGAAAATAAAAGCTCCATTCTTTAACCAAATTCCACAATCTGCTTACCTAGCAAGCAGACATATCATTGTCAAAACCAGTCTATTAGACGTAGAAAATTTTTGCCACTTAATATTCATTGAAGTCTTCTGGATCAATGAGATATTGCCATGATCAAGAGCATAACAGGGATCCAGGGGCAACTTAACTACACTGCCATGCCCTTTTTACCAAAAATTACAAAGCATCAAACACTGACCTGCAAGTCACCCCTTCACGGTTGTGAATAATCAAAAAATAAAAAATACAACCCAACAGTCACCCAATACCCAGCTGCGTTTATGTTTCTGGTGGAAGGCAAGAAATAAATACAAAATAGGGACATACTTGTGGATTAAGTAGTACACAAGATGGGAACAATAAAAGAAATAGGCTAACCCAATTGTGATCTTTTAGAATTCGAAATAAGGCCTCTGGAGAATGGGCTTGTATCATTTTGAATAAGATCAAAGGCCACAATAAATTCTAAGGTCAAGCAATATACTTAAATAATTTCCTGACCTTAATGACCTTCCAAGAAATATCTTACTGCTGAACCCAGCATTTAGAGGATGATTCCAGTTATCGTCACCGAAAATCATTGCATATCATTTGATGCACACACACAAATACACAGATATACATGCTAGAGAAACTTTACTATTCCCAATACTTTCTTCAAGGGATGCATCAAAATCTAGAAGTTTGAAGCTCAAACCAACAGCAAAAGAATATTGACACAACACGTCATAAACTCAGCCAGGTCAATGAGTTCTCTTTTCATCATGTATAGAATAAATTTCAGATTTCTTCCCTCGAAAAAATCACAACTATATAACCTTAATCTTGCTGTCAAAGGATCCAACTAGAATAAATCAATTAATTTCTGAAACTAAAGGCACCCCTTTCTTATTCCTTAAATAATTTCTGAAACTAAAGGCAAATCCTCCCCTTTCTTATTCCTTAAATAAAAGTCTTGAAGCTTCCAGAAAGACAATTCACATGAGAAAGCAAGGCCCGCATGGGTAGAATAACATAAAATAGTAAATGAAATCACTTGTGTTAGATCAAAAAAGTTCAGATGGCTTACCCCTCGTCTAAAAATGAATCTTTCAATGAACCTCCGGGTTTCTTAATGATCTGAATGGACTCCAGATTTGTACTGCCATGTCATTTCCAACCAACGAATTCGATAAATTACTGGGAACTTCAACCAGCAAAGTGAATGATTCAGACTGAAGGCTTCAGAAGCTAAAAAACATAAATCATAAATCAATATGAACAAAATTAATGAAAGAATGATGGGCTAAAAATAGAAATAGGTTCTACTTGCACAAGGTGCAAAGTGAAATCATATTGCTGATCCTAGATAACAAACTTAGAAGTCTAGTACTACTAAGAACAATAAAACGTCAAGAAGTTCTAAAGAATCAACATGCAGTAGTACTAACTTGGCATACTAACATACGATTATAAATAACCACCTTTTAAAGCCCAATCAACTCAACCAAAAATTCGTATCTAAAAGTAACACAACTCACAAATTCTACACACAAAAAAGGAAATACAAAAATTACCAATTGTTTTTTCGTACTTCGCAGTCAATTGTCGGACTCAAACTTTGCAGTCGCTGGTCGCGAAGAAAATAAATGGAGCTAGCAAGATGGGTTAATGGATTTTGGGACTGATTTCAGCGGATTTCAATATGAAAATGATTCTGAATAAAAATCCTTCGTAGTCGGTCGGACACTCCTCAATTGCCAAATTTCCATCAAACTTTGCCATCGCCGTCTAGGTTAACAGATTGTAGGCTGATTTCGACAGATGAGTGTGTGATTTCGATGAAGAGGAGATGAGAGGATCGGTGAATCAGTTGAAAATTAAGGCATTTCCGAGTTAGTTGTTGGGTATGCTGAAAATCAAAACATTTATTGGGCCAGCCCCTTAAAATCGGGCCAGAGTAACCCGTTCCGTCGGGCTGATCGGGTTGGGCCCAAATGGGCCAGATTTTTTAATGACAGACTAGCCCAATACCTGGGTTGTATAGGCCGGCCCATTGGGCTGACCAATTTTGCTAGCTCTAACAGCAATCGTATGATTAACCTTTAAACTAAATTAATGAGATGTCTCTAACCATATCAAAGGCACGAACATGTCAATCGAAACAACACATTGTACGAATATTTGTGCAAAACTCTAAGCAATTAACATCATGGATGATAAATAGATAATCTCGAACAATACCAATCTATAACACTATAAAATACAAAGGATAAAGTTAACAATTCAACTCGATGCAAAACAATATTACTTCTAAGTTATTAGATGGTCCTACATGCAAATCATTAATCTTTCCTTCCGAATGTATTGTTCAAATGTTTACACATTCTTACATGCTCCTATTATGTAACTGTCTAAGCCAATTTAGTATTAACTCTTCTATGGTTTTCGTTCTGCCCGCCACTTGTACACAGGTCTGGAGGTGGGATTGACAATTTCATCTTCCAGAAGTTTGCGCTTCCTTCCCTTTTTCTGATCGAGAAAAACATTTATTCAACAAAAGCTCCAAAAATGTCGTAGAAGAAAAAAAAAAAAAGTCCAACGTGATAAGACCTGTAGTTCTTTTTGCAAAGCCATGTCGGCGTATATATTCTCTAATTCTTTCACCCTACTTTTTCTGTCCTCCAGCTCTTTATAAGAAGCAGCTATCTTCCTGCACAACAGCCGTAATTAATATATATATGGGGAAAAGGTTAATCCATAGCTTTTCCAAAATTTAAATGCCATGTTATTTCAAATATTAAATACCACATTATTACAGTTATAGCCCAATTAAACTCACCTAGCTTGACGAGATTGTCTAAACCATGTCATGTGAAACATACCAACACATGGTTATAGTGACAGGAAACAAATTATCTTTATTTATTGATATTAAAGCATGTTGTTGCATCTAAAAGATGAAATCTTAAAGATCTATATAGGCTGCCAAAGAAAGAGAAATTATATGCAGATTTAACATAATATGGTGATTCTGCCTAAATATTAGTACTTTTTTTCAACAATCATATGTTAAGATGCTAATTAACTATTGTCGTAAATGACTTTATCTGGGGAAGGGGAAATCTCGGCATCTTGGAATTACATGAAACAAATTACACCAAACCTTTTGATATTGTTAGGCAAGTCTTCAACAGCTGGACTCTTCCCCTTTTCCGAAATCTTTAACTTAATTTGTCTTGCTTCCTCTCTATAAATGAAATTAAAAAATAATTCAATAGAGACTGGGGGAAAGAAAGTTAGTATAGTGTTACACATAAATATTTATCTCTTTCCAGTTGCACAAATATATGAAGAAATGCTTTGGCACTAAGCTCAAGATACAACTCATAACCAGGTGGCTTAGACCATAGCAAAACATCATGCACAGCATACCAGCCTTTAGAAGAAATAAAATGAGGTACTACCCTTTTGGTACTAGAGAACACAAATTAGTGCTTCCATTTAGACTTGTGAACTCGTGATATGACCTTATTCCCACGTCTTCCTTTATCACTCAATTATGAGTTTTGGGTGTACAAGAGCTGAAAGTCGTACTACTATACTTCTTAGCAGAACAGCCACTCAAGTAAGCCCTAGACTCCAGTTCAATGTCCATTTATCGAAATCTTAAAACTAATTTAAAGGTTTTTCATCTCATGAGCTCAAATCCAAGCACCCTTATAATTCTCCCTTTAAATAGGAGGATAAATATGCAGAGATATACAGAATATGCAACTTTGATCATCTAAATACATAATTGGAAACAAATGGTTTTATAAATCATCAAAGGAAGGAACCTCCAATGCTAAGAGATAATAGGGGTAACTCCCTTTTTCATCTCATGAGCTCAAATCCAAGCACCCTTATAATTCTCCCCTTAAATAGGAGGATAAATATGCAGAGATATACGGAATATGCAACTTTGATCATCTAAATACACAATTGGAAACAAATAGTTTATACAAATCATGAAAGGAAGGAACCTCCAATGCCAAGAGAGAATAGGGGTAACTCCCTTTTACCTATCAATGCATTGTAATGCATGTTTATTCAATGTGAAATGGGTGTTTTTATCAATCATACTTCAACGCAAAAGAACTTCCAATGGCCAGAGAAAATAGGGGAACTCACTCCAACAGCTAAAGCGAAAACGGAAAACTCCCATTTGCCTATTAATATTTAGTCCTTGCCCGTGTGATTAATATTTTTCAGCAATACTCCAACAGGGCATCGTATGAAATTCAAATCAGTAACATTCAGAGATTAGACACTAATTCCAATTAAAACAGAAGCCTTCATTAAATGAAGAAATACTTAAAAGTAATCATAGAGCTTGAGAAACTTCAATAGCAGTTTAAAAATTATGAACTGATAGCCATTTGATGTTTGGAACTACTTTTCAAAATTGCATTAAGCTTTCTTTTCTAGTATATTGTCTTAATCAAATATCTAGATTTCCCTTCTGAACAATAAATCGTAATAAATAAAAAGAAAAATAAGGTAAAACATCTATATTAGTAAACCAAATTTCTTTGACTTTGCAAAAAGGTCGAAGACCAAATTAGAGGAATCAATCGTCTACCTGTCTTCGGCATAGTACACATGTTTGTTTGATGAATTGCAACGAAAATGAAGCGATGCAGTTAGCTTTTCAATTTTCTGCATCAAACAAATTGATTTTTTATTATAATGAATACCATTGGAAGTTCTATCAAGCTTTTTTGGACACGTTTTATTACAGTGCCAACCTTTAAATCACAAAAACTCCAAAAACCGCCATCTCAAGTTTTCCAACAACCTATTGATAGATCTGAATCGAGTCAACAAGTCTCAAGCTATAAGGTTACGCTTGCATTGTTTGGAGATGAAACAAATTAGGTGCAACTGGAGCACTCTTTTACATATTTTGATTAAAGGGACCGTTGAACCTTGTGGAATTGACAACCAAGATTTTATGGTAACAATGGAGCGGTGGTGACTGGTGAGGGTGTGGTAGGGATTGATGGTAGAATAATTAAGATGAAAAGAAAAGGTCACCGCGGAAGTGGCAACCAAGGCAAACTGGTAATTTGCCTATCAGGGAAGCATCAGCTGATGAATTCTATTACAGAAATGGAAACTTGATAGTAACCAGCTCTTCTAATAACTACACTGGATTATACAATCGGTTGAAAGGGAGATAACGCGAATGAGTGGTAATCATTGGGGTAAAGTGAAATTTACCCTAATTTTTCTAACATAATCACATCTAACCTTTAATAACTCTTACCTTTTTTTCAGCTTGAGCTTTCTGCGAGATATATCCAATGTCTTGCGTTTTCATCAACATTAATTCTTTTTTTGTGTACTTGTTTGCCTGGCTCCTTCAATTGCATTCAACAAGTCAGGTTGAATTTGCAGTAAATGGAATTGAAAGATACAAAATAGTAGTAATAATAGTTTAATTAGATAGTCTATTATCTCACTCTGGCTTATGCACTCCATCAACTGTTTTTGTTTTAATCATCTTGAAGTAAAACTCATCAGGATTCCTAAATGCCGCTTTTTCCTTGAGTTTCTGCAAGTACGTAGAACTAATTAAAAAATATGACTTTTACTTAGTTAAAAACAATTTAAAACCTGGATAGATTGTTGTATATCAAGTTTTAATGGCAAGGTGATTCAAAAATTTACCTGTATAGTCTGCTCCTTTTGATGATAGGCTCGTGCGCGCTGGACATAATCCTTATGTTTTTCAAGAATCCCAAATTTTTTTCTTGAGTTTCTGGTATAGAAAACATAAATCAGAATAAAAAGGGTTCAAAATCATAGTCAGTACAAAGAATCACAGTTTTTTTTTTAAAAAAAAGTGAAAACGTAATAAATTACTCACAGCTGAGCGCGCTCCTTGTGAGCTTTTCTTGGGACAGCATTCCTTATAGACGACATTTGTATAACCAGTAACAAAGTTTCACTGCAAAAATCAAACACCAAGAATTTTTCAATGAAACTAACTTCAGAGATAGAAAGCTATTGTGATTAACATTACTCTTTCTTTATATTAAACTAGTATATACCGCTTAACCGTGGTGGGATCTAACCGTAGGTTTATAATTCAAATTCAATGGAAACTCAATATTACCAATCAATCGGGGCTGCAAAATAAAAAATGACTAATAATTGGACATTTATATTACCAAACGAAATGAAATCAAGATCATTATATACCATAAATCGAAGAAATGTCAAGAAATTGAAGAGCACCAATCCTGATAGCATGAAGTGCACCAATCTTGATAATATGAAATGCACCAATAACTAAAAAAAACATAACTTCGCAAGAAATATCAAATTGAAGAGGTTAAGATCATAATAAAAAGGGAAATTGGCGCAAATGGTCCCTAACATATGACATTAGTGCGCAAATAGTCCCTAACCTTTCATTTTTGCGGAATGGTCCCTAACCTTCTACTATTGGGTGCGCAATTGGTCCTTTTTGACGAAATCTGTTAAAAACTTTTATTTAGGTGCGCAAATGATTCCTTAAAAAAAAATTCTTTATTAGTAGGGGTAAAATTGTCAAGTTACATTTTTTTTTCAACCTTTCAATTGGGGCAAATGGTTCCTAACCTTAGTTTTAATTTAGAAAGTTGCAATTAGATTCCTAATCTTTACAAAAAGTGAAAAAGGTCCTCAATACTTTAATTTTTTATTAAATTATTTTTTATTATTAAATAATCATATTATTTAAAATTTAATTTTAATTTTATCATTACAACATAAAAGAAAAAAAATTTGTTACAAATAAAATTTTAATTATGCTCAACCCAACCGAGATTTTATCTGATCTTATATTTATTGGATTAACTCGACCGCTTTTGAGCACATGGGGTTCTTCAGGCGTCCCGATTTTAAATTTTAATTTATTTTTCTAAAAAAAAAAGAAAAAGCAAATCTTGAAGATGCCAATTTTAAATTTTAATTTATTTTCTATTTAAAAAAAAGAGCAAACATTTCACCATCTTCAAAGTAAGTCGACGGAAAAGGAGATTTCTCCCCTTTCATGACGGTGAAAGAAAAATTCTCTTTTTTAAATAGAAAAATAAATTAAAATTGGCATATTCGATGTTTGCTTTTTTTTTCTTTTTTAAATAAAAAATAAATTAAAATTGAAAATGGATCGCTTGAAGAACTATGTGGCTCAAAAGCAGGCTAAGTTGACCCAATAAATATGAGACCGTATGAAATCGAGTTGGGTTGAGCATAATTAAAATTTTTATTTGTGATATTTATTTTTCTTTTTACGTTGTAATGATAAAATTAAAATTTGAATAATATGATTACTTAATAATAAAAAATAATTTAATAAAAAAATTAAAATATTGGAGGACCTATTTTCACTTTTTGTAAAGATTAGGAATCCAATTACAAATTTCTAAATTATAACTAAGATTAGGGACCATTTGCGCCAATTGAAATGTTGAAAAAACAATGTAACTTGATAATTTTACCTCTACTAATAAAGAAAAAAAAATTTTAGGGACCATTTGCGCATCTAAATGAAAGGTTTTAACGTATTTCGACAAAAAGGACCAATTGCGCAACCAACAATAGAAGGTTAGGGACCATTCCGCCAAAAATAAAAGGTTAGGGACCATTTGTGCACTAATGTCGTACATTAAGGATCATTTGTGCGAATTTTCTAAAAAAAGATCAATCTTTAAAACATTGAGAGAATTAATCTTTATGTCCTTTCTATATGCAGACAAAATCATTACAAAGAAGAAGAAAACGAAAACATAAACTTTTCTGCACAAGTATTGCTGCATGTAAACATAAGACTAAAATCCCCACCAACTTCTCACATGAGATAGGAGACGGAAGCGGAGTGGAAATAAAGAGTTCTCTTATCTCGTTCCAAGGAAAATAATCAAATAAACATCTTGACGGTTATGTAAGATACAACTCTGTCGATTAAACTCGATATCAAAAAAAATTTTTTAAAATTGTCCCCTAAAACACTGAAAAGCAGAACCATAAGATCCAATTTGCACAAGTTATTTAAATTTGCGGAGAATGTGAACATCGAAAATGGACATATAGTTGCTTAAAATGAAAATATTTATCCATTAGACCGGTTGAACCAAAGCAAAGAAACATAAGATTGTTCCACTTTTTTTCCTACATCTGAAAATATCAATATATATGCATGCGCAAATGTAGGGAAAAAATTCAGATGCAAATATCAATATATTTTCGGATGTAGGAAAATAAGTGGAACAATCTTATGTTGTTTTGTTTTGGCTTCAAACTGGTCTAATGGATAAATATTTTCATTTTAAGCAACCATATGTCCATTTTTCGTTCACGCATTCTCCGTCAAATTTAAATTGCTTGTGCAAATTGGATCTTATGGTTCTGCTTTCAGTTTTAGGGGACAATTTTAAAAGATTTTTTTTTTGATATCGAGTTTAATCATTAGAATTGTATTCATACGACTATCAAACATGTTTATTTGATTATTTTCCTGCAACGAAATAGGAAAACTCTTTATTTCCACTCCGCTTCCGTCCCCTATCTCATGTGAGAAGTTGTAGGATTTTAGTCTTATGTTTACATGCAATTGTACTTATGCAGAAAACTTGTTTTTTCGTTTTTTCTTTTTCTCTATAATGATTTTACCTGCATATAGAAAGGACATAAAGATCAATTCTCTCAATGTTTTAAAAATTGATCTTTTTATTATGATATTAAACTGTTCAATTTGACATTTCTTGCGAAGTTATGTTTTTTTTAGTTATTGGTGCACTTCATGCTATCAGGATTGGTGCTCTTCAATTTCTTGACATTTCTTCGATTTATGGTATATAATGATGTTGATTTCATTTCGTTTGGTAATATAAATGTCCAATTAGTAATCATTTTTATTTTTTATTTTGCAGCCCCGATTGATTGGTGATATTGAGTTTCCACTGAATTTGAATTGTAAACTTACGATCGGATCCCACCGCGGTTAAGCGCGAGTAGAGCATGATCTAAATTCCATGTTGAGGTTGAACTATGAGAAAGTGAATAGGTGAGTGAACAAAAACTTAATCAACAAGCTCAACAAAGGCACAAAAAAGAGAAATCAGAAAAATCAAAACAAGTGCCCTAAATCACCAAGTACGAAAATCAAACAAAATGACAATTTGCAATGTTTACCTAGAATTAATCAAAAATTCAAACATTCAGAAAAAATTACGCATCAAATTCTCAATTCGCATCAGAAAGTAACACAACTCACAAATTCTAAAAAAAAAAAAAAAGAAATACAAAAATTACCTATTGTTTTTCGCACTTCGCAATCAATTTGTTGGACTCAAACTTTGCACTCACCAGTCGGGGAAGAAAATAAATGGAGCTAGCAAGATGGGTTAATGGATTTTGGGTATGATTTCGGTGGATTGGAGCTTGAATTGAGGAAATGGAGTGAAATTGATAGTGATTGAATTTATGAGAAGATGAAGTTAGGTTATCACGCTTTGACATCATGGGATTTAGGCCTTGGAGTGGAGGAAAAAAAAAGTAGCTGCCAAGATATAAAACCGGGCCAGCCAGGGATCGAGGCCAATTGGCCCAACGGGTTAAGACAGTTTCGGGCAAACAGCCAGTTTTTTTTGGGCTAAAATTTTCAGGGCCGACCCAACCCGATTTTCGGGCTTTCTGGGCTAGCCCAACAGGCGGCCGATTTTGCCATCTCTATCTACCATCATACATTTTGAAGAACCATAAGGTATTTGATAAATAAAAGGCATAATAAGCTAAAGTGAATAACTGAGAATTGTGGCTGACCAGTGCCTTGTCTTGCAGTTTGAATTCAGTCCATTTATCAGGATTTAGTGCTGAAATTAAAGAAGAGCAACGATAACATTTTCAGAAAATGTCATCAAACAATTTGTGGGTTTCAGTCACAAGCCTAACTTACCAGCGACAACAAGATTCCAATTACGTGAATTTATTTCGCCAAATTACACGAGTGTCTGTGAGTACAATGGCTCGTAAGATTTAGGCTGGGAACTAGATAAGAAACCTCCCTAAGCATATTCTAACTCTGTTTAACAAAATAATTGAAAGCCAAAAGTTAGTGAATTCTACAGATATAGACAAAAATTAATTGTGAAGGTCATATTCACAACTTGATTTTCGATCTTCCCTATTTATCTATAGATGTAAAGGTGAAAGGATGAACTTCTAGCCATCCTTTGGTTCCATAAGCCTCTCCCTGAATACCATAGCTTGATGTTTCTGAACTACTTGTAGAGAGGTGTGTAGAGGATCAACTTGTCCAGAATTTAATGCATGCTTTGTGTGCAGCTCATTCTTAAATTTGAAAAAGTAGCTTAAATTCAAAAAGATTTGCCGACTGTCATCTAGAGAGAGAGAAACTGCAGAAATAATGAATGAAAATAATAAATTGGTACAGGATATATCATTGATATTGCTATAAAACTAAGATGTTTTCAGCGTTCTAGCATTCTAGTCTATTTCAACCCAAAACAGCTCCATCGGCTCCTGAGTTTAGTTGATAATGGTATAAAAATTGAGTGCTAATCACCAAAAGTCATATACATTCCTCACAATGTTAATACAACCACCCTCTTGATGATGACCCTTATGATAATTTCCTGATTAAAGAAAATGTTAACCATTAACACGTCCAAAACAAATTCAATACAGTATTTGGTTGATATCTGCTATTTGAAGAATAATCCATTAAATTGACAAAAAAATCTTCAAAACATAGATAAAATCAACTGCAATGCAGTTATAATTGTTAACCTTCAGTAATAATTCAAAGAAACTAAAAAAATTACAACTAAAACAAGAAGTATTTACTGATTAAACCTTCATTAGGAGAAACATAAAACAATGATGTAACAGTAAGTTACAAGAAATTAGTACGAGTGGATCCAGAAAAAGCAATGCTCAAGTAATTAAACAAACCTAGGCAAGAAAAGAAGAATGAAAATCAATTATGGAATTGAAAGTTACCGTCTAGGCAGATTCGACGGTAGAATCCATGGCAATAAGCCACTGTAAGGGGAATTGGAATTTGTGATTAGAGATTTGAGTGGAGAGGGTCTGTTGAGGAGAACAGATTTTTCATTGAAGATTTGAAAAGAGACGAGAGATTTGAGAGGACAGAATGGGTTGAGGATAATTTTGAAGACAGACGTAAATTGGATTTTTGGACCAGTAGAGGAGAAATTCCATACGGTCGTGATAAACCATTTCAACTGAATTTCCACAAAAGGTAGCATCGAAGAGCGGAGGGAAAGACCAACAAAAATCAACATACTAAGCCAATTTTCATTCTAGTTAAAAATATATTTGGATAATTATGAGATTGAGCACCAAAAGTCCAATAGGTAGTTATGTCTATGAGGGTGGTGCATGAGTGACAATATGTGCACTTTTGTAGGCAAAATCTAATAAACAAGAACTTTAAGTTTTGCCCATCCCCACTAAATGGTACTTCCTTGTTCCAAAATAATTAAGGCGTACATAAATTAGGCTCTATTAGGAACACAAAAAAGAAATATGCATTGAATTTCCTGAAGTACTATACAGTCTAGTCTAACTTGCATAAATAAAACCAGAAAATAAAAAAATCAATTTTCCCTCATAACAACATAATGGTTGACGTAATTAATCTTTTTTCTCCTCGGCAACCAAGTATAAGTATCAATAAACATTAATTGAACTCTCATGTCAGCTCAAAGCTAGGAGATTTCAGTAATTTATTTCAAAGGATTGTAAATGCAGCCAACAATCCCCTTATTTGGCACAAACTCATTGTTTGAACCTGCTTCAAGAATATAATAATATGATGTGAAAATTAGCTTTCAACTCTGTCAAGCTTATTACTAATATATATCAACGTGAATTTTCTCGTCATGACACTTTATTTCGATCATATTCTAATATGACTAGGTTTTTTTCAATTGTTCCTTAGACTCTTGACTCCACACAGGTTCCTCGAAGAAAAGAATGACCCGAGCATGTTGCAAATTGAGCTAAAGAAAAAAAAAAAAAAAAAAAAAAACCGAAGCAAAACATGTTGCTTGAACAATTCTGACAAGCTTTCTTATGAATATTTTGCATGTCACTCAACATACCCAAGTTCATCCCATTCATTGACCTGTAACATATTCAAAAGGATGTTATATATGGGCCCTATCTATCCAATTCAATGTCAATTTAGTCCACTGTTAAAGATACACTATGTAGGAGAAAACCATAAACAACTAAATTAAAATTTTAGGAGAGATATAGTTGAGAAAATCATTAAATTTAAAGTGTCTTTTTATAGAAATAAATCTGATATTACCTTCAAAGTTTGGTGATGAAGAAGATGACTTATCCTTATAGAAAACACTGAAACACAAGATAAAATTGGTGCATGATCAAAAACCATTAGCATGGGTAACAAATCAAAGCATTAAAGAAGATAAAAAACTAATTCACCTTCAAAGTGTTTGTAATAATCATTAAACAGGGGAAAAGGAATGATAGGTGTTGAAATCAATTAATCTCATGTGAAATGTGCAAGTAAAAGTTCATCACAACATCACATTCTTTCAATCCTTGCCATTAGTTAACTACCATGTTCCATTCATCAATGTATAAAAAGCATAACAAATTATAACAGTCAACCTAAAGACAACAAAAATTTAACAAATGAAATTTAGATCATAATATTATGCATTTGATTAGGGTTGTTTTCAAAGTTTAATTTTATTCCCAAATTCAGATCGTAAAGGCCCAATTGACAGTTACCAAACACATCCTAATTAACTTTGTTCAAAATCATTATACCATGCAAATACATGTACATCAATATACGCATAAGTATATAAGCATACATATGTAATAGAGAATATAGAATAGAGAATATTTAATTAGTAATTCTTAAAATAATTAAATTGCATACCATGTTAACTAAAACAAAGAAAATAAGTTAATAACAATCTAAGTACAACTGCATTTGAAAACCCTATTGTCCATAACACAAGCACATATTGTCTTTTAATGTTATTTTGATTGCTACTAATCTGATGCTATTCAGAATGGTGTGAAGTCCTTGTGTTCCTAAGTTCTTTTTTTCCCATATTTGGCAGTGATTTACTATTTAGGAGATGAGGTTCTCTTATCTAGTTATTTCAAAATGCGGGAACATCCTCAAAAGTTTGACACTTGCCTATGGACAAATGATACTAAGGAGTAGTTTCTTTCATGCAGATCCTCATCCCGGAAATATTCTGATCTATCGAGGTTCTCAGGCAAGTGCATATCCAATACTTTCTACCTTAGTGTTTTGCCACTATCTTTTTAGTTTATCTGATAATGTAGCAGTTTTATGTATAAAATATCAATTATCTTGATGACATAGTACTATGTTACTGGTTTACTAGGTTGCATTACTTGACTATGGGCAAGTGAAGGATCTCCCTAACAAACTGAGGGCATCAGACAGCTATAGGTACTGCAGTTTGCACAGGGCTCTTGTTGTCTATTTATACATCCATTAATTTTGGAAATGCAGAACCAATGAGCAACTAACTTTTGAGGAAAAAAACCCCCTAACTCTTTATGTTGTTGGATACCATGAAATTCAAGTATCCAGAAAGGAAAAGAAAAGGTTTGCTAGAACAATATTGAGATGCAAATGCTATGAGAATTCGGCACAATACATATTGAGATGCCAATGCTATGAGAATTCGACAAGACTAAATAAGAGATGAACTATGTTTTCATGTGGAATAAAAAAAGCTACAGCAAACCTGCAATAATACATTTTCAGTACTACTTGAACTTTTATTGCAAATCCAGTTGCCAAGTTGAATCTTAAATGTGTCCCTATGTTGTAAAACTACTATAAGACACTAATTTGAAGTTTATCCCTTGTGTTGTGCCCACTTATTCAACATGTACCGATCAGTATTGCAGGCTTTCCAGATTTTGTTTAAGTTAAAACTGAATTTATGTCTACATATACCATGGCATAAACAAAGACTAATCATCACTCTTAATAGGTTAATACAAAATTCAGCATTTAAGTATAATCAGCTAAAATTCACCGCAAAAACCAATTGATCTGATTAGAAGAAATAAATCCAATCACCATCAACGATTGGCCCGATTAGAAGAAACAAATCCAATCACCAACCGGGATTGAACCAATTAGAAGAAATAAATCCAATCTTTAAATACACACAATTGTTCAATTAATGTTATCCCTTAATAGTATAATTCAAGTTCTTCGTAACTTGTAAGTATTAAACGCGGATAGATGACAATACAAGATACAAAATCTGGAAATCCAACCTTAATTGGGTGCTGGGCCTGGGAGTGGGAATGGAAGTTCTTACTTCCTTCTTCTGGTGAGAATAGAACGTAGAGGAAGAGAAGGGAATCGTGAGGCAGCCAGAGGAGGGAACTAGTGAGAGGGAGGGACAGAGGGAGGCAGCAGAGGAGGGAATAAGGGAAATCTGTTTTTGCCTAATATAGTAATTTAATGGGCTAGATCTGGATTGGGTTCTAATTATTGAAAGAATGGAAAATGAAAATATTTTTATGAAAGTGAGAAAATAAATTTATTACAGCAAAGAAAATTTTTTTTTGAAAGAATGCAAATCTACGCTTTAAAATCTGTGTCACAGAAAATGTATTTGCTTTTTCATGTCAATCAAACAACAAAGTAGGAAAATAAAAGTGTTGGATTTGTGACAAGATTGGAGTGACATTTTCCATGGAAAATGTTTGAATCAAACACACCCTTATTGAAAGAATGGTTTCTTTTACTTTTCTTTTCTTTCACAAGTAAAGTGGCAAAGTCCACGTGTCACAGCCCTTAGACGGGTGGTAAATTGAAAGAATGTAGACAGTGGTAGGGATAAGAGAAAAAACAAAGTTCAATCTTGGGATAGACTCCTATATATTTCAGTAAAAATCTGCCCTACACAATAATCGAACATGTATTGTCGAAAGATTTCTCTGCACATTACCCTCGAGCCTACCAACTCGCTTATGTCCTGAAGATTTCTTTTACTTTTCTTAATTCAACCCATTATGCTTCTTCTTCTCTCCCTTTTTTTTACTGATTTTATTTTAATCTTTCAATTAAAAAAATTTGTAATAATAAAATTAAAAAAATATATGAATTGATTTGAAAAATTATAAGAGATAATTTAATTTTTTTTATTGTGGCTATTTTCAAATTAGAGAATACCATTCAATTTATAAATTATAGTTGATTGGTTGAAATAATAAATTAAGTTTGATTCACGTATTATTCAAAATAACAACAATGATTTGAAAATAAGATGATGGAAATTAATTTGATTCATGACAATATAGTTAAAGTAGTAAATATATCAATTTTATAGGTCAATCTCCACAGTTATTCAGTAAAATTCACTAGAAAAATCAATTGACCAGATTATAAGAGAGATACCCACTCACCAACAACAATTGCAAAAGGATTTAATCAAAATCGAAACTTTAATTTAATCATAAATATAATCATTTATAATTGAAATTACTAATCTCATAATAAAAAAAATATAATAATTTGTTAATTCAATTGAATGATGACTTCAATCGGCTATAATAGAACCATAATAATGGGTTAACAATAATAATTTGAAAATAAGATGATGGTAATTAATTTATTTCAAGACAATATAATTAAATTAGTTAAGATAATCAAAATTATAGGTCAATATTAACAACTGTTACTCGATAAAGTGAAATCAGTTGCATTGTTAGGGTTAATTTAATAAATTGTCATTGAACTTTGAACAAGTAACTACTTACTCTGTACTTTTAAATATAACATGTTAGTCATTGAACTTTGTAAATCGTCTTCCATCCACCATTTGTCAACTCCCCGTTTGTAAAATTAGACGAAAAATGCCACGTGGCAAACGGAATCAGACATGACACGTTAAAAAGGAATTAAAGAAATGTACCTCAACCAAATAAGCAGCCCCAAACACACCTAAGCAACCAAACAATTCTTTTTCATTCCCGTGTTAGGTCGGTCGACCTATGTATCTTTACGGTCAACCGACTTTATGAAGAATTTGAAGCAGAATTGTTCTGCTTATTCGGATGACACTTCAAATGATCCACATCTCTTCGTTGAACGAAGCATTCTTTTGTTGGTGTTGTGTGTTGGAGATTTCACCAAAATGAGTTTCTACCCTCAGTGATTTGGTAGTAGGGTAAGAAGCCAATGTCTGTATAGCAGAGATGTATAAGAAAAAAAAACTTTTTTCTACTGGTGTTGATGATGTCTTGCCCCTACTCTTTTCTGTAGTAGTTATCTTTGTTGCTGATGATCCGGTTCTCTTTTCAGAATATTTATTCATCTCATAACCCTTACAAGCACGTAAACTACTCCCCGTGCCCTTTTCAAGTTTCTCTTTTGAACTCTCAACAACAACATTATCTTTTGAAGTGGCTGTCTTGCACATATTATCGCTGACATTGACGGTAAATAGAGACCATCATCCCGATCCATTGAAATATCCTTCATATTTCGACGACACTTTTTTGGATGTTTCAAACCCAGAATGCTATGATTTTGAGAAATTGGAGCTTTCAATGTTTCAAAGTCTCCCACAAGTCTTTATGACGTATGTAACTCCTTGGAGATTGTAGTCTCAAGTGTATGTCCTATTTTCTTCTTGTTATGTTTTTCAAATTCT